>CM045934.1:10867130-11305022 GCA_025177825.1 Aechmea fasciata
ACGGTCCAAGTTAGCAACAGCAGCAGCCGCAGACGAAGGCTCTACAAAAGGGGTCAACAATTGGGTGTGAGAACTACTATAAAACAAGTAGTCCTCAGTGGGCACCGCCACCGACCTCAACGGCTCACCCACAAAGTCAACAGAAATATGTGCAAAGGATAGTAAGGAAAGCTGGAAAAAAATCTACAACTACATGCCACTTTACTATCGCTAACCAACGCAGGCTATCTATAGATATAAAAATACATCTCACTGACCCAATCTCACTAGGGACTGTGAAATACCCATCCCGCTTGTCGAAGCTACACCATACACCACCCCGAGGGCTGCTGATGGAGAGCAAAGTCCAAATCGGACAACTACGACATCAACGCAAAGCAAAGTAACCAGACTCCGGAGCGGCACTCGTGGGCGCGACCCAATCGAGTATGCAAGCGTGTCTCTACTGAGCTCAATCAAGCTCTCAGCAGCTGTAATCAATGCCAATGGGTCTAACTGGTCTAACAACAACAGCTCACGTACTCTTGGCACAATCTAATGCAAAATACAGAAATCTGGGTCCATCGTCAACTGCGACAGCACCCGACAATACGAAATAGTCTACACACAACTATAAAACGAGCTCGGCCTCCCAGCACGAGCGTAAAATCAATCTACACTAATCTGGGTATCCACCTCGCACTAGCAGCGGTGATACAAAAATAAACCCAGCTTCTAAAGCTAAATCATGTAACTTTTTAGTAAATGACAGCGTAGGATTTACTCCTAAGTCAATTCCAAGTCCAACATGTAAAATGGTTCTAGAATTTAAGGCTCCAAACTCATATTTCATACAAGCTATACAAATCGATGACTTGAGTTACTAAACATGATACTACACAAAACATACATGTTGACAAAATACCGACTTAGGAGGAAATCCGACGATTTCGGTAAAACATTAACCCACCTTGAGCGCTTGTCCAACGTCGGCTAAAAGTCGATAGGAAGGAACCCACGTGCTCGCCTGATCTCCAATGACGTAACAGCGACACCCACGCGCACGAATGGTCCTCCGGAGTAACGTCGAAATCCACCCGAGCTCGAGTCGCGACCTCCACAACTTACGGTGCCCACCAGCTAGAGAGAGAGAGAGAGAGAGGAAAAGAAGTAGAATTTCCTTCTCTAAAGCCCACATTGTAAACATTTAAGGCTGGGTAATGTTGTGTTGAATGACACATCAAAGGACCTAACTACCCCTCACCAACTCAAAATTACAGCTGGAGTACTGGTACCCCACAAGAATACTGGTACTCGGCCTCTCAACCGGCGGTCTCGCACGCTGGGCACTGGTACTAGCCCGATGCAGTACAGGTACCTGAGCTCGGTATCGGTACTCGACAACAGGTACCGATACTCAGCAACAAATTTACGCAAACCTGAGAGCATCCAGTTCTGCTAATACACTAGGGTACCGATACTTCTTCCCAAGTACCGGTACTCAACACTGAAATCTGCACTTTGCTGATTTTAGTGTCAGAACTCCACTCTTGCCTCGCGCTGAGTTCGTTTTGCGTCCATTTCGTGCCAAAACAACTTCGACTTGTCCTGACACTCTCCCAACGTGTTGACAAGCCTTAGATGCTGAAACCACACAAGTCGCTAAACACTAGGGACACTACATCTGTCACGCCCCGTGACCGCCAATTTGGTCAGTTCGGGTCCGTGCACAGATGCCAAACGAACAAAACCCCCTCTCTGTTCGCCCAAGGCTCAACAACAATCAAACATGTAAAATGAAATGCCCATAAAAAATTCCAATATATATGGCTTACATGAGGGTAAGCAACACAAGCAAGAGAAAGTAAACTATCTATTAAATCCATACATTGTAAGTTAATTACTTTAAATCAGATACAAAGCTTATCATTTTGTTTACATACATACATTCTTTAACATTTACATTTGTCATCTCTCAAATGAATAATTTATATTTGTCTTTCATCAACAATAAATAGATGAAATGTGCAAAGTACAACTATACTCAATAGATGTCGCTATCCATAAAGTACTGTCCATGTCACGATCCTCAACCACCCCGCACTCGCTAGAACCTGTATGGTTAGTGGGGTGAGAACTACTAAAAGTTCCCAGTGGGTTCGGCTGCCGACCTTGCTGACTCACACACTAGGTTTACTCAGGCATCTGTAGGAAAGGAATTAGATAACAAACCAAACTAATTGTCTCGCCCCGAGACCGTTAAATTTGGCCGGTTCGGGCACGTCGAACAGACGCCGAACGGACAACACCTCCCCTGTCCGCCCAAGGCTAAAACAATAAGATTATGTACAAGAGTTGCCCAGGAATAACTCGAAGCATACATAATCATACAAGAAGCGCCACAAGCGCTAAACAAGAAAGAAAAAGACACAAGTAAACATACAAGTGAATAAAGAGAGATTTCTAGCTATTACACCACATGCAACATTTACATATTGATTACATTCTTCATCTCCCAAAATGAATACATGAAGTCTACATAACCATCTCACAACATGTACAACTCTCCAGAATGCATCCTCACCAAAATATACATCATCACTCTTAAGTAAATAGGGTGCTCTAATGCAAAATGGAAACTGCCAGCTAACTAGGGTGCTATGCCCTTACCGCGGTCAACTGCCAGTACGCTCTCGCTAGGCAACTGCCGGTACGCTCTCGCTAGGCCCTGCAACAAAGTGGGGGTGAGAACTATATATATAGCTCCTAGTGGGTTCGGCCGCCGACTCTGCCGATCTTGCCACTAGGTCCAAGCAGGCACAAGTAGATAGATAGATAGATATGAAATTGACGTGCAACATAGTAAAGTAATCTGCAACATTCTACTATGCCTTCAATAATCCAATGTATAAGCTACTACATAGTATGCAATCTACAACATGCTACTATGCCTCAACAATAAAAGAAATAAGCTACTACATAGCATATGATCTACACATGCTACTATGCCTCAATAACCAACATAAATGAGCTACTACATAGTATGCAATCTACAACATGCTACTATGCCTTAACAATAAAAGAAATGAGCTACTACATAGTATCTGATCTACACATGCTACTATGCCTCAATAACCAACATGAATGAGCTGCTACATAATATGCAATCTACAACATGCTACTATGCCTCAACAATCAATGGAACGAGCTACTACATAGTAATGTACTCTACACATGCTACTATGCCTCAATAATCCATATGGAACAAGCTACTACATAGTATATGATCTACACATGATACTATGCCTCGATAATCAAATCTCACGGGCTAACCCGAAGGTTACTACCCAAGGCCAACCCGAAGGTTGCTACCCTGACTCACATCTCAAATCTCGCTAGTGGGGAGACTCTGCGCTACACCCACCCGAGACCCGTCTACAGGACAACTGCGTTTGTCCCAATGCGACTACTACTCCGGAGCTCACTACTTGGGTGGAGTGACCACGCCAAGGTTAAACAGACTATGTGAGTATGATCTATCCTCCCACTGGAGGAATACCCTGTCCACTAGGGTCACAGTGCCTTTGCTGCACAATTCCAAGTTTACAACGCGACAATTGGAAAATCCACTATCCCTAGGTTCAAATGCCATAGTGTTCTACAACACTAGATTTGAATGCCACTCAATTATGTCGCTAAGTTTTAAATGTCTCAACCACACTAGGTTTACATACTACTCGATCATATTATAGTGTCTCTACTACACTAGTCCACATGTCACTTGTTTTCATCAAGTTCCAGTACGTTCATCTTTTTATGCCACTATAGGATTCCATGTCACAAGACCCAATCCTCATGCATCCCTAGTCCATGTGTCAAGCCCATAATGCTACACAACTAAGAAAGCATGCAAGGAAATAGAAATGCAACCCTCTACTCATCCTATAATGCATAATGTCAACATATGAATACGCTCAATGATACAACTTAAACATAGAAGAAAACCCGGTTCGGGATGGACACCCCCACCTTTAGGTGTTGTCACGAAGCCACGAATCTGGTTTCGTGATTTTTTGAAGCCTATGCCGCTTGCTGGGGTAATCTATACCGAAACATGCCTTTTCTTCGATATCTCCGCGCAAACTCGACGGATCGCCGAACCGAGTTCACCAGCACGTCAGAAAACCTAACAATTAGGTTCACATAGGGTTAATTAAGATCAAACCCTAACACTTTACAAAACCCCATTTTTGAAGCCCTAGAACCTCACTATTGCAAAAATGCTACTTCTAGCCTTCACTCATGCAATAAATGAGTTCAACTACATTTAGAGCTTCAATAAATTCCATTTTTAGGGTATCTAAATCCATCCTTAGCATTCTACCATGAGAGGGGTTCAAAAGCTTACCTCTACTAAGCTTTTTCCCCAAGCAAAGGAAGAAGAAGATGGAGAAGATGATGATGATCCTTCTCCAAGCTCCAATCTCCTTCTTCTTTATCCTCTTGATCTACTTCTAGAGAGAGATGGATAGCTCCTAGAGAGAGAGGGGGGAGAGGGAGAGAGTTTTGGGGTGGAGTTGTGAATGAGAGTGAGAGAAATGAGAGTGAAACAACTCTCATATAAACCCTAATTAATACAATTACAAGAAACCCCCTCAACAATGTAAGCGCCCCACAAAATACCATAGTGCCCTGCTCATTCTGGCCATTTTCGGGCTTCAGGGACCGGTCCTTGAAGCCAGGGGCCGAACCCCGTAGGTCCAAAAAATCTGCACTCCAGACTTAGCCAAAATTTCAACCTTTTCGCCATTTCTTTTCCGTTTTCTCTCAATTTTGCTCCGTGGGTCTCCGATTCGCCTCAAATCGCACCGAGACTCCCAACACTTGTTTTCGAGCCCGTTCCAACCATCTTTTCATCCATGCCTTACTGGATTTTGGCCAAGATCCAACCATAGCTTTTCAGGTTCCATTTTCGCGCCCGACGTGCACCGAATCACCCGAATGCTCCCGAACTTCACCGGAACCATTCTAATAGCTTTCCAAGCTAATATCCACCGAAACTTCATAACTTTAGAAGTTCGGCACCTTACAAAAATGCTGCTACAATGCCTGTCCAAAGCTAGAAAAAATAATATATATAACTCATGGAGTTTATGGATGCATGCTACTAATACCATTATTCAGTCAATCCGGTTAACCATTTGGTTAACTACAACTCACCAACCAAATCCCTTCTTATCGGGGAGAATTCCGCTACAACCCGACGGGACTGTCTACTGAGGAGCATACCGCTACCAACCCAGTTGATGACAACTCCGGAGCTCATCGCCCAAGGAGGAGCGAACTTTACCTCGAACATTAGACTACTTGTGAGTGTGATCCAATCCTCACTTAGAGGATACAATGACAATGCCACACTTTAACTAGGTCTTTATGCTAGGTTTACATGTCCAATTCTAGATGCTAATCTATTCATCTAGTTCTAATGCCACAAATAGTACAAGTTCATTTTTCTTGTTTGACATTCACAATACTGGGTGCTATTCATACCATCTATTCACAATGTCACTTTCTTGCACCAAAGAGGAAGAAGAGGAAGTTGCTAGCTCCCTCCTTGAGCCTCTCCTCCACCTCCTTCTCCTTTTGCTCCATCCCTTTGAGAGAGAGGGAGAGTTCCTAGAGAGAGAAAGAGGGTTTAGGTCTAATGTGAGGGAGAGAAATGAGAGAAAAGCCTCATTCCCCCTCATACATACTGCACATGATGCATAAATGCACTTAAGTCCCTCAACTCTTACCCCTATACACAGCCCAGACTTGGCATTTTTCGGGCATGGGGACCAGTCTCTCCAGTAAGGACCGGTCCCCGAGAGCAGCTCCTGCCAATTTACGCACACGGGGACCGGTCTCTCCCTCTAGGGACGGGTTCCCGTGAGTTGGTCTCTAGGGACTTAGCCAAATTTTCCAACTCTAGGATTTTACGCATACGGGGATCGGTCTTCCTTTGAAGGACCAAACCCACGGGGACCGGTCTTCTCCTGAGGAACCGAACCCTAAGAGCCTAACTGCACTACTTAGCCATTTCTCTCATTTTTGAGCTTACGGGGACCGGTCTGTCCCACAGGGACCGATTCCCGTGAGCACGCATTTTGGGACTTAGCCGCTGAGCAATTTTCTAAGCTACGGTGACCATTTCTCGAGAGCCCAAAAATCGCAGTTTGCAGACTTTGATTCTCTAACTCTCGAAGATCCCCTAAAATGAACTTTTTTGCATTTTTGATGCCTTCGGCCCTTCCGAAGCATTCCAACTTCGCACTTTGGTCATTTTGACTAAAGTTCGATATTCGTTTACCGAGATTTCGGTATATTACATTCTCCACCCCTTAAAAATAGTTTCATCCGCGAAACTAAACATACCTCAACTCGTCGATTCAAATAAGTGCGGATACTTCTTCCGCATCGCGTCCTTGTGCTCCCAAGTGGATTCACGCACCGCATGGTTGCTCCACTGGACTTTAACATACGGAATAGTGTGACTATGCAACTTTCTCACTTCTCTATCGAGGATGCATCGGATGTTCCTCATACGTCATATCCTCGCGCGACTCCACGGGCTCATACTCTAGCACATGTGTCGAGTTGCGAATATACTTTTGGAGATTCGACATGTGAAATACGTTGTGAACTCCCGTTAGTCTTGGTGGCAATGCAACCTTGTACGCCACCGCGCCAATGCGCTCCAGTACTTTGAACGATCCGACATATCGAGGACTTAGTTTTCCGCGGACAACAAATCGTCTTACTCCTCGCATAGGCGATACTTTCACAAATACGCGGTCTCTAACTGCGAACTCTAAATCCTTTTAGCGCTTATCGGCGTAACTTTTCTGTCTTGATTGCGCCGTCGCAAGACGTTGACGGACGAGGCGAACTTTCTCCTCCACCTCCCGTATCACGTTGGGGCCAAGAGTAACTCTTTCGCCCACCTCGCTCCAATGAATCGAAGAACGACACTTCTATCCATACAATGCTTCAAATGGCGCCATCGCGATACTCTCCTTATAACTGTTATTATACGCGAACTCCGCCATCGGCAAGTAGTCGTGCCATCCGCCCCTAAAGTCAAGTACACACGATCGCAACAGATCCACACGGTTTTCCTCGAGATTAACAGGTATTTCACTCGGATTCTTAGATCAAATCCCAGTTTCTATACGTTTTTCAAAAATTTTCGAAGTTGCAGAATGATCTCTGTTTTTAATCATTTTTGATGCAATTCTTTGCTGTGAATCACTGTCTAAACATATTATCTTGCTTTTTGAACTCTTAGAACATGTTATAATTCATTATTTTTCGCAGATCTATGTTCTAGGGTTCTATATTGATAGAATTTCGAGATTTTTGTGAAAATACCAAATTTGACGAAATTTTCTGCATGATTTAAGTTTGAAATAGCGTTTTTATGCATTCTAAGATTATTGGTTAATTTTTCGCTATTTTTAGAGTATTTTTCCAGATTTGTGTTCATGCAAGGTTAACTTTTGTGTAGGAAAATGGCATTTTTCCTGATTTTGGTGCTTTTGGTGCTCATGGCCACGAGAAGTGGTCGCGGTAGTAGTCGAGGTCGTCGAAGCGTCTCTAAAAGGACCCGTACTGCTGAAGAGTCTGAGGGTTCAAATCCTGACTACCAGGAGAGCTCGCCTGAGGAGGCTCAGGAGACTGTTGCCCGTCCTGATAAAGGAAAGGGCTTAGCGGGTGAGTCCTCACGAGGAGGTGGTTCTCATTCTCGGGAGCGACGAGCAAAGAGGATGGCACAGATACCCCCTGAGCGGGTTCGTGCTTATTCTGCCAGATCTTGCATTGCGGAGCGGCATGTCAACTTCAAGGAACTCACTGAGCAGGTTTTTGAGTTTGGTCGCTTATTGTTGAGAGCCCCCATTGAGCCAGTTGGTCATGTTGCGGCTCGCTCACCTTTCTGTGTGGAACTCAATCGGGAGTTCTACTTGCGGGGTATAGTGCTTGCAGAGGATGATGACACTGCGACTTATGTTTTTGAGACCTCTGTGCGTGGAAAGAAACTGGCGGTCACTCCTCATGACATTGGAGAGCTATTGGAGATGGAGGTTGATACATCAGGGCTTCATTACACAGCTGGGACACTTCAGTCTTCGACTCACTGGGAGACCGTTGTTGAAGCCATATGCAAGCTGGGAGTTAGAACAAATCAGGCAGTTGTGGAATCCAAGGACTTGCGCCCAGAGTATTGTTAGTTATATGCCCTATAAGCCAATCTCTGTCATAACTTAAAGGGATAATATCAGTGTACTTTTCTTTTATGATTAAATCTGGCATTCTTCATTCATATTATTGCCAAATGCATATTTATGAATCGTCCATAGAATTAATAGTAGAAGAATTAACTTTCTAAGAAGTTAGAAATTTGAGACATATATTCTTCTGTAATTAATTCTTAAATGCTCCTGATCATAGGATTATCACGAGGGCGGTGGTAAATCCGGATAGATCAGTGTATGCTGTACTTCCCGTATGGGATGACGAGTCTCAAGTTATTAGTGTGGTGACACTAGAGTAAGCATACAGGTGAATGTTGGAGAACAATTTCACTGAGCGTGACCAACTATAAACAATCACATGGATGTCTACTCACTCATCAGTGAATTGTTCCATACTGTAGTAGTGTGAGTGATCCTTTGACCTGAGGCACCACAGTTATCTTGCGTGTGGGTTATTGTAGTTTGACTGTGTAAATACTTATACCCTAATCATGGGTTAAGTTAACACATGTTGGCTGCAGTGGGTCATACGTGGAGGTAGGTGTGTGTCAAGATGGAATCTATCACCCTCGGTAGAGAGGTAATTGTCCTATGCTATCTGTTTTACAAGTCCTTGGCCAAGGCAATATGATTTTATGGAAAGGAGTTTCCATATTAATTGTTAATCAGATAAGGCATATGATTGAGTAATGTGGTTTGACGAGTTATCCATAACCTCGACTCAATCGGAATAAGTGATAGAAGGATTTTACCACACGGTAACTACACTTAGAGGTTATCTATTATTAATTCTACTTGGATTGCCGCGATATACTGCTAGGTGTCACTCGTGGATTGTGGGACCCATGAGAGTAATTAAGATAGGTAATTACACTCAATTGGGAGAGCCAAAAATGTTTTGGTCCATCGAAAGAGTTAGATGGTGACACTAAAAGAGTTTAGTGTCACATCTCACTACCAGATAGAATTGAACCTATGTGGTCACACACAATAAAGGCTGCGTGTGATCAAGTGCTTAGAAATTAATAGAGACCATTTTGCTAAAGTAGCAAAGAAAGGATTTACTTGCTAAGTTGGTTAGCAAGAGGGACCAATTTGTGAAATTGAAAGTTGTTGAGTTAAATGCAATTGTTGCATGCGATGCACTTGCACTTAAATTATTCTCTCATCAACTCAATTAAATTTTAATTGAGGAGTTACGAAGTGATCAAAGTGGAAGAAAAGATGAGAAGAGAAACTCTGGCATTTATTATTAAAGAAAGAAAACTTTTCTCCTTATTAATTGGCGTATTAAGTAGAGGAGAGTTTTCATTTTCTTTTCCACTCCCTCTTTCCGCTTCGTCACTAAATGAGAGGAGTTTACTTTCCTTGCATTTATGACGGCGGTTTTCTTTCTTTTCTCTTCACTCTGTTTCTCGCAGAGTTTATTCTCGCCTCATTTATGAGCCTTATGCCTATAAATGAGATTGAGAATAATCTCTCTGAATGATCACATCGAAAAGGCAAAGTGCGAGAGAAAGAGAGAAAATTCTCCCCATCATATAAAGCTCTTTTTAATCATAAGAGAGTGGTCCCCTATATTACTTGGTCTCTATAGTTAATCCTCTTCAAATTGCTAGCACAATTTTGAGGATTAATTTTTCTCCATATTGATACAAGATATTACGAAAGGAGTTTCGAGATTACACTGTGATTGTGTGAAGCACAGATCCCGGAGCAGCCTTGTGTGGATACATATAGAGGCCGAACATTTGTGCGGCTCAAAGGACCAGAAGTTCAGATCCACATCAACCGTGAAATAATTTCGGTAATTTGCACAGGTTGAAATTCGAACCCTTCTTCTAATTAAATTAGAATAATAATTTTGTGTGTCACACGAGATGATCTTGGTACATATATATACTAATATCATAAAAGTTATGATATTACAGTACATATGATTGGATCATTTTTATAAATAAAATTTATTTCCGCTGCATTAAATGCACATGCAGATGCATTCATTTCCTTACAGTGGTATCAGAGCCATCCTCGTGTCGCCACAAAAAATTATTCTTGTTATTGATTTGAATTTGGGGTTGTATGATTTATGATGCAAAAGCATATACAAAAGATATTTCATATATTTGATATATGAAAGTAATTGATGACAATCGTAAATCCCGGGTTACGTAGTTAATTTGACATTATCTTTTGGTAATTGATTATTTAAGTTAGCATGCAATTAATAAAAGTATTTTAATTGCATATAACTTAATATATTAACCTAAGCAGGTTATATATAAAGGCTAAATCAAATTACATATGTTGGGGCATGAGATGCACTATATGATCGAATTTCATCATATGACCAGAGGTTATTTAGTCATCAATGTTTAATACTATTTTGTATTAGATACAAAATAATTGCATTAGATGTAATTTAAAAGGAAGATCTGATGAGATTGAAATAAAGGCCAAAACTCTCTATTATAAATATTAAGTTGAGTGTTATGAACACCCTTTTGTGGCCTTCTACCGTTATAAGGTGTGGGTGTTTTCTAAATGTTGAGTGGTACGCATGGTTACATGGGCCACTTGCATGAAGAAAGTGCAACCACTTTATCAACATTTGATGTTATGTGGTAAAATTAGTATTGTACCCAATAACTGTTAGGTGAGGGTTCAATATTAGTTTTAAACACATATTGAACAGTAGGTCAAACTTAACTAGGATGTAAGGCCAATAACTGTTAGGAGAGGCTTTATGTCCTAGAGGCCAAGGAATAATTGCAACATGTTTTTGAAACATTGGACAAGAGTTGCCCACTCATCTATTTGCTAATTACCAATAACTGTTAGGTGAGGAAATTTACAAAATTGGTGAGATCGCAATTCCCACTAGAAATCAACTTAAAAGTTTTTCGTTTCTTCAAGAGTATGGAGATCCGTAAAACTTAGTGGGAGATACCATTTGATTAAAAGTCCATAATCAAATGGAATAATGAAAAGTACATGACTAACTGAATATCTTTACCTTCTGCAGAATATGGCTCCTTCTAACCCTCTTACTAAAATTCTTGATGCCAACCGCTTAACCGGCCCTAATTTTTCTGATTGGCTGCGGAACTTGAGAATCATTCTCAATTCTGAAAAAAATTGCCTATATTTTCACTACTCCTACTCCTGAACTTCCAGCCGATGACAATGAGCAAGAGATGGCTGCTTATGAAAAATGGATAGATGACGATAATAGAGTCAGGTGTTACATGTTGGCGTCGATGAGCAATGAGTTGCAACGCCAACATGAACACATGAACAGTGCGTCGGCCATTCTACTTCACTTACAAGAATTGTATGGTGAACAAAGCCGCTCTACTCGATATGAGATATCGAAACGGCTGTTTCGAGCAAGAATGTCCGATGGCCAATCTGTTAATCATCATTATTTGAAAATGATTGAGGATATAGAGGAGCTTGAGAAGCTCGGCCTACGGATGGACGCAGACTTGCAGACATATTTAATTCTGCAATCTTGACCTGACTCATTTTCGCAGTTCATAATGAACTTTCAAATGAATAAGATTCAGTGCACTCTCTCAGAGCTCTTGAATATGCTGGTGATAGCAGAGGGAACAATAAAAGGTAATAAAGGGTCGATCTTGGCTATGGAATGAGCTTCATTCTCCAACAAAAAAAAAAAAAAAAAAAAAAAAATCTAAAGGGAGAAACAAGAAATCCAATAAGAAGCCAAAGGCCGATAGCAAAAGACAAGTTCCTAAGAAGGTCACTAAAGGAAAATGTTTCCACTGCAATGGAGATGGCCATTGGAAGAGGAACTGCCCTGAATACCTCGCTAGCCTAAAGGAGAAGGCGAAGGACAAGCCTTCCAAGGTATGTCCAACTCGCTCATTGTTGAGACTAGTCTCGTCGGGATGTTCTACTACTACTTGGATAATTGATTCTGCATGCACTTCACACTTGTGCACCTCGATGCAGGGTTTAAGACAAAGTAGAAGGCTACAGGAAGGAGAAATCATCCTATGAGTGGGTAATGGAGCAAAAGTTCGCATTAGCCATAGGAACCTATCCTATACTTTTACCGTCGCTTAGTTTTAGAATTAAAAGATTGTCTCTATGTTCCTAATGCTAGTAGAAACTTAATTTTGTTTCCTCATTAGCATTGATGCTATAAATTTATTTTTGAAATAAATACTTGCTCAATTTATTTGAGAAATAAATTGATAGGTTATGAAACAATGATTGACAAATTATATCACTTGCATATGGATGTAAGTATAAATACAGCTGAGCAGGAAGTAGATGCTGTAGGGTCTAAGAGACCTAGAGAAGAGGTAAATCACAAGTATATGTGGCATCTTAGATTAGGTCACATTGGTGAAGATCGGATTAACAAATTGGTTAAAGATGGCCTCTTAAGTTCATTGGCTTTCGAGCCGTATCCAATTTGCGAATCATGTCTTCAAGGAAAGATGACCAAATTGCCCTTTATTGGACAAGGGGTAAGAGCCACTGAGATACTTGCCTTGGTGCATACTGATGTATGCGACCATTTGATGTACAAGCCAAGGGAGGTTATGTTTACTTCATCACCTTTACTGAGGACTATTCGCGGTATAGGTATGTCTACTTGATGAGACAAAAGTCTGAAGCCTTTGAAAAGTTCAAAGAATTTAGACATGAAGTAGAAAAACAAACCGGAAAGTTTATTAAGATCCTTCGATCGGATCGGAGGAAAATACTTAAGTTCGGACTTTCTAAATTACCTCAAAGAAATCGGCATCATCTCTTAATGGACTTCTCCTGGCACTCCACAACTGAATGGAGTATCTGAACGGAGAAATCGCACTTTATTAGATATGGTGCGATCCATGATGAGTTTTACGATTTGCCTATATCACTTTGGGGGTATGCTCTCCTTCATCGCATATATCTTAAACAGAGTGCCTTCCATATCTATTTCTACTACTCCATATGAGATTTGGTTTGGTAGCAAGCCGTCTCTTGGTCATCTCAAGATCTGGGATGTCCACTTATGTTAAGAAGCTTAAGACGGACAAATTGGAAGCAAGGTCGGATAAAGGTAGATTCGTTGGTTATCCCAAAGAATCATTGGGATACTATTTCTATTTTCCCCATGATCAAAATATTATTGTGAGTCAGCACGCCTCTTTTCTTGAGAAACAATTTATTCAAGAAGGAGGTAGTGGGAGGAAAATAGAGCTTAATGAGAATGTCTCTGATAAGCAACGAATCCACAATGATCCACCGAAAATATCTGTTCAATCGGAGCCAACATACACACAACCACTTCGAAGATCTAGTGAGTCTCCCAACCTCTAGACAGATATTTGGGATTTGTCATAGAAGAGGTACAGGAAATGTTTCTAATGGGAGATAAAGATCACAAACATGATCCTACTGATTATGATGAGGCGATGTCAGACATCGACTCTGAGAGATGGAAGGAAGCTATGAAGTCAGAGATAGACTCCATGTATTCCAACCAGGTTTGGACACTGGTTGATTTACCCGAGGGTATAGTACCTATTGGATGTAAATGGATCTTTAAGAAAAAAAAAAAAAAAAAAAATTGGTTCAGATGGAAAGGTAGAGACCTATAAAGCAAGGCTTGTGGCGAAAGGTTATAGTCAACGAGAAGGTATTGACTATCAAGAGACCTTCTCGCCAGTGGCCATGCTAAAATCCATTCGAACCTTACTCGCTATAGCTGCACATTATGATTATGAAATATGGCGGATGGATGTGAAAACTGCGTTCCTTAATTGATATCTTGAGGAAGATATCTATATGGAACAGCCTCAAGGTTTTACCTCTAGCAAAGATAATCATAAAGTGTGCAAGCTTCAGAAATCCATATACGGATTAAAACAAGCATCTCGAAGTTGGAACACTCGTTTCAATGAGGTAATCAAATCGTTTGATTTCATCAGAAATGAGGAAGAACCATATGTGTATTAAAGGATTAGTGGGAGTGCTGTCACATTTCTCGTATTGTACGTGGATGATATACTTCTAATAGGGAACGACATTGGGATGATGTCATCGGTCAAGTTGTGGCTATCTCAAAATTTCTCCATGAAAGACTTAGGCGATGCGTCCTACATTTTGGGCATCAAGGTCTACAGAGATAGGTCTAGAAGGTTACTCGGCCTATCTCAGAGGATGTACATAGAAGAAGTGCTAAAGAGGTTTAGTATGGAAAATTCCAAAAGAGGTCTATTACCTCTAAGACATGGAATTTATCTCTCCAAAAAGATGTGTCCTAAAACACCAGAGGAGAGAGAACGCATGAGTAGAATCCCATATGCTTCAGCTATTGGGAGTCTAATGTATGCAATGCTATGTACGAGGCCTGATATCGCACATGCTGTGAGTGTCACAAGCCGATATCAATCTAACCCTTTGGAACACGGGTTGCTTAAGAATATCCTAAAGTACTTGAGAAGAACTAAGGATATGTGCCCAGTCTTTGGAGGAGGTGAGTTGAAGTTGGAAGGCTTCACAGACTCTGACTTTATGTCAGATGTTGATTATAGAAAGTCTATATCAGGATATTTGCTCATATGAAATAGAGGATCGATTGTTTGGAAGAGTTCCAAACAAGAAGATGGGAATGCGCTATATGGGTGATTGGCTTTAGTGCAAGTGGGAGATTGTTAGTTATATGCCCTATAAGCCAATCTCTGTCATAACTTAAAGGGATAATATCAGTGTACTTTTCTTTTATGATTAAATCTGGCATTCTTCATTCATATTATTGCCAAATGCATATTTATGAATCGTCCATAGAATTAATAGTAGAAGAATTAACTTTCTAAGAAGTTAGAAATTTGAGACATATATTCTTCTGTAATTAATTCTTAAATGCTCCTGATCATAGGATTATCACGAGGGCGGTGGTAAATCCGGATAGATCAGTGTATGCTGTACTTCCCGTATGGGATGACGAGTCTCAAGTTATTAGTGTGGTGACACTAGAGTAAGCATACAGGTGAATGTTGGAGAACAATTTCACTGAGCGTGACCAACTATAAACAATCACATGGATGTCTACTCACTCGTCAGTGAATTGTTCCATACTGTAGTAGTGTGAGTGATCCTTTGACCTGAGGCACCACGGTTATCTTGCGTGTGGGTTATTGTAGTTTGCCTGTGTAAATACTTATACCCTAATCATGGGTTACGTCAACACATGTTGGCTGCAGTGGGTCATACGTGGAGGTAGGTGTGTGTCAAGATGGAATCTATCACCCTCGGTAGAGAGGTAATTGTCCTATGCTATCTGTTTTACAAGTCCTTGGCCAAGGCAGTATGATTTTATGGAAAGGAGTTTCCATATTAAGTGTTAATCAGATAAGGCATATGATTGAGTAATGTGGTTTGACGAGTTATCCATAACCTCGACTCAATCGGGATAAGTGATAGAAGGATTTTACCACACGGTAACTACACTTAGAGGTTCTGTCTATTATTAATTCTACTTGGATTGCCGCGATATACTGCTAGGTGTCACTCGTGGATTGTGGGACCCATGAGAGTAATTAAGATAGTTAATTACACTCAATTGGGAGAGCCAAAAATGTTTTGGTCCATCGAAAGAGTTAGATGGTGACACTAAAAGAGTTTAGCGTCATATCTCACTACCAGATAGAATTGAACCTATGTGGTCACACACAATAAAGACTGTGTGTGATCAAGTGCTTAGAAATTAATAGAGACCATTTTGCTAAAGTAGCAAAGAAAGGATTTACTTGCTATGTTGGTTAGCAAGAGGGACCAATTTGTGAAATTGAAAGTTGTTGAGTTAAATGCAATTGTTGCATACGATGCACTTGCACTTAAATTATTCTCTCATCAACTCAATTAAATTTTAATTGAGGAGTTACGAAGTGATCAAAGTGGAAGAAAAGATGAGAAGAGAAACTCTGGCATTTATTATTAAAGAAAGAAAACTTTTCTCCTTATTAATTGGCGTATTAAGTAGAGGAGAGTTTTCATTTTCTTTTCCACTCCCTCTTTCCGCTTCGTCACTAAATGAGAGGAGTTTACTTTCCTCGCATTTATGACGGCGGTTTTCTTTCTTTTCTCCTCACTCTGTTTCTTGCAGAGTTTATTCTCGCCTCATTTATGAGCCTTATGCCTATAAATGAGATTGAAAATAATCTCTCTGAATGATCACATCGAAAAGGCAAAGTGCGAGAGAAAGAGAGAAAATTCTCCCCATCATATAAAGCTCTTTTTAATCATAAGAGAGTGGTCCCCTATATTACTTGGTCTCTATAGTTAATCCTCTTCAAATTGCTAGCACAATTTTGAGGATTAATTTTTCTCCATATTGATACAAGATATTACGAAAGGAGTTTCGAGATTACACTGTGATTGTGTGAAGCACAGATCCCGGAGCAGCCTTGTGTGGATACACATAGAGGCCGAACATTTGTGCGGCTCAAAGGACCAGAAGTTCAGATCCACATCAACCGTGAAATAATTTCGGTAATTTGCACAGGTTGAAATTCGAACCCTTCTTCTAATTAAATTAGAATAATAATTTTGTGTGTCACACGAGATGATCTTGGTACATATATATACTAATACCATAAAAGTTATGATATTACAGTACATATGATTGGATCATTTTTATAAATAAAATTTATTTCCGCTGCATTAAATGCACATGCAGATGCATTCATTTCCTTACAAGTATCACCTTCTATCATTGATTATGTGTTACAACGTTCGGCCCACTATCGGAACCAAGAGGATTCGTTGGGATCGACTTGTATTACTGTCACGCCCCGGGACCCAGCGGAAGCCCGCCCGGCGCGTGCCCAGACCCGCCGTATGTCTACAACATACAAGGCGTCTAACAAAAACGATAAATAACCACTAAAATAAGAAGAATCTAGAAGCATCAGAGCAGTATAACAACTAGAATTCTAAACTAATAAGCATACAAGAAGTAGATAAAAGAAAGAACCAAAATCCACTAAGAACTATAAAAGAGTAAATACAACAATAACCTCCACGAGCAACAACTAAGATCCCAAAGCAAAAACTAACATAATACAAGGTGGTCTCTATAAATGGATACAAAAATCACTCTCTCACTAAACACAAAAGGAGAGGAAAAACCACCTAACAGAAGTGGCAAAGAAGCTAGCTAACTAGGCGACTCCCTTGCCGCGATCCCGTGCCTCCGCCGGTGCCGAAGGCTCTGAAACACATTAGAAAAAGAGGGCGTGAGAACTATTAATTAATAGTTCCCGCTTGGCAATTACCGACTTCGCTTGCATGCTCCACTAGGCCCAAAACTAAGCAAGTAAGTATAAACGATAATATAAGCGATAATAAGCGACATGTAAATTACTAAACACAATATCTCTACTTAGCATGAATTTGCATAAGTAAGCTATTCTAAACATGAATAGGAAGCGTTATAATTAACATGAAGTTTCCAACTTGATAGTAAAAGACTAAGTTTACTATTCTAATCAAGATCTATAATGTCCACAAGTGATAGTAAAGTGTTAAAGTTTACTATTCTAGTCAAAGTCCACATTTTTCTTTAAACTACATTAAGTTTAAGTACAATAAGATCAACCCGAAGGCGATATGGCCGATGCCCACCCGAAGGCTGCCTAGCCCAAATGCCGAGCCTAATAGCCCCGTAGTAGTCAACATTCCCACCCTAGGAATGAGACTGTCCCACGGCAATCCACTTCGGCGCCCAATCCCGCACGGCGAATACAAGAAACGCGTTGGCCAACTCCGGAGTCTTGGCCAGAGAGCGACTCCTCACAAGCATGTGCGAATGAGCACAATAGCATATAGTCACAAACTCGTCATGTCTCTAACATGGAATGTACAAGTGTCCAAAAGGCCTATCTCTGTCATCATGTCTCTAACATGGAAATAATAGATGTCCAAAGTGGCCTATGTCAAGTCTCTATGTTGCGGTTTCATAGTTTTCTAAGTTAAGTCTTAGGTTGATGACACTTAAGCTCTTCTAAGTTCCAACAATAGTTCGATGTTTACAACTACATTAATTAAGCTATAACATCATCAAGTGCCCACTCCCAGGAGCCCACAGGAATCACCCCCACATGCCAGCTATATAACCCAGATTCCTCTACTATATAGAGTCAAATTTTAAACATACATAAGGCATGCATTTTAAGTGATTCAAAATTCATAATAAATCTATTTAGCATGAATATGCATTCAAAATAATTAAATCAAACCAAATAAGCACTTAGGAGCCATTCGCCCCTATGCTCATGAAGCCAAACCCACCAAGTGCGAAAAGCGTTGCTCCGAACCGCTAACGAAGCTTCGATAATCACTCCTTGAGTCCTAAAAAGCACACCCTAGGAGTTACAAGCTAAGAAGATGAACCTTGAGTTCACACTTTAAGGAACTCTACAAAAGGTTGGGGAAAACTCACCACAAGCGAAGGAAGTGCTCTTGATCTCCAAATGGGAGTTAGAGTCCTTCTAATCCAACCTAAATCAAAGTTCCAAACCCATCAATTAGGTCCCAAAGGCCCTAAATCGAAAATTTCCAAATCCTAACCCTAGAATCCCATTCTAGGGTTTCATCTCACAAAAACCCACAAAAACCAAAACTAGAGGAAAGAGATCATTCACATACCTCTAAGAAGCTCAAAACCAAGCTCAAATAGCCCTAGGCTTGAAGCTTGATCCACCACAAGGCTCCAACCACCAAGCTCCAAGCTCCAACAATGGTGGGATATGCTCTACCAAGCAAAAGAGAGCAAAAGAGAGGGTTAATCCTCTAAAAATCCAACCAAAACTCTATAAAACACAAGGGAGTAGAGAGAGAAGCTCCTCCCACCTCCTTGCTGCACTGAGGGTGCTCAAAAGGAGCCCTAGGGGTGTGTGGTACACTAATAGAAGCAACAAAATGCTAAAACACCCCTGTAGTTTAAACTGCTCGAAATCTGCCAGGCTATACCGGTACAGCCATCCCATACCGGTACAGAATCCACCCTCCACCAACAAAATATCCCATTCTCGGTTCAGAGCAAAAAAAAAAAAAAGAAAAGTAATTCCCCATTCCCTTCTCTCTCTATCTCGTACAAAGAAAAAGAAAAAAAAGAAAAAGAGAGAGCATCAAAGCTTCTCTCTCTCTCTCTCTCTCTCTCTCTCTCTCTCTCTCGAGTAAAAAAAGAGAGCATCAAAGCTCCTCTCTCTCTCCTTCTCTCTCTCAGCCTCCCCCCTCCATCCCCTCGCGACAGCTTCTCCGCGAATCGGAGCAGCGGCGCGCGCCGCGCGCCCGTGCGACGACACGAGCAGCCGGCGCGGCGAGCCCGTGCGGCGACTCGAAGAAAGCGGCGCACGGCGAGCCCGCGCGACGCGGAGCGGCGGCGCGGTGCGGCGTGGAGCGACGGCGCGGTGCGACGTGGAGCGGCGCGTGTGACTCGAAACGACGGCGCGGTGCGACGCAAGCGAGCCGGGGGCGGTGCGCCGCGCTCCGACGCGGAGCAACGACGCGGTGCGGGCGCCGTGCGACGCGGAGCGAGCCGACGCGCGATGCGCCGCGCGCCGAGGCGAGCGGCGCGGTTCGCGCGTGGCAACTTGGAGCGCGGTGCGGTCCGCGCGGCGACGGCGTGCAACGCGGCGAGCCCGCGTGGCGACGCGGAGCGACGGCTCACCGTGATGATGGCCGTGGCGCTCACATCGCGCCTCGACCCGTCGGCGCCTCCGACGCCCACTTGGCCGTGGATCCGTTTGCGGCGGAGCAGCCGCTCCGCGGCGTTCGTGACACCTCAACCCGCCGCGCTCTCGACACCTACCCGACGATCAACTCCTTCATCCGCCTCCACTATCATGAAGCTTCCCGTCGTTGCAGATCTTCCTCGGGCGCGGCGCGGCCTCCACCATCGGCCCCTGTCGTTGCGGATCGTCGCGAACCTCCTCCTACAGCTCCGTCGTCGCCGAGCCCCTCCTGTAGCCGAGCCCTTCCTGCTGCTCTGCTCACATCGCAGAGCTCCTCCTACAGCTCCGTCGTCGACGAGCTCTCCCTGTCACAATGTTCCTCCTTCGCGAGGCTTTGTAAATAGCGACTCAACCGTCGCGGTCTCCACTGTCGCCAAGCTCACCGTTGCGAAACCCCCGCCGACGCCCTCCACATGTTCGACGAATGCCCCAAACACGCCGTCATCGACGAAGCTCCTCCGACAAAGCTTGTAGTCATAGAGTCCTCCTGCGAGGCTCGTGACCACGGTCCGACAGAGGCGTGGTGCTCCGCCACCCGCCTTCGGCCCCGCTCTCCGACAGGGCGTGGTGCTCGCCACCCGCCCCCGCCTTCTCCGACGAACCGTGCCGCGCGCGCGTCGCCTTTCCGCTCTCCGACAGAGGCGTGGTGCTTCGCCACCCGCCTCGGATTCGATCCGACAGCGACGCGTGGTGCTCTGCCACCCGCCTCGACTTCGCTCCGACAGTGAGAGATGTGCCCACCACCTGTTTGACTGAATGCCTAAGTCGTTTGACGCTTAGCCGTCGATGAAACGAAGCCGACGAACCTCCGTTTGGCGCTTAGCCGTCGACGGAGGTAGCAACGATGACGAAGACGACGAAGGAAACGAGTCTTAGCCGTCGACGGAATCGACGGCGATCCGTCGGCGACGAAGGAAACGAGCCTCCGTTTGACGCTTAGCCGTCGACGGATCCGTTTGACGCTTAGCCGTCGACGGAAGTAGCGACGCACCGACGACTACAACAAACGAAGATAACGAAGTCGACGACTTTACCGGCGGCCGTGACATGCTCGCCACCTGTTTGACGGAATGTCCCTGTTTGACAAGATGCCCAAAATAAATGTTGACAACGAGGCTAGAAAAGAGAAAGAGCGGTGCTTTTCTCTAAAAAACCTTGCCGCAAGATGTGCCCGCCATATGTTTGACGGAATGCCGATATGAACATCGACGGCGCTCTTTGCAAAAATATCACCAAAAAGAGAGAGAATTCTCAAATCAAAGAGAGAGAGATGGCTATGTTAAATCCATTTAATCGAATGTTGAATTTTTGACTCGGTCAAATTAAACCAAATTAAAATATCATTACATTCGATGCAAGTTAAATTGAATAAGATCGAATGCACTTGGTTTTGAATCAAAATTCTCAATTTCGATTATTTCAAAATCTCATTTGAATTAACTCACATTTTAAATCTCAAGGGCTTGAATTAGACCCGAACTCACTTTCGGATTCCAATACCCATTTAACCCAAATCCAATGAACCAAAAACCCATAAACATGTTTAATCCTTTTAACCCATTTACCGACCCATATCCATTAAGCCCAATCCAAAATCAAAGCCCAAATACCCAAACCCATTACCTATTACCCATTATACCCATTAACTCATAAACCCATTAACCCATCCAAACCCATTAACCAAAGTCCAACCAAACCCAAACATCCTAAACCCTTAACCCATACCCATTAACCCATTTATCCAAATAAACTCAAAACCCACTAAAGCTCTTTAACCTTGACCCATTAACCAAACATCAACCCATAAACCCATATCAAACCCATAAACCCATATCAAACTCATAAACCTATTAACCCACTTAACCCATACCCATATCAAACTCATTAACATATCCAAACCAATACCATTTAACCCAATAACCCAATATCCATTTAACCCAATAACCCAATATCCATTTAACCCAATAACCCATATATCCATTTAACCATTAACCCATAATACCCATTTAACCCATAAAACCCATTTAACCCAATACCCATTTAATCCATTCATAAATACCAAAGCCCATCCACTTAAGGCCCAATCTCAAGCCCACTTCGAAATTAAACCCATTAAACTAAACCCATACACCAAAACCATACGCCATGAACCACAAATTCATACACCAAGTCCATAAATCATGAACCATAAACCCGTACACCAAGTTCATGAAATATGAACCTAGGTCCATGAATTATGAACCATAAACCTATAAACCTAGGTCCATAAACCAAATCCAATAAACCTAAGTTCATGAACCATAAACCTATGAACCTAGGTCCATGAATCATGAACCATAAACCTATAAACCTAGGTCCATAAACCAAATCCAATAAACCTAAGTTCATGAACCATAAACCTATGAACCTAAATTCATGAACCAAACCAAGTTCACGAATCAAATCTCACATACCCAATACCCTAAACCTTGTAACCCAAATGCCAAAGCCGACCAAACGTCGCTAAACTAAACCTAACTCCCACTTTTGACCGAAACGTCGTTAAACTAAACCTAAACCCAATTTCGACTGAAACGTTGTTAAACTAAACCCAAGTCCAACTCCGGCCGAAACGTCGTTAAACTAAACCCAATTTCGACCGAAACGTCGTTAAACTAAACCCAATTTCGACCGAAATGTCGTTAAACTAAACCCAAATCTCAACTGACCGAAATATCGTTAAACTAAACCCAAACCCTTTTTTTTTACAAATCATCTGATCCTCTAGCATATAAAACTAGAGCCAAATCACAACCATATTCGATCAAATTCTAATTATATGTTTAGAATTGATCAAACCATTTAATCAAATTAAACTTGTTGGACTTTAATACATTTGCTCGAGTTCCAACAAACGAGGTTAAATTAGATTCCAATACATATACTTGGGGTTTAATTTAAATTTGACTAATCCTAATACATATAATTAGGATTTAGTTAATATTTCATCTTAAGATGAATTAAAATCAAATGTGATTAAGCTCTAACACATAAACTTAGAGCCTAATTATATCAGACTCTAAAAATATAAAATTAAAGTCTAATTCAAAACATTTGGGCTAATCCTAACACATATATTTAGGATGAGAGCTCAAATTTTATTGGACTTTATCATATATATTTAAAGTTCAATTAACCAAATCAGACTCTAATACACATAATTAGAGTTTAATTTGAGTCAAATTCGATTAAATCTCAATACATATACAGGGAATTTAATCAATCTTTCATCTTAGGGTGAACCATGTTGAGCTCCAAAACATATAGAGTCCAACAAAATTAATTTGACCATCTTAGAACATATAACTAAGATGAAATTAAATATTTTCTTTTATGCTTTGTTCATGTACACTGAGGGTATGCCCTTGGTTAAAGCCATGTAATTGAGCAATAAATTATAAATTTCCTTTTGTCCAATTCCTTCATCTTCAAAGATTTCAAAGGTCTCTTAATCGAAGGTACCCTAACATTTTATAGGGTAATTAACAATAGACGCTTACGTTTATTGGAAGCCATGGATCCACAATACCTGATAACCATACATATTCAAATACTAATCTGAATCATGAATACTACACCACGGGAAATCCAAGATAAATTTCACCGTGCGAGGTACGTCATTCGTGGTGGCAGACACCTACTTACTCGACTTATCAGCGGTCGGCTTCGCGACAGCCATTTCTTCCATCATCGATCGTTGCTCCCGAAGCCGGAGGATCCGGATCTCAAGCCGGAGGAGATGATGATGATGACGACGAGGACACTGAGTGATCTCTTCCTCGAGCTTAGCTTATCTACTTTTTGTTTTAGGGTTATGTCTAGTTTCCTTTATGTTCGATGTTTGATGCTTACTTTCTTTTGCATTTAGGTCTGTAACTATGACATGACTACTCTTTGCTTTTAGTTTGTTTTCTCTCTATTTGTGTTTCTTTTTGGCAATTTTTGATAAAAAGGGGAAGAACGAAGAACAGGTACAGAGGGAGAAGGAAATGTGTTGCATAACGAAGGGGGAGACATGATGAGTTTAAGGAGGGCAAAGAAAAGTTGAAAATGATGTGAAGAAAAGAACAAAGGTGGAGAAGGTATAAATAAAAATTAATGTTTATTATTTTTTGAAAGGGTTATTTGCATACAGGTCCCTGCAAACATAGTGAATTGTGGATATATCCCTGCAAACGCGACATTAGGTTATTAAGTTGTCCCTGCAAAAGTCCAAAGTTATGCAGATATGTCCCTGCGGTCATCATCCGTTAGTGAACTGCTAATTTTTTAACAGATGAAGTTTGAAATGACATTTTTGCCCTTGCAAATATATCCCTCTAAAAGCCCTAACTGATAAAAAATTGCAAAAATAACCTCGCAAAAATGCCAACGGTCAATTTTGCTCTTTATAAGTGAAATGTCCATTTTGCCCTCACAAATATATCCCTCCAAAACCCAAAGTATTGAAATTGTACAGAAATGCCCCAAAAAATGACCCTAACGGTCATCTTCTTCCTCTATAAATTCATCACTCACATTGCAACTTTCATATAACTCTTTTTTTGCTCTTTTCTCCGTTATTGATCCACTATTTTTCTTCTTCTCTTATTTTGATCTATTAAATCCCAGCAATTTTATTTTTCAATTTTTTCTCTTCTAATATTTTTATGATGAGTGAAAGATCATGATTCTTCTTCGAGCAACCAAATCACTAAGTGTGATTGCTTTAAAATTTGTAGAATTTGGGTTTCAAAGCAACCGCACACTAGAGGTCGTCGGTTTTATGGGTGTCCAAACTGGGGAGTAAGATAATTTCTTATGCATTATCTCGTATTTAATCTTAATTTTAAATTGTAATCATTTACTAATTAGTTTCATATTTTGCAGAGTAATGAGCACTGTAATTACTTTGGTTGGATTGATGATGCACACCACAATACTGTTGACTTAGAATACCAAGAACAAGCATTTCAAGAAGCAAATGGAGCATCGTATCTTTAAGTTAGAAAAGAAAGCTTTATTTCTACTTAAGTTGCTTGTATGTTTAGTATTGACTAATATATTGTTCAGTTTGACAATGTAATAAAATGTGAATGATAAAACAGAAATTATTGTACTTGTAATGCAACTGAATAGAGTAATGAAGGCATTCGAACCCACATATATAGTATCCACAGTCAATACTATTCCATACAAACATAGTATCCACAGTCAAATCAATACAAAGTCGAAATGATCCACAAAAATATAACCAAATACAACACATATCTATTCAAACCAAAACAACTGCTATTCAAGTTTCAAACCAACTACAAAGTCAAAACTATTGCATAAAGTTTCACATCTATTCAAACCCACTATTTCGAATTGAAGTATCCAGAGGCTGATTGTGCACAAGAATCTAGAGGCTGATTGTGCACAAGCATCTAAAGGTTGATTGCATACAAACCAAAAAATTGCATCCACAAGCTGATTCTATACAAACCAAAATACTAGATTATATACATCCAGAGGAAGTACCTACCAAAATATATCCATTCAAACCTACCAAAAGAAGGCTTTTACTACATCAACTATTTTTTGAAACCAAATCTTAATTGTCTAGCGAACAGAGTGCATCAATTTCACTTATAGCACTTCCTTGTTGGGACTGCAAATGTTTTGATCTCGATACTACCCTCTTTCCTCTGCGCCTGCAAATTTCATATAGTTACTATTGTAGCAAAGAAATTTAATTTAAGGAAAGTGAACATTAAAAGTCAGCATAGTACCTTGCCATACTGCTAATACTTGCTTGAGATGGTGGTTCAGAGTGCGGATTCCCTGCTTGCGATGGTCCTGTAGGCTGTTGATTCGTTGCTTGAGATAGTACTGCAGCAGGCTGTTGATTAGCGTCTTGAGATGGTCCTACAGCAGGCTGGTCATTCACATTGACAGGGTTCTTGCATGTTTTTGCACGGTGACCTAATTTATTGCATCTTTTGCATCGATGTCTCTTCCTGATTACCATCTCGTCTGATCCTCTAATTCGCTTGTTTCGAGGTCTTCCAGCTGGCCTATGTAAAACAGGAGGTAATACACGATGACCGATGTCAATCTTTACCCATTGATCACAACTGGATAATGGTGCAATGGATCTAGCATAGGCCTCCTTATATTTGCTCACTGAAAAATATGGGTGAACATATTTTTCCCACTTTTCATGTTTTAATTTACCTATTACTGCCATTGCATGAATGCAAGGCACACCTTTCACTTGCCATAACCTGCAGCTACACTGCATATCATGTAGTCTCACCTCAAACCTTGATTGAGGTCTAATCACTTTTGCTGAAAATTCATCACTCCATAGCACCTCATATTGACCCAAACCCTAAAATGGTGATGATGGATGGCATAAATTAGATTATGAACATGCCAAAAAAATCATGAAAAGTAATTAGACTATAGCTTAAAGGTAGATTAAAATCAGTGTACTGCAATACATTATAATCATGAAAAGTAATTAGATTACAATCATGAAAAGTAATTAGACTATAGCTTAAAGGTAAAGAATCAATGTATTGCATTACTTAGATTAAAATCTGTAATACCTTGCTTATATTGTTTACATATTTGACAACCGTCGGTACAATTTCATGATCCTATTTTCTTGCTCTATTTCTTCTATCCTCCATCTTAACCATTATTTTTTGCCGGATAGTATCGAGCATATCAATCAATGGTCTATGCCTCTCATTAGATATCGATGCGTTGAATGATTCAGAAATGTTGTTAGTCAAGTAATCACACTTAGCAATCGTTCCGAATTTACTTCGACTCCACAAATAACTATGGTTTTGCCGCAAGTATTCTTCTGCCAATGGATTTGCTGCATACACCTTAGCGATGCTACTTTCGTAAACAGTAGGTGTATATGCTTTTGCTGCGGCCCACAGATTGTCTCTATAGCACTCCCCACGGAATTTCTTTTTGAAGTTGCCATAAAGATGGCGCGTGCATTCTCTATGTTCAACTCTTGGATACACAACTTGAATGGCCTCATCTAAGCCTTTTTGTCTATCCGAGGAGAATACTAGGCCTTCGGATTCTCCTATTGCTGTCTTCAACCCATGAAGAAACCATTCCCAACTATTCGAGTTCTCCGATTCCACAACACCAAAAGCTACTGAAAAATTGACTTATTTCCGTCAATACTTGTGGTCGATATCAAAACTCCTCTATGCTTGCCTTTGAGATGACATCCATCTAATGTAATATAAGGTCTACATCCATTGAGGAATCCTTGTATGCATGGACCAAATGCAACAAAACTCGCTGAAAATGATGCACTCCATGTATCACTTGCAGTTTTATCTCCACATGGCTGCCGGGATTTCTTCTAACAATTTCCTCTTTAAAATCATATATTCTTTGATACGAGTTCTCCCAATGCCCGTGAATCTTAGTCAATGCCATTTCTTTCCCCCTAAATATCTTGGAGTAGGTAAAGTCCACATGATATTTTTGTTGCAATCTCTTCCGCGATTCAGTTGTAGACAAATCTCCTTCCAACCGTAGCCACTCAATAACCCTATTGCACACCCACGATTGTGTTGCCACTTTGTTCCGACACCTATTGGCCGACGTGCATGTGTGCTCTCCTTGTAAAGTCTTCACCTATCACATAAATGGTAGTTAAATATATTTTAGTAACTTTTATTTATAAATGAATGCTACTAAAAATACATTAAAAAATGAAAAGTGAAAATAGGATAATGTTGGTATTACCTGAAAAACTAAAGAATCTTGAAGTCTAGATGCATGGATTCGCCACTTGCAATTAGATTTTGCGCACGTTGCAGTTACCCTCAAAAGATCACTTTTTTGTAGGTTATACTCAAACTCATTTAGCAGGCAAAATGAGTCAATGCATCTCTAAATGAAGCTACATTAGGATATTTTGCTCCTACTTTCATAATAGGGTTATTCACATCATATGAAAATATTTCAACATGATCAATATTACCCTCTAAATCAGAGTCATCAGTTTTAAGAGAACGAAAGCTATCTTCACTTAACACTGCATCTGATTCACCAGCTGGTTCTTCACCAATATTTTCACCTATATCTTCACCAACTACTTCAGCTGGTTCTTCACCAACACCATCACCAACTACTTCTGCTGGTTCTTCACCAACATCTTCACCTTCACCTTCACCTTCACCCTCAGCTGGTTCTTCACCAACACCATAAGCTGGTTCTTCACCAACACCTTCCCAATCACCAACACCTTCACCTTCATCAACACCAACACCTTCACCTTCACCAATATTGTCCTCTTATGTGGAAGTGTTGGCACCATTATAGTTTAATGGAATGCCTTGCGACAGAATGGTTATAAAGATTTCTGCCTCTTTCATATCATTATACATAGAAAATATAGCCATCAACTCCTGCTCAGATAATACTTGAATGAATTTCTTTGGCTTAACATTTCTTGCTATATACCATACACCAATATTCTCTATAACACTCCAATCTCATAGTGATCGTACATCTCGACAAAATTCAATAAGATTGTAACCATCAAGGTATATCATTAACGATACCATCACAATATCTGAGTTCACATGCAGTTTTGACTGTTTTAAAATACCCAGCATAATTGAACTTAACTGGAAAAAAACCATTCTCCTCCATATTTGTTATCAAACTGCCACTAGAGAAACAAAAAAAAATAAATTGTGACTAGGTTCTATACTCATATGCTCTATGAAAATATAACAATAATTATATACATCTAACTTGGATGATTCAAGCAAAATATTACATATTTCCCAAAAATATATTGTATTACTACTTCATGAGACCAATATTGTGTTAAAATTAACCTAAAATATAAGAAATTGTTCCAAAACTAACAATATACCTTGCTCTCCTTGGAAACAGAGGAGCAATACACCTTGTTGATGAATATGATTGAAAAAACCCTAGTAATGGTAGACCTAAAGCTAGTATAAGGGAGTGAACGAGAGGAAGAGGATGAGGAAGATGAGCAATAAACCTCGTTGATCCGAACCTCGTTGTTGCGCGAGGAAGACGAGCAATAAACCTCCTCGATCGCGGGCGCCCTCCTTCCATCGCGGTCGCTCTCCTCGCGCACTCGGGCGGAAATCCTCAGAAGAGATTGCGGTCTAGTTCCAATCAACTAGGGTTAAGGCCTACCATGGTAGTTAATTAAGTTCCTATATTCAGAAGAGGGGCAAAATAGTCAATTCACACTATTAACTAAACATGGTTAAGTAGTTTAACTGTAGTTAACTATATTTCACTAACGGTTGATGACGGCAGGGACATATCTGCATAGCTTTGGACTTTTGCAGGGACAAGTTACCTAATTTCGCGTTTGCGGGGATATATCCGCAATTCACTATGTTTGCAGGGACCTGTATGCAAATAACCCTTTTTGAAAATTGATCTTTTGCAGGGAATTAAGACTTCAAGACTACTAGTTGTGTCTAAGTCATAGAGTCTGTTTTATGAGTTTTGATGTATTTTTGAATTTCACTTTGTATTTGGACTACATGCGAGAAGTTCAATGTTTTGGTGATGACAATTGAACTTCGTTTATCTTTTATGATGTAATTGTAGTTTTAGTAAGCTTTTGTGTTTTGTCACGAAATTGCCAAAGGGGGAGATTGTTAAGGATTTTGTGTTGGCAAGTTTCGTGATTTGAGTCGGAGTCTTGAAGGATCGGAGCGGATCGAAGATGGTCGAAGAATCCAAGACTTCGAAAAAGTGGAATTAGCTCACGATGTGAATCACGATGCCCAGGTAACGTTTTAATTCATGATATAGTGATTCTTACTTAATTGTAGGCATTAGAATCATAAAATCAAAGTTTAACGGATTAGAAATTGTATCGGAACTTTATAATTTTCGAAAATTAAAAAAATCAAAAAAATTAGAAAATGTACCGGTACAAATGGAAAAATTTACCGGTACAACCATCATGGCTATTCCGGTATAACCATCAAGCCTGTCACCGGTAACAGAGCTTTGTAAATTTTATCTTCCGTCATTGTGTTACCGGTAACAGCCTGAAAAGTGTACCGGTACACAATGTAAAATATGGAAAGTGTACCTGTAAGGAAGTGAATTCTCGAAATCCGAGAGTTGCACCACGTTTAGAATCGACTGATTGTCGAGTGGATGGACTTCGAAAAGTTCGAAGTTGATCCGAAGGCCAAAAGTGCATCGGAGTTGCTCCCGGTGAAGTTTGGCAGTATTCGGGCGTTTTTGTGCGCATAGGCGCGAAAACGGAACCCGAAAAGCTATGTTGGGTCTTGAGCTAAATCCGACACTTGCGCGGATGAAATAATGATGTGGACATGATCTAAATCATGTTTGGAGAGTCTCGGCTCGATTTGAAACGAATTGGAGGTCAAACGGGCCAAAAGTGAGTTGAAACGGAGAAGAAACGAAAAAGGCTAAAATTTGGCTAAGTCCTTAAATGTTGGGCAGAGGGGGCTTACGGGATCCGAATCCCACAAGCCAGGTCCGGATCCCAGCCGCGCAGAATGCCCAGTTTGCTTACGGGATCCGAATCCCATAAGCCAGGTCCGGACCCCAGCTGCGCAGAATGCCCAGTTTGGGGCATTTTGCATAGTTGAGGGGGCTTTTGGCATCTTGTTACAATAGAGAGTTATAGAGGGGATTTCCCTCTCTCTTTCTCTCATTTTCCCCTCACACACACACACACACACACATAACCTCTCCCTCTCTCTCTCTAGAAACAAGAGAAGAAGAGAAGAGGAGACAAGGTTAAGAAGGAGATCAAGCTAAGGAAGGCTTGGAGCTTCTTCCTCTCCCTCTCCTCACCATTGGAGTAGCTCAAGAAGGTAAGCTACTAAACCCTAGTATGTAAACTTAGGGTTTTTGGGTTTTGAAGCTTAGAAATGGGCCAAATAGGACCCTAGGAGGCTTCTATGTAGATCAATCCCATGCTTAGGGCTTTGATCAAGTGGGTTTGCTATGGGTGCAAACCTAGGGCTCCAAAATTGGGGGTTTCATGGTAGCTTCTCCTAGAATGTTCCAAATCTTCTAGGGATAATTTTTATGGAACCCTAGCACCCCAAAAAGATGATTTGCACAAGTGATTGAGGCTCTAAGGGTGGATTTTGCTCGAGGCAAAATCCTAGGGCTCAATTTGGGGCTTTTCTAAAGGTGAGGTTTTGATCTCTTCTAACCTCATTTCTACCGTTTTGTTAGGTCCACGAACGCGTGGGAAGCGACGGTTCGTCGATCCGACGAACAGTTTGAGTGATCCGAGCCTAAATAGGGCTCGCAGCTTCCAGGTTGGCCCGAGGAGTCAAAGTAGAGATTGGAGGCTACGCAGGTGGCGTTGTGGCATTGTAGAACATCCCAAAAGGTCGGGGGTGACACTCGAATACTTCGAACTCCTTTCTATGTCTTAGAATTGCATAATTACCATCTCTTGCATGTAGCATAATAGAAATGCATGTTTAGACTATTCCTTATGCTTCTAGCGATAACCTAGTGTACTTGGAATGCTAGGTGAATGGATAGGTGAGGATTGGGTCTGGACATTGATTCTACTAGTGCTAAAGAAAGAGATGAACTCGGTGTTAATTAGCGACATAGATCGAGTGGCATTAATATAGTGTAACTGACACTATAGGTCTTTGGACATAGGGATAGATGTAATCCCAAAAGAAAGAACTCGTGAACATAGATCTTAGTAAAGCTAAGTACATGTGATTGTTGGTCGGAATAGTGGAGTTTCGAGAGAATTGTTCACCCTAGTTGTAGGGTATCCTCACGTGGAGAGGATAGATCAAGCTCACGGTCTGTAATTGTGGTGGTATAGCCATCGGTGTCGTCGAGTACTCCGGAGTGTCGCACGATCGGGACCACGTGGAGGTCTACAGACAATCCCGAGTTGGAGTGCACGTGGAGCCTCCTCCCCAAAAAGGGATCTATATGTGAGGCGTAGGCGAACCCAAGGGTATCGCCACAGATTGGGTAAATGGACAATTAATAATAAAGTTATTGAACATTCGGTATTTGAACATAGTGAGAACTTGGTAGCATGATAGTAAACCTCTACTATATGATGCATGCATACAATTCAAAAGATTATGGGCATAGTAGCATAGTTTTTCTATTATGCAATTTACAGCTTTCAGATATCTATCTATATCTAGTTGTTACTTGTGCCCACTTGGACCTAGTGGGGAGATCGGTGGAGTCGGTGGCCGAGCCCACTGGGGACTAAGGAAGTTAGTTCTCACCCCACTCAATTTCCAGTGGTAGGTACAGTTTGCTCGCGAGGACCGCGCAAAGGCATCGCCCGAGCAAAGGAGGACCGGTAGTTACATTAGTAGCTCTCCTTTTATGCGAGAGTACACCCTCTTGTATCTAGATGCTTTTATTTTGGAAAAGAGAATTAATGTTGTATCCATTTTGGAAGACTAATGTATTTTTGGGGGAATGAAACTTGTAATCATTTTGGGATGCAAATGTAAATCAAAGTATACGTGATGTAATAGTTAGTTGTATTCTCTCTTTATTTCACTTGTGTATTACTCGTGGATTACCTGCTCTAGTTGTTGGCACTGTTTGTGCCCCGTTGATTGTGTATGTTTAGAATTTAGCATTCCTCGGTGAATTCTTGTACACAATTTGTTGTTGAGCCTTGGGCGGACAGAGGAGGTGCTGTCTGTCCGGCGTCCGCTCGGCGCGCTCGAACCGGACCAAATAGGTAGCGGTTTTCGGGGCGGGGGCGTGACAGTACCGGTACACAAAATCCTTAACAATCTCCCCCTTTGGCAATTTCGTGACAAAACACAAAAGCTCACTAAAACTACAATTACATCATAAAAGAAAAACGAAGTTCAATTGTCATCACCAAACATTGAACTTCTCGCATGTAGTCCAAATACAAAGTGAAATTCAAAAATACATCAAAACTCCTAAAATAGACTCTATGACTTAGACGCAACTAGGAGTCTTGAAGTCTTGATTCCCCGCACTACAACGTAATTAGGTTATAGGGACACATGTTTGGGACACTTTTGAGTAAGTGTCCCATTTATGTTAAAACTTAAAAAAAATATCTACTAATGCCTAAATAGAAAGCCCAATCTAACCAAAAATAAAAGATTACTTTACTCAACCCACCACACCCAATCCATTTGGCCCGATTACAAACAGAAATGAAAAAAAAAAAATCAATTACTATCTTCTATTCTCTCTTCACTCAATCCACTGAAATTCTAGACGAAAAACTTTTCCTGTCGTCCTCCTCCGCCACCGTAGCCAACGAGATAGAGTTTTGGCGGTTGCTAAATGCTTAAATAAGTGTTGGTAAATTAGCAGCACTCTTTTATGTTATAGCGACACTTTAACTGTCACTATATACCTAGCGACCCCACATATAGCAACACTTTTTAAAAGTGTCGGTAATTTTAGCTAGGAGCACTTTTTTGACATGTACCTGCATTTAAAAGTGTCGCTATAGACCGTTTTTGTTGTAGTGGCAAAAGATCAATTTTCCAAAAATAATAAACATTAATTTTTATTTATACCTTCTCCACCTTTGTTCTTTTCTTCACATCATTTTCAACTTTCCTTATTTATACCTTCTCCACCTTTGTTCTTTTCTTCACATCATTTTCAACTTTCCTTTGCCCTCCTTAAACTCATCATGTCTCCCCCTTCGTTATGCAACACATTTCCTTCTCCTCTCGTACTGCTTTCCGTTTCTCCCCTTTTTGACAAAAATTGCCAAAAAGAAACACAAATAGAGAAAACAAACTAAAAGCAAAGAGTAGTCATGTCATAGTTACACCTAAATGCAAAAGAAAGTAACCATCAAACATCGAACATAAAGGAAACTAGACATAACCCTAAAACAAAAAGTAGATAAGCAAAGCTCGATAAGAGATCACTCGTGTCCTCGTCATCATCATCATCCTCCACTTGAGATCCGCATCTCCACCTCAGGAGCATCAGTCGATTATGGAAGAAATGGCTGTCGCGAAGCCGACCGCTGATAAGTCGAGTAAGTAGGCTGAGTAGGAAAAATGTCATCGTGCCTACAACCCATTTTCTCTAAGATCCTCTTTATCCCTTGCTCCAGGCGTTTAAAACCTTTCTTCAAAGAGCTCACCTCACGATGAAGTGAGTCTAACGTGACTACTCCCCCTGAGCTAGAGGAACCCTCACGCTCTGCACGTCGTGGAGGTGAAGATGGAGCTGCGGAACTTGATGCTGCAGGTGCCCGCGGTCGCTTGGTTTGCTGAAAAATCTTCAGTGTGCTTACTGACTTTGCCCAAGTCACAGCATCAATCGAACCAAGTCAAAAATCATATTTCTCACATCTAATATCCACTCTGTTTGCCCGTAAAATTCGAGTGATCAGCAACGAAAACGGTAGTAGATCTCGCCGCACAGAAGACTGAATAACATGAACCATCCGCTGCCACATCAGGAATGGTATGTTGACGTTCAATCCATGTGTCTGCTCAGGGTGACCAAGAAGATAGAGTAATACAAGTCGATCCCAACGAATCCTCTTGGTTCCGAGAGAACGTTGTAACACATAATCAATGATAGAAGATGGTACTCTGGGCGCAAGTCTTTGGATTCCACAACTGCCCGATTTGTTCTAACTCCCGGCTTGCATATGGCTTCAACAATGGTCTCCCATTGAGTCGAAGACTGATGTGTCCTAGCTGTGTAATGAAGCCCTGATGTATCAACCTCCATCCCCATTAGCTCTCCAATGTCATGAGGAGTGACCGCCAGTTTCTTTCCACGCATAGAGGTCTCAAAAACATAAGTCGCAGTGTCATCATCCTCTGCAAGCACTATGCCCCGCATGTAGAACTCCCGAATGAGTTCCACACAGAAAGGTGAGCGAGCTGCAACATGACCAACTGGCTCAATGGGGGCTCTCAACAATAAGCGGCCAAACTCAAGAACCTGCTCAGTGAGTTCCTTGAAGTTGACATGCCGCTCCGCAATGCAAGATCTGGCAGAGTAAGCACGAACCCGCTCAGGGGGTATCTCTGCCATCCTCTTTGCTCGTCGCTCCCGAGAACGAACCACCTCCTCGTGAGGACTCACCCGCTAAGCCCTTTCCTTTATCAGGACGGGCAACAGTCTCCTGAGCCTCCTCGTGCAAGCTCTACTAGTAGTCGAGATCCGAAGCCTCGTACTCTTCAAAGAGACGGTCCTTATAGAGACGCTTCGACGACCTCGACTACTACCGCGACCATCTCCCGTGGCCATGAGCACCAAAATCAGGAAAAATGTCATTTTCCTACACAAAAGTTAATCTTGCATGAACACAAATTTGGAAAAATACTCTAAAAATAGCAAAAAATTAACCAATAATCTTATAATGCATAATAACGCTATTTCAAACTTAAATCATGCAGAAAATTTTGTCAAATTTGGCATTTTCACAAAAATCTCGAAATTCTATCAATATAGAATCCTAGAACATAGATCTGCAAAAAATAACGAATTATAACATGTTCTAAGAGTCCTAAAAGCAAGATAATATGTTTATACAGTGATTCACAGCAAAAAAAAATTGCATAAAAAACGATTAAAAACAGAGATCATGCTGCAACTTCGAAATTTTTTGAAAAACATATAGAAACCGGGATTTGATCTAAGAATCCGAGTGAAATACCTGTTAATCTCGAGGAAAACCGTGTAGATCTGAAAGAGAAGGGCTCTGGAGAGTTTTAGAGAGAGAAAGAAAGAGTTCTAATGAAGTTTAGAGAGAGAATCGAAACTTCTAACCGGTAATAATAGCCGCTTGTACAGTGTTTTGTGCCGGTACACGATGAATCTGTACTGGTATAAATTGGCAGAATTTCGAAAATAGCAGTTTTTTCATTTAAAAACCCTCCAAAATCAAATTAATTTCATAAAAATTAATGACTTCGCTTCAAAATTCATTATGATGAAAATAAAATATTATTTGATTTCAAAAGACATCAAATCATCAAAATTTGATATTAAAAATAATCTAATGTTTTAAAACATCAAGATGCAAATTGATGAAAAATACTTTTTAAAAATTTAGCAAAATTGACACCAATTTGTCACGATTCGTTCAAAATAAAGATTTAACTAATATAGCACCGGGGGTGGCTCTTTGAGCATCTTTTTCATTCTACCACCTTATAACACCGAAAATTCTAAAATATTTATTTTTTTTCAATCTTTTATGTTAATCTCTTAATTTCTCATGTGGTTGCTTCACACACTTGCCGGACGACCGAGGTGATAGCTCTTTCCTACATGTGGTGATAGTTTTCACACTCCTTTTTAGGATGTAACTCTTTCCACATCTTTTAAACATAAGAGTTTCTTTTTTAAAAAAAAATAATTTAAACTCTCCCTAAATTAGACAATCTCACAATTGAAAATAATTTTGACGAATTTTAGTCGATTAGCAAATATCCATCAATTATATTCAACATTCACAACCAAGATAAGTTAATTACCAAGAGATTAAAATTAATTTCAAAATTTTGATGGATGTATGTATTAAGAAATCACATATTAACTTATCGTCAAAATAATAAAAAGTGGAGTAAAACCGATAATTAATATGAATTTAATCTAATTTCAATTTGAATTGACTTTAAATATCGGTTAATGCTCTTTGAAAAACCTTTAATCTCTCCAATTTAATGATTTTCAAACATCTCCTTTCACACAAATTTTCAATCAAATTTAACTCCCCAAATACCTTTCCTCAAAAACGATTTTCAAACATGTACATAACATTCGAGCACCAAAAATCGTTCTAATCATGTAATGCAATGAATAAAAGATATGCAACATGCAACAATCAAAGCATTACATAAACGTAAACAAACTGAGACGAAAAGTATGGAAAGATATCACCTTTCCGAATCCAAACTTGTCGGATTGTCGGTTGTCTTGGCTTGTCGATGATTATTGTGGTTCGTTTAGACTTTTGATCCACCATAGGTTCTTTCGAAGCATGTTTCTTCGGTTGACGTTGTCGTTGAGGCTTAGAAATCCAAATCGCTTGTGGCTTCGATTTAGAAATCCGGTTCGGTTGTGGCACTCAATTAACTTGATTTTTCTTTTGATTCCACGGGGAAGTCGAGTAGAGAGGTGCCACTTGACGAATCGATGTTGCCGATTGATTTCTCTTTTCCTTATTAGAGCAACTCTTTTTTATGTGTCCTTTAACGCCACATTTATGACACACCTTCTCGTTTATAGTTGTTGAGACTTTAGAAATTGACATTTGAACCTTCTCAACATTCGTTCTTTCGTATCCGAGGCCTAAATTGTTCGCTTGACCCAACCCGAGCATATGATCCAATTTCTTTGATCCCGAAGAAAACTTATGAATATCGGATTGAAGTTGACGAACTTGTTTGGTTAACTCTTGGTTGGATGTAAAAGTTTCCTTGAATTGTTGCTCCAAAAATCCAACTTTATCTTTAGATGATTTGATCGTTAATTCCGCTTCGTCAAGCTTCTCTTGGAGGTCCGAATTATTTTTCAATGTTGATTCCCTTTCGTCCTCAAGAGTTTTATTCGTGTTCTTCAACTTGTTGTTTTCCTCTTCAAGTCCAAGTAGACGCTTCCTCAATTTCATATTGTGCTTCGCCATCTTTTTGGATTCGATGAGGAGTTGATGATACACTTCTGCTAAATCCTCGTCGTTTGATTCCTCCTCAGAATCCAAGTCCACGTCTTCTTCTTTTGATGTTTTCAACGCAACCCCCGTACTTTTAGAAAAACTTGTAAGAAGATTAGTTAGTAGGAAAAATCATCTCATATATTTTCAACACACCTACTAACTCTTCGGCCATTAGATATCAATATATCTAGGTGGAGAAGGTATAAATAAACATTAATGTTTATTATTTTTGCAAAATTGAGCTCTTGTAGGGAATCACGACTTCAAGACTCCTAGTTGCATCTAAGTCATAGTCCTGCTTTAGGAGTTTTGATGTATTTTTGAATTTCACTTTGTATTTGGACTACATGCGAGAAGTTCAATATTTTGGTGATAACAATTGAACTTCATTTTTCTTTTATGATGTAATTGTAGTTTAGTAAGCTTTTGTGTTTTGTTACGAAATTGCCAAAGGGGGAGATTGTTAATGATTTTGTGTTGGCAAGTTTCGTGATTTGAGTCGGAGTCTTAAAGGATCGGAGCGGATCGAAGATGGTCGAAGAATCCAAGACTTCGAAGAAAGTGGAATTAGCTCACGATATGAATCACGATGCCCAGGTAAGGTTTTAATTCATGATATGGTGATTCTTACTTAATTGTAGGTATTAGAATCATAAAATCAAAGTTTAACGGATTAGAAATTGTATCGGAACTTTGTAATTTTCGAAAATTGGAAAAATCAGAAAAATTACAAAGTGTACCGGTACAAATGGAAAAGTGTACCGGTACAACCATCATGGCTATTCTGGTATAACCATCAAGCCTATCACCGGTAACAGAGCTTCGTAAATTTTATCTTCCGTCATTGTGTTACCTAATAATACCGAAAAGTGTACCCCAGACACAATGTAAAAACTGGAAATCTTTCTAATCCGAATCCAATTGATTTTAAAGTCTATAAATAAGATATTGGGGTTCTCTAACTCCGGGTGTTTTATGAAAATACATGTTTGAGAAACCCTAGAGGCTCCTGATGTCATCTAAAACCTATTTTCCACATATTAGTCTCTTTTAGGTTAAATCGAAATATTACACTTTGATATCTATATGTCGATTTGATCTACGCTTCGCTTGGAGTCTTCTTCTCTGGTTTTCTACGATACTCCTAAGCGAAGGATCACCATACTCATGATGCTTCTCATGAACGGCGTCGTGGATTCGGCGTGAGGCGTCGTGAATTCGGCGCGATTGAAGGCTTCATGGATTCGGTAAAGGCTCGTGGATTCGAGTGGCGTCGTGGATTCGGCGTGATAGGAGCTTCGTGGATTCGAAGTGGTGGTGTTTCGTAGATTCGGAGCGTGGCGTTCGTGGATTCGAACGTGAGGGCGTGGACAACCCGGAGGATTGCGGAAGATTCATAGGAGGTTAAGAGAGGTTAAGTCTGTGGAGCTCGTAATCATCTTGTAATCTTTTCTCTTAGTGAATTATTTTTTCGCGTGTTGGTCCCGTAGGTTTTTTACTCCAAGTTGGAGTTTTCCCACGTAAATCTCGATGTGCTTTTTATTTTCCGTATTTACTTTATTGCATCGAGAATTTGTGGTTTTTGACCGTTACACCTATTCACCCCCCTCTAGGTGTTGGATACAATCTAGATAGATCCTTGGGCACCCCATAACTCATAGGGGAGGCCAGTGGACCGAGGAAAGGGTATCGCCTCGGGCTAGCTAGCTGCCGCGAGGGACTTGTTGATAGGTGGTCTACCTCTCGATATTTTATTTTGGAGAGGTTGAGAGTTGTACCTCTGTATAGAAACCACCCCATTTTGGATTCTTGAGATGATTGTTGTATCACTTTATGTTTTAACTCTATTGTTTAGTTACCTTTCATCCATTCTGTTGATAGTATCTAGCTGTTTATTTGCTCTGATATCTCTAGCTGTTTATTTGCTCTGATATCTCTAGCTGTTTTCTATCTCTTGTTTTATTTTCCGCTATTGTTGTAGACGTCTTATATGTGCAGGCATATGGCGGGTCTGGACGCGCTACCGGGAGGGCCTCCGCCCGGGGCATGAGCGGAATTCTCCCCAGCAGACTGTCCCGTCGGGTGGTAGCGGTATTCTTCCCGACAAAAGGAATTTAGTTTGGTGAGTTGGGTTTAACCAAATGGATTGGGTAAAGATAAAATGGAATTGCATGCATCATCAGTATATTATCTCTATTCAGCTTTGTACAGGCATTGTAGTAGTAGTATTAATATGGTTACCTAGCTGTTTTCCTTTCTACATATACCTGAGTAGACCTAGTGGGTAGTCGGCGAGGTCGACGGCCGAACCCACCGAAAACGTTCATTAGTTCTCACACCACTAACCTTGCATCCTATCGCGAGCGGGCGGTCAAGGATCGCGGCAAGAGCATCACGCCCTAGGTAGCAGGCCTCCTTCGAATTTAGCTTGTACCCAATTTACTTTCATCTTTTGTATATGATGAAAAGTGTGATGTAAATGAAAAATGACATATGTACTTGAAGGACATGTAATGTAAATTTGGCAAATGAATGTAATGAAGTATCAACCTTTGTATTTTGTTTAAAGTTTGCAAGATACAGTGAATGTATGCATAGTTAGTTATTTTCACTTGTGTTTGTGTTGCTTGCCCTCGTGCAAGCCATGTATAATAAAATTAATCCTGGGCTAATTCATTATACATAATAATCGTTATTGTTGAGCCTTAGACGGACAGGAAAGGCTCTATCCATTCAGCGTCCGTTGACGTATCCAAACCAACCAAATTGGTAGTCGCGGAACGTGACATTTGTATTTTGCATTGAATATAAATATGTAAGTTTGCAAAAGGTTTGACAATGCTTACTGGCAACTAAAATTCTGTCCTCCCTAACAAAATCAAAATCAAAAATCAAAATCAGAATCAGAATCATCCGTTCCAATTCTAATTTATATCTATACTTATATCTTACACACATTTTATATTTTAATACATAAAATCTATACCTATACTAGTACACGAATGTAGAAGCCGAAACATCTGCTTCCACCAAATAGCAAGCCAAACTGTCAACACGTGGCATTTTGACTGTCAACACGTGTTTATTATTATTATCTATCTACTAGCTAACAAAGTAGTATAAAAATATAGGGTACATTACGGTGTACAATCAGCAACTCTATCGACTAGCGTACCTAGTATATAATGAATTATGACTGCAAACAATTAGATTTTAAAATTTTTTAAAATTTTTTATAATAAAATTTAACATTATAAGAAAATGATTTTTTTTTAAAAAAAACAAATTTTAAACATACTATGTGTGCAATGAAAGGATTACAGACTTATTATTTTAAAGCAAACACGAGGAAATTTTGTCATTCCGTTTTAATTCCAGTCCAGTCCGACGTCTTTTCTCACTCAGGCATCCTCAAAGCATTCTCCGACTTATCACGCCTCTATTCGGCCCGGGATGCAGACAGTCCACAGCAAAATATGGATATGTTTTAAATACGCACCCGGCAGGACCAACAAATTTCATCATACCTACTGCTGGCATCATACAGACACGAAACAGTTGATCAGGGAATATTGTAACCGTCAAAGGCTCCGTACAGTACGTGGAGAAAAAGACGGATGAATGTTATACACCTCAAGGAGTTGGGACCTAATCGAGACATATATGAGGCAAGCTTACTAAAATTTTAGGAGTCCCAAATTGGCCATCCCAGTCTTCAAATCGGGGGTCCAAACAACAAAACTAGCAGTTCCTCCTCCTCCTCAAGCTTCCAATTTGTGAGGATTGCTCCAATAACCATTTAAAAGGAAAGATAACTTACAGTGAGATAGACGATAACCTCGACACCTCCAAAACAATGAAGTACATCAGCTAACTCCATGCTACAAATCTTGAAGTACAATCCAGAGAGATAAAATAAGATGCGCAGCTAAACTCCTGCTAGAAATATCTTCCGTGTCAGTACCACACTATAAGCTGGACGCACATGTCGAACTATAGCAAAGCCGCCAATATTCCCAAAAGCCAATGTGCATCCAAGGCAAAGAGGAAGGCAAGCTGGTGTTCAGTGTTGATGGAATCCTGTATGCAAATGCTTAAAATTTTCATATCAATGCGAACGAAATCAATCTTAAAAAAACAAAGAAAAAAGGAAAAAGAAAAAAGAGAAATCATAAATGAAAAGAAAAAGAAGGAAAATTGTTGGGCATATAAAGAATGACCTTTGACCGCTGAGGAGCCCATATGCCAATGACCTACCAAAGGATGAATCAACACCAGAAAATATGTTCCTGTAATGCGGAGCAACAACTTCTCCTGCAATAGTTTGCCATGTCTTAGCACTCTCATTACTAAAACAAATCATAATACATATAAATTATTTTTGTAAACAACAGTACGTTATTGCTGCAATTGTTTTTCTTTGCTCGCTAGCCTTTCTCGCAAATTTATCTTCTGATACAGAAATGAACCACTAGGACTTTTGCTTCGCTAATCCAGGACTCGAGTCTCTTTTAAAAGCCTATCTCAATGCCTATTGTTCCACATATTTCTTCATGCTTCCACAGGGCAGTATTGGTCAGGAAAGGACATGAGAAAGCATCTATAAGCAAATCAGAAAAGCTTAAACAGTCCTAATTTTAACAATAAGGCAGGCAAGTCACCTGGAAAGTGGAATTTAGTTTCTAGAAAACTCGCAATTTATTAGGACTTCAAAATAGCTAGAAGTCACACTACTTTGTCTTATCCACAGAAGGGAACTGCCATTCAATGTAAGTTATTCCACGACAACTTGTTCTGCTATATAAACAGGGCTTATCACTGGTTTTCTGACCAGGAAAAGGAAAAAATTATATATATCATTAGTGTAAGTTCCAGAAGGTTAATCTTGTCAGTTTACCCAGTTGCAACAAAGGAAGGTACCCTGCAGTTACCAATAACAGCAGGAAAATTACATATTTAGCTTCCCCAATTTATAATATTTTAACATGTAGATGGAGAAATGACAGATAACAAATATTTGCAGCACTATTAAGCTATACCCAACCACAACTCTCAAATAACACAAAATGCATTACAATGATAAAAGGGAAAAGGTATCAATAAAGGGCATCGAAATTTCTAAATTTGCATTCATCCCTAGTCCCTAGCAGCACAAAGTTATGCTTTTAGTAATTATGTCATATCAACAAATTTCACTATTGGCAACACTTAAAAGGTGGTAAAATCATAAGCTTTTAAGAACTCTGTGTTCACACAGCATATTTTGTGCACTGAAAACAATGTTTTAACCATGCTGTTCGCAGTTTCAAATATTCCCCAGAAAACACGGACACTTAAAAAGTGTTGTCACATCTACATCGTGTCATCTCGTAGGCATGCGGCGATGGAAGTGTCTGACATGAAGTGATGAAACAAGGCAGGTAGTTTGGAAATTTTGAAAATACAATTCAGATTGCCCACTTGGTATAAGAGATACCCACCCCCTTCCTTGTTAATAGGATGCCCCTCCTTGTTTTGGTTGTTTTTTTTTTTTTTTCTTTGGGGAGGAGGGGGTGGGGTGGGGAGCAGGGGGAGATTTTCTTCCTTTCGAAAAAAAAAATTCCCAACCAGATTACCGAGGAATATTACCCAAAAGCCGTAATATGTGTTATACTCCTAGAAATCCAATGCAGATAGCGTGAACCAAACGCGCCTTTATACCTAAAATAATCTTACTGCACGATTTAATTTAAAAGAATATCTAAACCATATATTATGATTAAAATTATATTCTTATCTCTTCTTTACTGAAGTATTCAACAGATCCAATATTTATATACATAACAAAATAAACGCAAAATTATTTTTACACGTAATGTCCTTGCTGTGTCCGCGTCCTGATTTTTTTCAAGGTGGTCAAGTCCTTGTGTCCGACTCATGTTGCATTCTGTTTTTGTATCCATATCCATGTAACATAGCTAAATAGCGAGTAATGATATAACAGCTAATAGGTCTTTTGACGAAGGATGAAGTATTTGGTCTCACAAATTAGGATGCAGAAAGTCATTGTAAGTGGAAGTAGTTCAAGCATTCTACAGTAGGTTTTCAAGCAACCAGACTAACCAATTTAGTGGACACGTGGCAAAAGAATATTCTAGCAGAAGAATATTTTAAATAAGAATTTTAATTTTAGGTACTATCCCTGTTATGTTTGAGTAGACACGTGGCAAAAAGTTGGATAAGTTCTTTACCACGGATAGTCAATAATCCACCACTCCCCAACAGAATTGCTATCCATGGGATATAGGAATATATTTCCCACCATTTTCCATATGAGTATAGTCCTTGCATAAGTCGTATCTACTGGAATAGTGCATATATCTAGCACTATCATCACTTTATTCCTAAGCTACATACTACCTTATGATTCGCAGGATCAATTATTTAGAAACCTTTATATACTGTGTGATCCTATCAAACTAAAAGGCATTTCCAAAAACTATTCCACAAAGTAAAGCATCTACAATTTACGTTCGTAGAGAGTTGAAATACAGAAAAAAATAATCTTACTAGAAAATGGGACTATTGTTATTAAGTCAGTCTAAAATTTTAATGGCCAACTTCTAGGTGCAGACCAATCGATTTACCCAGCAGAATCCAAATTTGCTCTTTTCAATTCTTATTGGTTCTTTCATTTAGCTTTCTGTAACATAAGTTCATGCTTAAAGAAGAAAAACATTAACGACCTATTTAATTCCAGTTACAAGCATTTAACAAACTACTGAGAACAAACTTCCCAATTTATGCCTAAAGCATATAGGTCAAAGACTTGCTTTGGCTAATTGACTACATCACCTGTCCTAGTTAAGGCAGTTCTAGCTATTGCTTTATCATCTTTAATTATATCAACCAATAGATTAGTGAAAAACATCTTCCATAGAAGTATTAATGAGGTGGCAAAACATGTTTTGCTTATACTTGTGCATTAAAGAAAAAAAGCATACTAACAAATAGGTGTATGGTAAACATACCAATTGTAGCATAGTTACTACGAAGAAGTGAAAGGGAACTCTCTGATCCTTCATTGATGAGAAGTCCTAGGTTCCTTTCAGCCGATTCCGAGGCTAAACTACCTTCTTCCAACAGTCCATAATCTGCACTACTATGCTTAGATGAAGCTTGTGTGGTTTCAAACCATATTCCGGATGGAAATCTCCTCCTCATAGTTAACCACAATATGACTTCAGCATAAGGAGTAGCATGAAGGAAGGAAATCATAATCTCAACCATGATGCAGATGAAAGTTATCATGCTATTCAGCATTGTAAAGAAAATGTAGAATGCAGATGTTGTTGGCAAAAGAAGTAGGATAGGTGTAAAGAGCAGTGATCCAACCACATGTTGCTCAACTGTGTAATCATAGCTATCTAACCTCTGTCGAAGGGGATTCCACTTTCGCCCTCTTCATTGAATAAAAAATTTAGTCAGAATTAATGGAAAAAAAAGCCAAAAAAATTGGAAAAATAAAATAGTTTAGATATAAATATATAAATGATATATAGAAAATGTCTCTAAGTTCTCCTATTATTTAATTAAAAATATGTCAAATAGGGGTTTTTGCTTATATGCCCCTGAAAATATGCAAAATTATGCAAGTATTTGCAAAGTCATTCTTTTCATGCATGTCCCTAAGAACCTCACGTAATTTTCATTTATGTCCTTACGATAGTACATATACCAACAATAAGGTTTAAAGACCGCCTCATGCCGCACGACATGGGGCGGCACGTATTGTGCCACCAAGAAGGTGGCACGGTATAAGGGGGTCCTCAAACCCCCCTCCATAACGCGGCACGAACCAGCGTATCGCGCGAGACAGAGCGAAACACAAGTCCGTGCCGACACACAGTTTTCTTTTTGCTTTTTTGTTTGCTTTTTGCTTTTTTGCCCTTTTGTTTTGTTCTTTGGGATACCACGAAGCATACCACACCCCCCCAAGACATTGCAAATTGAAGATCTACTTGTTAGATCAGTCAAAAAAATTATAATTTAATTTTTTTTTAATCAATATACGGACAAATTTTTAATTGACATATCCGATCCATACCACAGGGGCAAAAGCCCCCGCACCGCCCTATCGGCCCGAGCCCTCCTGCCCACCACAAGCATCCATTTTTTTTATAAATTATTTTATCAAAATTTGTCACACCGCAAAATTTTTGGCGAATTAAGATTCGCAAATTAAGAGAACAAAATCGAACTCAATAAACAAATTTTGAGGAACACCAAACATAAAAATTTATTTTTGCATTAGAAGATTAAAAATACTGATAAAATTAAAAGCTAAATTAAATCAATTGATACTTAAATTTATTTAATTTATTTGTCATATAATTTATCGCTTAATTTTTTTTATAGATTTAATAATTTTTTGAAAAAATTAATTAAAAAATATTTTTTCAAATATTTTTAAAATAACTTTTTCAAATAATTTTAAAAATTATTTAAAAATTATTTTTTTTTATTTTATAAAAAAAAACTGTAATACGGTCAAAAGAAAGAAAGAAAGATGTCTTTGCATTTGTAAAATTCTAACATGTAAAAATTTTTATTCTGTATAAGGTGTAGTTGTACTTTACATTCAAAAAACCTTACAAGTATATTAATTGATGAGTATAATAAGTTATACATAGCAAATATTCATAATTATTTGATTAAATCTTTCAAAATAATATTATAAAAGGTTATTGGAATAAAAAAAAATTGAAATAAATCCGTATCAAAGTGTGCCAGTAGAAGGTCATACGTATCCATCAGCACGCTAGCGTACCATGTGTCGAAACGGAAGCATGCCGATGCCGTACCGTGCCGGGCAGACAGCAGCACAATCCCGTGCCACAGCACTTTAAACCTTGACCAACAACCATATTAATTTTCAGCATTGCATTTGCAAATAGAAAAGGCCCTTTCCGAGGCATTGTAAGGTTTTTAAGGACACAAATAGCAATTTCCTAATGGTTTTGATGCAATTTCACATTTTTACAAGGCTCTATGAAAGAAAACCTTTTTAAATAAGATTAATTGCGACATGTATCCTTACAAAACAATGAAATGCATATCCTTACAAAGTTTCAGTTATCAAATATAATCCCTTGAAAGTTGCATAGTTTGCAAATATATTCCTCCCTGTTAGTTGACCATTTAAAATATGCTTTTATTCTAAATTCTCTGTCATTCTACAGGAACCATAAATTATAAATCATAAGAAAGCTTATAGAAAAACTTTTTGTACAAGGGATGAATCCAAATGGTGAAAATTTAATGGTAAACTAATAGTAGTCAAACTCTAACAATATATTTGTGTGTGGAGCCTTAGAGTATAATTAATAATTAAAACTTTGTGGGGATATACCACAATTTCAAAACTTTATTGGGATTCATATGAACTTATTGCTTTTCAATATTTAGTAATGAGCATAAAACAATTAACAAGGTAAGAAGAAGGTCAACTTATAAGCGATTGCTCAATTACCAAAACTCTGCAATGCAACTAAGTACCTCTGTAGTTCTCACTAGTAGTACCTGAAAAGGCGCCATAATGAGGCCAAAACCTGGATCTGCTGTGAATAAAGAAAAGAGATTAACAAATGAAGAGTTCTAACATGCACAGTTGCAAGGTTGAGCATATCTATGCATAAAGCAGCCGGTATGGTTAGACCAAAAACAATCCCAGAAATTGCAAGCCCAAGAATGATATGTCCGAGGGAAGTACTCATAAAGAACCAAAGAGTTGAGAATATTTGGATTGCATTGAGTGAAATCATGCCAAGAAGCTCAGCCAGTTCCGAATTCAGCTTAAACCCTGCAGGAACTCCCATCAGCCACACACAACCAGCACGTAAAACATTATTAGTCACGTAGCGCGCGATAGTGAGAGTAGAAAAGCAAATGGCTTCAATATTAGTGAATAATGTCGCTCCGAGAACGATTCCTAATATAACATCAACAGCAAGGTTGGACCAAACAAAATGCCTCTTCAGCGCAGCTTTCTGGGCATATTCAGCATTTGACAAGTAACTGCAGAGAAGATAAACGGTCATGAACAATTAAGAAGAATTAGAAAATGTAATAGTATAAGCTATGAAGTTAACCATTGCCATTTGATTTACCTGAGATCAGTTTCTTGAAGGAAAATTGGCCAATAAAGAATCTGACAACTGCGAATGTGAGCATTTCTGCATGAGTGTCTAAATACCTTTTGTGCAACAAAGAAGACTGTTCTAGATCGCCCAAAAAAATCTTTGCGAAGAAATTGAAGAAATAGGTAAATAATGCTAAAGGTTGAAGCCACGGACACTGCAACAAACTGGCGCAGTATTGCTGCCAACTGAGGCAATCTGAAAAAGCATCACATAAAGTAAGAGCAGAGACACAAGCAGTTTCATCAAAAGACAAATAGCGTCAAAGAAAAAGAAATTACATAGATGTAAATAAGCAGGTAATCACAGGTTTAGAGACACCAACATGCTGTTCTAAAAACTCTTTAGCAGCATTTGAACAATTGAGCGCCAAGACAACCGAGTCCTGTAAAATTGATTCAAACATTCAAGAATTCAATGAAGCAAAGATACCCAAATATTGGATAATGTGCTAAAAGAAGAATGCTCATGTACTTACCAAATCAAGAAGCAATTGTTTCTTTTGAAGATCATTGACAAAATGTGGTTTCTTGAAGGGAGGCTTCACATGCTGAGACAAACCCCAGGAATTTATAGATAGATAATTTTTACCATCGGTTGGACAGTCGTAAAGTAATACCTGAAAATAGCCAAGAAGAGTTCAAGATGTAACAGGGCACGTGATGATGTCTAACATAAAGCTAAGAGAGTGAGCATTTCCGCAACTTCCATACGTGAGCATCACAGACGGTGAATATACAATCTTTTTGATGCAAGTGATGAAGCTGCGGGATTTGTTTGGCCTCTTTGCTGAATACTCTTGCAGATTTATAAAGTAGATGAATCCAGTTACCATTTCTGACCAAAGATTTCCTGTAATGTTCTGTGATATCATCTAGTTCACTGCAGCCACAGTTCCTTTTTTGGTAATTATCACCATAACCTGCTTTTGCACATGATTCCTGTCCATTTACTATATCATTACTGTTGTCTTTTGAGGCACAACTTTTAGCACCCCCAATACATTGTAACTGCTCAATATCACTTAACAGCAGAGGACTCTTTTTATTATTGTCTTTCATTTTTGAATCAGTATAATAACCTGCGTCATACTGTCCAATAATAGTAAATTCGAAGGACTCCTGCAAATGCATAGGCATTTTTCCATTCACTGAATGAAGGATTTCCTGGATCAATAAAAAGTTAGCAATGAAAAGAGAACTTAAGAAGACAATATATACTATATAATAACAAGTGAATAAACAGTCCTCGATAGAAGTGATTATAAAGAACTGAGAAACTGCAAGCTGGCAATTATTGCTAAAAGTTTGTACTAGCGCACCATGATTAATTTGATTTTTGCAGATTAGATGATGGAAAATCAATTGTTTCTAAGGACGACAGTTTAAACCAATCAAATGGATGCATAACAAATATGTTTGCTGAGCATGAAATTTTCTTAACAGTTGGTTAACTAACAATTAATTCTAAAGAAAAATCAAGCTGTTAATGCAGTTTAGTCCACCCTTTGTTTGCCACATATCTGAAACTAGGAAATAAAGAATGAAAAATAACTTTAGATCAATCTGTTGAGTACTTACTTTATCTGAATGACTGAATTTAATTGCCAGCCATAGAATTCATGTTGAAAAGGACAGAAGTAGAAGCAAATTAGAATGTAGAAGCATCTTGGAAGCATTTATATCAATCAAAAGATTATTTGACTATTTGAAGGCATAAAAGCCTTTGTACTTGCCTGGGTGTCAAAAGAGCCAAATTTCAACAATGTCTAAACACTCATTGAAAGAACTGATGCAAGCTAAAAACATACGTTAAACAGAGGTCTCGACAATGACTAGTTGATAAAGACTTAGATGTACTCAGTTCCATTTCAAAGATTTTTCTCAACAAAAACAATTTTTGTTATGAATATGTTTAAAAACCAAACCAAATTGGAATACTGCATGAACCGAAGTAAACCAACCCAAATCTAATTCAGTTTAATCCAGTTTAGCCATCCAGATCAGGATTCCTTGTCTCATAGATTTCTTTTGTACATTGATCATGACAATACATTTAACTACAGAGAATGAATAAGATAAGAACAATCATATTATAATTAGCCTATTTATTATGAATCCGACAACTCAGCCGCTCATTCTTTTTCTACGGCCACGATCTCGCCATACTTTTTGTCTTATATGCAGCATTAATTATGTCGTCTTTATTGCCACCGTCTCTTCATCATTATAGCCAGTCTCGGGAATCGATTCGATGCGACGGCTCCTTTCTTCTTCACCAAGCTTCCTTCTTTTTATCAACATCGTCTTCTTCGCCTTCTCTTTTCCTTTCCTTATTTTCTCCGACCTTTTCTCTATCCCCTTTTTCGATCATTAGGGTTTTTCTTAATTCCTTTCTTTAGTTTTAGCAATGGCGCCGCTTCCGCCTCTTCCTTCCCTTCCGTTACTAGATTATACCCTACTTAGGCAATACGTCTCATTGGATCCTACTCGATTCATCTTAGGTCCTTCCTTTACTGACGAACCGGTTTCTGATGATTTCCCATATTCTAGTGACAGTCTTCCATTGGTGGCCAAATACATTGATCTTCATTCCTGGTATCCGTCAGCTTCAATAGGAAAAAGCCTCCGGACCTGGCCAAGTGTCTCAGATGCCTACTTGGCTTGGCTAAACCGAGTAGAGGCTGTCTATGGTGATTTTTGGCGGAAAGTCGGTATTTATGAGGCGATTCGGTTGTCTTGACAACCCCCTATGGCCGACAACCTTCTTTTGGCTTCCGTTCTTTGTTTTTGGTCCTTGTTTCCAACATTTTTTTTTCAAAGGAGGACCACTTATTCCAACTCTTTTTTATGTGGCCACCATCATTGGCTTACACCCTCACGGAGTTACACTCTCCATGGCCTACAATCCTGATGGCGTATCTGATTTCAAGGCTCATCTTGACCTCAATAACTTGGCTCATTCCAAATTCCTCCGCAAGTTTGCAGGTGAGTCTCCTGCTGCGGTTACTAGGAAGGAACATGCAATATTCCTCCTATATTGGTTGTCGCAATCTCTTCTGCACTCGTTCACAGAAGATTAGTCGGGATTTGGACTCAATCGCCGTTGGTTTAGCTAACGGCGATAGATTAGCTTTAGGGCCCTATTTCCTTGCTTTTGTTTATAGGGAAATTTTTTATTCCATCAAACCACTACCTTCTGGAGATGGTGTAACAATCAGCTCTGGTTGTGGTGTTTTCTGATTTTTGCAAATGTTTCTGCAAATTTATTTTCCTAATTTGCGCCAAGATCCTTTAGATCTGAGTTCAGCAGCTCATTTTGATTCTAATGGGTTAGCTCTCAGCTGCCCTTAGCCGAAGAATCAAGAATGCAAGTAATGAAAGTATAAGTTGCACTAAAGAAAGTTAGAGAATGCAAGTACATGAGAAAGTTGACATTATAACATAACCACCTTATAGTTAAGGGTCATATGAGCATTGCGTCCTTATAGTTAAGGATTGGATTGAACTTGAAATCGTTATAGTTAAGGATTGATCATACTCGCCTATAAGTCTTGGCTCGGAGGGTGGTAGCTCCCCCTCGAGCGATGAGCTCCAGAGTTGTCACCACTGGGTTGGTATTTTCCGCAGAAGACGGTCCCGTCGGGAGGCAGCTGAGGGCCCAACACAAAGGGATTGGAGTTGGTGAGTCTATTGAGAGCAAAACCTACGGGTTAGCCAAGAGGATTGAGAATTGGAAAGTGATCTTGCATTCATCATGAGCATTCTATTTGAGCATACCATTGATTATATCTTGTTCAGGCATATTAGCTGCATTTGTATAATTTGGTTACTATCTATCAGTTTGTTCTTCTATTATGCCTGATTTAGACCTAGTAGGAAAGTCGGCGAGGTCGGCGGCCGAGCCCACTGGAAAATTTATTCCACTATTTTCTACAGAGCCGGGACCAAGTGAGGCGGCCGACGATCGCGGTAAAGGTATCGGGCCATAGACAAAGACCACCCGAGTTGGTTTCACATTTTGTTAGTTGCATACCCTTTTATATATCATCTTTTGTATTTTGATGATTATAGATGTATTAAAGATGTTTAAATGAAAGAATGTAAAAAGAGTTTATATTTTGGAAAATCATGTGATGTAAAGAGAAGAAATGATGAAAAGAATGTAAATGTAAAAGTTGAATGCATGTATGTGGTTAAAAGTTAATCATTATACTTGTATGAATGTCCAGTTCAAAATCTTTCACTTTTGGCTATTGCTTGCCCTCGTGCAAGCCAATTATGTATGTTTCCGCTTGTGCAATCTCTTTACTTGAATTATACTTGTGTTGAGCCTTGGGCGGATAGGGGAGGTGCTGTCCGTTCGGCGTCTGTTCGACGTGCCCGAACCGACCAAATAGGAGCGATCATCGGGGCGTGACAATAGTCGACTCGCTTGTTAGGGTCTTCTAAATATTCAATTATAGACCTTCTCCAATCTTCTTTAACTTATATGGGAGTGACCATAATCGGCTCTCGTATATGAACCGATGGCAATAGTCTTCATTCTATCTTCATTTGACCTCGTTTCGGCTCTTTATACCCTGAAGCCGATTGGGCTAGTTCATTTGTCTGTTCATTTTCTTCTCCGGTCATATGTTCAAACTCAACCTCCCTGAAGCTGCAAAGTAATTCTACCGTTTTTCTCAAATAATTTTGCAAATTTCGATTTACACATCGGTATTCTCCTTTTACTTAATTACTAATTGTGAATTGCCCATGACTTTAAGCGAGTATACTCCTAATTCTTGTAGAATTTCAAGGCCAATTATTAAGGCCTTATATTCGGCTTGATTATTGGAACAGCCGAAATCTAATTAAAAGCAAATTGATGAATATATCCTTCAGGAGATTGTATAACCACCCCAGCTCCTGCGGATTCGCCTATTTTTGAGCCGTCAAAATAAAGTATCCAAGGTTGACAGCCGATTAAATTTTGTTTTGGCTCTTCAAGCTCAACACATGGATGATCAGCCAGAAAATCGGCTATTGCCTGCCCCTTAACCGCTTTTGCTAGGACATAATTAAGAGAAAATTCGGACAAGACCAACATCCAACGTCCAATTCGACCTCTTAATACTGGCTTAGATAGTATATACTTTACCAAGTCGGTTTTCCAGATTACTAACACTTCAGCTGGTAAAATATAATATCTTAATTTTGTACAGGCATAGTAAGGCCAAACATAATTTTTCAATTGCCGAATATCGTTTTTCGGCATCTAACAGTCCCCTGCTTGAATAATAAATGGCTTGTTTCTCTTTTTCTTCATTTTCTTGAGCCAACAAACATCCTAAATTTTCTTCTGCAGCCGAAATATATAACTTCATCGGCTGACCTTGTCTAGAAGACATAAGAACTGGAGGATTTGTTAAATATCTTTTTATATTTTCAAATGCTCCTTGTTGTTCCTCTGTCCAACTAAATTCTTCCTGACTTTTGAGCCGAAGTAATGGGTGAAAACTCCTATTCTACCGGCCAAGTTTGATATGAATCGCCGCAAATAATTAATTTTTCCTAATAGGCTTTGCAAATCCTTTTTATTTCTTGGTGGCGGCAATTCTGATATAGCTTTTGTTTTGCTTTTATCAATGTCAATCCCTTTTTTATGTACCAGGAATCCTAAGAAATTTCCTGCTGAAACTCCAAAAGCACACTTTGAAGGGTTCATTTTCAAATTATATTTTCTTATCCTTTCAAAGGCGAGTTTTAAATCCGTCCAATGATCGACTTGTGACAACTATATCATCAATGTAAACCTCCAACATCTTGCCAATCAAGTCATGACAAATAAAATTCATTGCCCTCTGATAAGTAGCTCCGGCATTCTTTAAACCGAACGGTATAACTACCCATTCGAAGGTCCCAATAGACCCTGGGCATCTAAAAGCCGTTTTAGCTACATATTCTTTGGCAATAAAAATTTGATTGTAACTGGCATGCCAATCCATAAAAGACAGGATTTCATTCCCGGCTGCCGAATCCACTAACATGTCGGCTATAGGCATCGGATATTCGTCTTTAGGCGTAGCCAAATTCAAGTTCCTAAAATCAATGCAAACCCTAAGTTTACCATTCTTTTTTCGTACTGGAACTTATATTGGATACCTTAACGGGCCGCTCTAATAAAACCGGCCTTTAGCAAACTTTTGATTTCATTCTTGATTTGAAGTACAATACTCGGCTCAAACCTACGAGCAGGTTGTTTGTAAGGCTTATAGCCTTTTTTAATAGGTAGCATGTGCTCTACTTTTTCTCGACTCAAATCTGGCATTTCTTCATAACTCCAGGCGAAGCAATCCTTATATTCTACTAGCAATTCTTTACGCTTCTCCTGTTGTTGAGCTGAAAGTTTTGCACTGATTTAAGTCGGTCGCTTGTCTTCGTTTGATCCCAAGTTCACCTCTATTAGTGGATCTTCAGTGTCTAACTTCTTGTCACCGACTTTGATAGGCAATTTATCCATATTGATTTCAGATGTTAGCCTCCTTGGTTCATCCGATACTTCCTTATCGGCCTTAATGGCCGGTTTCGTTAACAAGTCACAGTCGGCCGGTTTGGCCGTTTTTATAAGTGTTAACTCATCGGCCCGATTCGCCGAATCATTTTCATAGCCGACCTTATTGGTAGGCTCGTTCTGCCGAAGCTTTTCTAAAGCTTCGGTTCTTGATCTTTGATGTTCCATTTCAACCAACTTGGTGGCTACTCAGCTGCCACCATAGCTCCCTCGTCTTTCATGAAGATTAGTTGTACTCCTTTTTCTGTCACCCTCACAAAGGATATTTGATCGGGATCAGTATCGGCCCAATTGATATGGCCGATTCCTTCTGCATTGATGTCCACCATTTGGGGCCGCCCTTCCGCCCGGATTTCTTACACTTTATCCTCCACCCACTGGAATAACTTTCCGTGGAGTGTTGAGGGTACACACTCGTTTGCATGAATCCAGTCACGTCCAAGTAGTAGATTGTAGTGGCTATCTACATCCACTACAAAAAACATTGTTCGTAATGTTTTAGAACCTACCGTGATCTCGGTTGTGAGTACTCCCTTTGCTTGTTGACCGCAACCAGTAAAGTGCTCATAAAATCAATGGTGCAGAAGATTATATTTTTCAACCATCCTGAGTCATCTCTTCTCCTTCTCTCTAGATATTAGTAGTAATAGTTTGATTCCTTATAGTTTAATGATTTAATGAGTTGTCTAATTATTTAGGGAAAAGCATAGCGCGGGCCTGATAATTCAGACAAATGCAAACTATAACTTTGACTGCCATTAACTCTTTTTATAGCAGAAAAAGCCTTCAACCATAATGATTAATGTGATGCAGGAGCTCCGAATAAGAATCATCTACCTATAACCTCTTGATTTTAAGAGACCTAAATCAAGAATCTAGACTACATAAAGCAAACCCTCAACAGGAGAGAAGAAGGCATTTACAGATCTTGGAGATCAAGCAACGGCATTTAAAATTTTGAACATCCACGTACATTTGAATTGTTTAGCTTTGAAAATGGAAAGGCTATTATTCACAATGCTTCTTTGGCTTGTTGCTTCTTTGGCTTGTTTTGGGACAGCTTTTCCATTCCTAGAAGCAACAATTACGCATACAGCAAATAGGAGCTCCGGGGTTTCGTCTGCAATGAGAACTAAAATGACATACTAGCCTCAACATTAGAAGTCTAATTTGAAACTTCTACATATTTTATAGGTCAGAGGACTTGGAGGAAATTTCAATAAAAAAGCAACTGTCGCCTTTTTGAACAGCCCTCTCTACTCGAACAACAATTTTGTTGAAAGCTCCAGCGAGGACTAATAGGGACTTGGAGTCTGTTTGGCTTGGCGTTCGGAATACCTCTTTACTTGAGAAGTAGAAGTTAAGCATTTGGAAAATAAAGTGTCTTCATTTAGCTACGGCAATGAGCCAAAATAAGCTGCTGGACACTACGAGCAAAAGTTGCACACCGAGAAAATCGGCTTTTAGTTGCGCAAGTGGTTGTGGAAGTGGCCACAACCTAGGAAACAAAGAAACACTAAGGACACGTTTGGTTCGCACTATGGAAGATTACTAGGAATAAAAAGATATCCGAGAATCTTATTCCTATTCATCCTATTACTAAGAATGTGGTATTCCTATGTTTGGTTCGCACGGTCATATTATTTAGTCATGTTATTTAAGATTACAAAAAATATACAATTAATTAATTATTAATTAATTTAATTTAGATAATGCTATCAAAAATTTCAACATCTTTTAAGAAAAAAGGAAAAGAGAACATATGTTAGAAAGGGAGAGCATAATTAAAGAAATAGGAAGAGAAATAGAGTCGAGGTTAGAGAGAGTGAGAGAGTTGAGATTTTAGAAAAGGGGGAGAGAGAGAGCTTAGTTTAGAGAGAGAAAAAGAGTTGAAGTTTAGAGAGAAAAAGTTAAGTTTAGAGAGAGATATGAGGTTAGAGTGTAAAGAAAAATAATACCAACTGGCCGGCGGTAAGGAAGAAAGAAAGAAATTAGACATTTTATGATTACTCCAATCCATTAATACGAGGATACCCACCACCCTCTCTCAAGGAAATGAGATTAGTACTTTAGAATAAATCTCATTCCCAAGTGAATCCAATATTACCAACTAGATTACTCAGTGCGTTTAGTTAAACACCGTCATATTTTTTTATTCCTATTAGATTACTAATAATCTTAAAAAGATAGCGCGAACCAACCACACCTTAAAAGATAAAAATGAGTAGAAAATCTTCTAGTGCGTACAAATATCCAACATCACGTCACGCCACTTAATAAGCGACATCAAGGCATCAACAACATGTCAAATATTGTTTCCGAACGCCAACTATATGCCTTTGTGCACCGTCGGCCAAATGTGGAAACAAGGAGTAAAGCATATTTACGAGAATGATGTCAAAGAATGCTAACCAAAGAGGGGTCCAAAAATCGAAAGAATAGAAAAAAATAACGTAATACAAGTCGTAAGCATCCGAATCTGAATTACCTGAAAATCATCGGATTGTGGAAGAAACAGCGAGATGGAGTGCGGAGGAATCCCAGCAACGACGACGACATCAACAGGTCCCGAACTCTCACAGGTTATGAACCATCCGAACAGTAAAAGGCTCGACGTGCGCTCGACGACGAGGGGCCTATCCGGCCACCAGATCCGACATCTCTTCCTCCCCACCATTTGTAATATCCCGGGGGTAGAGATCCGAGATAATTGCTGGGATGAGGTGAGAGAAGAGGAAAGAAATAGAGATAGATAATTAGGCCCTGTTTGGATGAGCAGTAAAAAAATTCCATAGAGTTTAAATACCGTAGTTTTGGTCCAAATGAAATGGAGTATCCTGTAACTCTAAAAAAATTCCACGGGTTTATTTTAAAAGCTGTTTGGATACACATTATACAATTCTACAGAATTTCTGATAATCTTTAAAAATTAGCCTTGAGAGAGTTTAAACTTAAATTATTAGTTATAAAATGACTTTAAAATCTAAAAATTTAAAATAAAAGTTTAAAATTTGAATTTAAATTATTAACCATTAAATAATTTTAAAATTTAAAATTTATTAACTATTAGCTATAAATTATTAACTAACAGTTTAGGATTACATTTACGTTCCCAGCCCAGAAATATTGAATAGATTTGTTCTCCCACTACCTCTTCAATGTAAAATTACAATCCATCTATGCATAACACAAATTCGAAACTATTAAAGAGCTCATGTTACAATTCAAAAAGGATTTAAGACGATTACGCAGAAGCAAATACAAACTGTAAAACATCACACCTGCAGATTACTTGGAAAGAAGAAATTAACAAGACTACTTGCAAACCGGCTCAGGATGATCTGAAAACTGGCTTCTTCTCCTTGTCCTTGTCCGCAGCCATCGTCTTCGCCGCCAAAAGCCCTTTCCCTCCTTTCTCCGCCATAGTATCTCCCGCTTCTCTAAAAATCGATTGCTCAAACTCGTCGATCACCAAAAAAAATCAACCTATACTGTGGCTCCATACCCAGAAAACTGGGAACGTAATCTGAACTCGAGAGGCAAAAGAAACCCTAATCGAAAGGAGAAGCGGAAATGGACAAGCGGGGTATCAACGTGCGAGATGTGTGCGGCAGCGGCGGTGGCAGCCCGCGAGATGAGTGCGGCAGCGGCGGTGGCCGAGATCCGTGGGGGCGGCGGCGGCGGCGGCCGAGATCCGCGGAGGCGGCGGAGGGGGCCGAGATCCGCGGGGCCGGGGGCGGCGGCGGCTGTGGTCGAGATCCGTGGGGCCAGGGGCGGCGGCGGCGGCTGAGGTGAGAGCAGCAGCAGCGATGGGAGACGGGAGGGAGAGAGACGAGACGATGTCACGCGAGTTGCCCGAAAAATAGAGTAACTTTTTTTTGGAAAAATATTTGATGTTAATTTTGACTGTTTTTTTTATAGGTAGCGTTTGGTTCGGGGATTAGTAAGAACTAGCTGTTCCAGGGATAGGTACAAGTATGGGGATAAGAGTAATTTTGTGTTTGGATGAAAATAGATATAAGGATAGGAATAGAGGGATATAATGAAAAAAGTGTTTGGATGGTATTTAGGGATAAGAGGATAGTGAGGTGGTAAAATTGTATAATTACTAAAATACCCCTATATATATATGTGAAAAAGTAATGGGTGACTTGTAGGATTATTTTGATTTTGATTTTGATTTTGATTTTGATTTTGATTATAATTTTCATTTTCATTTTCATTTTCATTTTGATTTTGATTTTGATTTTGATTTTGATTTTCATTTTGATTTTGATTTTAATTTCGAATAAGATTTTGTTTATGATTTTGATTTTAATTTTGACTCTTATTTTTTACTTTGATAAATATTTTGATTTTGGCTATGTTTTTTTGAAACTAAAACAATGTCGCAAAATAGCCATTACAATGTCGCAAAATATATATTACAAATATTTCGACCATGTCACACGATATAAATTACAATCTCGGAAGATATAATTTAAAATATCGCAAAGTTTAAAGTACAGATATTTCGATAATATCGCGAAATAAAAATTACATTTTCGCAAAATTTAAATGTCGCCAATTATAAATTACAGATACTTCCACAATATAGCAAAATATATATTACAATGGCACAAAATATAAATTACACATAGTTCAACAATGTCGCATAATATAAATTACAATGTCGCAAAATATAAATGTCGCAAATTATAACTAACAAATACTTCGACAACGTGGCAAAATAAATATTACTCCCTGGCAGATATTACTTATTTTACACTACTATTATTATATACAACACATATCATAAATTTTACACCTACCTGTGTAAAGATAATATGTAGTGGTCAAACAAAATAAAAGTCGAGTTGATTAAGATCGATTATTCCATAATTGCTCAGTAATAGAGCCTCGCAATGACTCTCCTCGTGTCGACGCATCGCCTCCACTTGCTTGAGCCGGCTTAGGATCACCGTCGTCGCCCTCAGGGATTTCTTGCTCTAATTGCTCAACAAAATATCTATCATTTCCTTGTTAACGTCGAATAAAATTATGCACCACACAACATGCCATAGGTATCAAGGATTGAACTTTGATAGTAAATGGAGTTGCTTGAGTTAAAATTTTAAAACGCTTCTTTAAAATACCAAAACTCTTCTCCACGACATTTCTTAATTGCGCATGTCGATGATTATATAAATCTCGAGGGTTCTGATGGGTGCGCGCCCGCGTCGAAGTGTCAAATTGACTTAGATGCTACCGCTGTCACGCCCCGGGCTGCACAGTCCCCCGGGCTCGCCGACAAATCCGCCGTATACAAGAGAATTTCTCCTGTATACGAAGCGTAGCTGAATCTGCGTAAACACACAATACTACAAGCAGTAGCATAGAGCTGAAGTAAACTACGAACAAACAGGTAGGAAAACCACTTATAAACATACAATAACCAAGTACAAGAACTACTCGCTCCAGCGAGTTCAACTGTATGTACAAGAGTGGAAAACCAAAACAAAACTATCACTACCTGCAGTGGAAGTCCTCTAGCACAGAACTCGAAGGGTAGGCTCTAGCTCGCCACGCCCTTCCCGCGGTCCGACTCGGGAGGAGCGACGGCGAAGCGAAGGAAAGAGGCGTGAGAACTACTATAAAACAAGTAGTCCTCAGTGGGTGCCGCCCTAAACAACATCGGTCCACCCACTAAGTCTACAGGGTAAGCAAGATAGAAGAAAAGAAAGCCGGAACTCTCTACAGCTACAAGTCACTAAGTTATCAAGCTCAAAACTACCCCTATAGACTCCAATCGACCAGACCCAATCTGTAGGGGGACTGTGAACCCACCCGTCCCTGGGACTGTGAACACACCCGTCCCGTGCCCGGTTGTGACTATACAGCTACCCCCACTCTAAACCTCAGTGGAGAGCAAGTCCAACCTGCACTACCCGACACCAACGTGAAAGCACAAGCCCAAACTCCGTAGCGGCACTCGGGGGAGCTACCCAACCGAGTATGCGGCGTAGCTCTGTCGAGCTCAATCGGGCCCTCGGCCAAACCCAAGTAACCGAGAAACGGACTTTGGGCCCACCGTCTGTCCGACGGCGCGCCCGACACCCCCAACGCAGTCTACACTACCCCAAGTATCCATCGCCCAAAACCCGCGACGATACTGCGAAAATACGGCTCCTAGAGCTAAATCCGGCAATGTATATAATGACGATCAATTCGGGGTTTTCTCCTAAGTCAAATCCAAGTCCAACAAGTATAACATATTAATCGCTAAGCATGCTCCAAATTCAGATATTCAATATACAATTCCATGAATTCGAGCTACGGCTATCATGAACATACTACTATACATGTCGACTATTGCACTTAGGCTGAAATCCGATGTAAACCCACCTCGGTCGCAAACCGCTGGCAGCAAGGAGTGTCCAAGGTCCTCCTCGATCACCTCTGTTGATCCGCCAAGTCTTGAGGTCCTCATTGAAGAATTAATCCAAACACCGAATTCTCCGAAATGCCCGAAACGCAACGGTGAGAAAAGCTTAAAGTTAACTAAGCTAACCTTCACCAAAATTCGCGATTTTGGTGTCGGAATCTTCGTCTCGCGATCGGGAATCCAACGCCGCAAGTCTTGGACGCGATCCGACCACTGCGCGGAGAATCGGCCAAAGTGCCGACGGTCGACGGAAAACGACAATTCGACACTTAATTTTCCGAAAAACGAGCGGCTCGGTAATCATGGGTTCGACGGTGCAAACCTGATTCAAATCCGGCAAGTAAGGTGTCGTGGAATCGTGCGGAAGTCACGGATCCAACGCCGCAGATTTCGCCGGATTCCGAGTCTCCTACTCAGAGCACGAGTCAAAACACTAAACGTCGACGCTGCAGTCCACGGCAGCGGCAGCAAACTCGAAAATCAAGGAACTTCGAGGTAAACGGAGGGTTGTCGAGGGTCAACTCACCTCAGAAAACACCCCACGCCCGTCGCTGGGTCGAGGACGATGATCTCGCACGCGCGCCTAGCACCCTCGCAGCGTCTCGTCGTCGAAAACCCGCGGAAACCACGCGTCGGCGCGTCGTCGGCGAAGCTCGGGCTTCTCACGAGCTTCCTCTCTCTCTCTCTCTCTCTCCCTCTCTCCTAGGTACAGAAGAAGAAGAAGAAGAAGAAGAAGAAGAACGACGACGATGGCCTCTCTCTCTCTCTCCTGCGGTATAAAAAGGCATGGGCTAAAGTGAGAGGGGACAAAGAGCTCAAAAAGTCAAGGCGAGCCATGCTTTGAAATTTGTCTGGATACAAATCCCATTTGTACCGGTATAGCCATCAATCTATCTTAGGTATAGCAACCAATGCGTCTGTACAACTCACGTAAATCTGCAATTTCGCGGATCTCTCAAGTACATCTTTGCTCTCGTGTTCCCCGGGGGCCCGTTGGCGTCCGTTCGCGCCCGCGCAACCTAGACTTGTCCGACACTCTCCAGAGCAAGTCTCGAGTGGAATTTTCGTCTCTCATCCTCCCCCACTACAAAAAGTTTCGTCCTCGAAACTCGAACGTACCTCAGCTCTGCACGTCGAACAGGTAGGGATAGGCCTCCCTCATCGCCGTCTCTGGCTCCCAAGTCGCCTCCCGCTCCTCGTGATTATTCCATTGCACCTTAACATACGGTATGACCCGATTGCGCAATTCCTTCGCCTCGCGAGCAAGAATCCGCAACGGTCGCTCCTCGTATCGCAGGTCCTCGCCTAGCTCAAGCGGAGTGAAGTCAATCACGTGAGAGGGATCGAAAATATATTTCCTCAATGCCGAGACGTGGAAAACATCGTGAGTGCCGACTAGTCGAGGGGGTAGAGCAACTCTGTAAGCAACTGGCCCAACTCGCTCCAATACCTCAAAAGGGCCAATGTAGCGTGGACTGAGCTTTCCACGCACACCAAATCTGCGAATCCCCTGGACGGCGAGACGTTAAGAAATACATGGTCTCCAACCTGAAGCTCCAAGTCTCGCCTCATAGTATCGGCGTAGCTCTGCAGCGGCTACGGGGTCAAAGGTGGCGTCGAACTACCCTCACCTTTTCCTCAGCCTCTAGCAAAATCTCAGGCCCAAGTGTCTTCCTTTCACCCACGTCGCTCCAACACAGGGGGGATCGACATCTGCGTCCATACAACGCCTCAAACGGAGCCATCGGATGCTCGCTTGATAGGCGTTGTTGTACGCAAACTCAACCGATCTCAAATGTCGATGCCACCCTCCTCCAAAGTCCGGGACGCATGCTCTCGCATGTCCTCTGGAGTCCGAATGGTCCGCTCGGCGACCATCGTACGTGGGTGAAATCTTTGTCTTTGAGCTGACTCGGTACCCAAGGCGGTCGTAAGCTCCTCCGAAAGGCGATACAAACCTCGGGTCCCTGTCTGAAACAATCGACACCGGCACGCCATGCAGCCTGACAATCTCGTCCAAGTATAGCTGCGCGAGTCTCTCTGCAGGCCGGGTGGTGCAGGCGGTAGGAAGTGAGCGGACTTAGTCGATGCATCACTATCGCCCAAATAGCATCGTAACCACCCCGAGTGTAGGTAACCCCACGACAAAGTCCATCGTGATTTGCTCCCATTTCCACTCGGGCACTGGCAGACTCTGAAGCTTGCCAGCAGGCACCTGATGCTCTGCCTTTACCTGTTGGCAAGTCAAACATTGAGCCACATATCTGCCAATGTCTCTCTTCATTCCATTCCACCAGAACTGTGCCTTCAAGTCCTTATACATCTTGGTTCCACCGGGGTGAACCGTATAAGGAGAGCAATGGGCCTCTTTCAAGATGTCCGCTCGGATCTCTGAATCCACCGGCACACACAGTCGGTCCCTGTACCGTAGTACTCCCAAACTGTCCACTGCGAAACCCTCTGCCCGTCCCCTCTCTAGCTGCTCTCTAATCTTCAACAAGTGCGGGTCTCCACTCTGTTTCTCTCGGATCCTATCCAACAGAGTAGGCTGCAAAATCATAGACATTAGTATTGCAGTAGACCCCGGGGACACGACCTCTAGGCTCAACCGCTGTAGCTCCTCCAGTAACGGCCTCTGCTGCGTGATCATCATGCACGAGCCCTGCACTGCCTTCCTGCTCAACGCATCTGCCACCACATTCGTCTTGCTGGGATGATACTGGATACTAATACCGTAGTCCTTCAGTAACTCCAACCACCGGCGCTGTCTGAGGTTCAACTCCTTTTGGGTGAACAGATACTTGAGACTCTTATGATCAGTAAAAATCTCACAGTGCTCGCCATACAAGTAATGCGCCACAACTTCAAAGCAAAAACCACCGCGGCAAGCTCTAAGTCATGCGTAGGATAATTCTTCTCGTAATCCTTTAAGCTGGTGAAGCATAAGCGATTACCCCACCATCTTTGCATCAACACACAACCTAGTCCACCGTGTGATGCGTCATCGTAGATCACATATCCTTCCCCCATAAGCGGAAGGGCAAGGATAGGAGGCGACATCAACCGTCGCAACTCATCGAAGCTCCTCGACGGTCCTCACTCCGGGTGAACTTAATTCCTTTACGAGTCAATCGAGTGAGGGGTGTGGAAAGCTTCGCAAAGCCTTCCACGAACCGACGGTAATATCCGGCTAATCAGGAAGCTCACGCACCTCGATCACCGTCGTCGGCACAGGCCAATCCCGAATAGCATCAATTTTCTTCGGGTCCACTGCCACTCCATCTGCAGAAATCACGTGGCCCAAGAAAGTGACCTCCCGCAACCAGAACTCGCACTTCTTTAACTTGGCATACAACTCCTTCTCTCGCAGAAGCTGTAGCACTATCCTCAAGTGCTCCTCGTGCTCGGCGTCGCTACGGGAGTATACCAAAATGTCGTCAATGAAGACTACCACGAATCTATCCAAGTACGGCTTGAATACTCTGTTCATCAAATCCATGAATGCGGGGGCATTCGTCAATCCAAAAGGCATCACGTAAACTCATAATGCCCGTACCGAGTCCTAAAAGCCGTCTTGGGAACATCCACGGCCCTCACCCTCAACTGGTGGTAACCTGACTGGAGATCAATCTTCGTGAAGACACAAGATCCTTGCAGCTGATCAAACAGATCATCAATGCGCGGCAACGGATACTTGTTCTTGATGGTCACTTTATTCAGCTCCCGATAATCCACACACAACCTGAGTGAACCATCCTTCTTCTTCACAAATAGCACTGGCGCTCCCCAAGGCGACACACTAGGTCTCACAAACCCTTTATCCATCAAATCCTGAAGCTGCGCCTTTAACTCTCTCAGCTCAGCAGGTGCCATCCTATAAGGTACCTTCGAGATTGGTGCAGTTCCAGGTACTACATCAATCACAAACTCAACCTCCCTCGTGCGCAAGGTCGTCGTCTCGAGGAAACACATCCGGAAACTCGCGAACCACAGGGATGTCCTCGAGCCTCGGTGCCGCCGTAGGTACCTCTGTAACCGTCGCGAGAAAAGCAGTGCACCCTCTACTTATCGGTCGAGCTCTCGGAAGAAATCCACGCGGCAAACAACGTGCTCCTGCGGCCTCCGAAAGTGAACTCCTCCCGACCGGGGCTCACGGGGTGTCACCGTCCTCTCGCCGCAGTCAATAGTCGCGTAGTATCGCGTCAGCCAATCCATGCCAAGCACTATGTCGAAGTCGTGCAGCTGCCCTAATACTAACAAGTCTGCGGGCAAAATCCACGAGCCTAGCTGCACAGGACACGACCCACAACACTCTACCACCCGTACTACATGGTCGGGAACCTGGATCTCCCGGGTCTGAGGCAACAACCCTAACTCTAGACCATGTAATAATGCAAATGCTAGACTGATAAAAGAATGCGATGAGCCAGTATCAAATAAAGTGCGAGCTCTAGTACCAGAAAGTAAAGTGATACACCGCCACCACTCTCGGTCGTGTGAGAATCCTCCACACTGGCTGCAAACACCCTGCCGCTCGGAGCCGACGACCGCTGCTCGCTCTGTCGCGGTACTGATGCTCTGTCCTCGTGGCGATAGCTCGGCGAGGCCCCGTATGACTGCTGTGGCGCTGGCGGTGCTGAAGCAGATGATGGCGCTGACGATGCTGCACGCGGACAAGCTGCCCTGAGGTGTCCCGGCTGGCCACAACCATAACATCTGCCCTCTCGCTGCTCGCACTGTCTAGGCCAGTGCGGTCCCCCGCAAATCACGCACTGCTGCGTCCTCTCGTGGTCGCCCTCGCCGACGGTATCCTCGCCACGCGACGCCCAGGATCCACGACCCTGAAAAAGTGATCGTGGAGGCCTCGGCGGACGCCTGCTGCTCGACTGCCCGCCGTCATCAGGAGCGGGGCGCTTCCTGTCCTGGCTCGGTCCCGGCCCCTGAGTCCGCTCTCGAATCGTAGTCTCGCGCTCTCCTCAAACGTGCACGCTCGATGGACGCGTCCGGGGTCCTCGACCTCTGCGCCCTAACGAACTCGTAAAGATCCGGCCTCAAGCCTGCTCAAATAGGTACACCCGGTGCGCCTCATCCTCGCTACAAACGGCACACGGTTCGGGAGCCGCGTAAACTCCCGAACGTACTCACGAACCGTGCGATCACCCTGCTGGATCCTCTTCAAATCCTCCTCTATCCTCTCGCTTTACACCGATGGGGAAATACGTGCGGTACAACATCCCGCAACACATCCCCGGCTCGTGCGAGAGGTCACGACTCCACTGGTCGCGCCTCATCCTCGTCCACCAATCCCTGGCGTTCCCAATCAAGCAATGGACCCCAAGTGAACCTGGTCCTCCTCCCGGACATACAAGTCCTCGAATATCCTCTCCAGCGCCTTAATCCAACTCTCTACCACCCAGGGCTCTGAGCAATGCCCGTCAAACGTCGGTGGGTCGAGGCGGCGGAAGTTAAACAACAACTCGGTCATCCGTCCCTGCTCTGCCGTAGCGCACAGGTGGCCCTCTAGCGAGCGCAACGAGTCTTTGGCGGGATCTCTCGGTGGGGGTGCGGCAAGCGGGTGCGATGGGTGGCGTAGGGGGCGGCGAGTAGGTGAGGCTGGTGCTCCGATCTTTGTACTCGACGACGCGGCTAACCTCTCGCACATCTGCTGTATAATCAGCCCCTGCTGCCTAGTCACCTCTGTCAATGCAGCTAACTGTGCGCTCAAGTCCGGCTGCGCACTCGTCTCCGGTCTAGTACTCGGCTCCACCACAGGAGGTACACTCGGGTCGGGTGCCACTGCTCCATCTGCTCTGGTAACGGGAGTGGTGGTGGTGGTAGTGGGGCGCGACCCCGTAGTGGCGGTCGTCCTCTGCGGCGCTGCATAGCTGTACACATAGAAACGAGGTCAGATACATAAACACTCGCCCCAATCATCGAAAGTCTCGAAGGCGGTCCCTGTTTCTCCTCAAACTTATGTCGTCTGCAGCCAACATAATTTCTCTGGACCAAAACAGGCACTCCTTCAGTCACTCACTCCACTACAGGATGAGTTAGAACAAACAATCAATGACTTTCGCATTAAATCACGCCGCTCGCGTCTGTCTTCCTAGAGTTTACCAGCTTAGGTTTCCTAGGTCCCAACGACCTAATACTAAGCTCTGATACCAACTTAATCTGTCACGCCCCGGGCTGCACAGTCCCCCGGGCTCGCCGACAAATCCGCCGTATACAAGAGAATTTCTCCTGTATACGAAGCGTAGCTGAATCTGCGTAAACACACAATACTACAAGCAGTAGCATAGAGTCAAGTAAACTACGAACAAACGGTAGGAAAACCACTTATAAACATACAATAACCAAGTACAAGAACTACTCGCTCCGGCGAGTTCAAGCTATGTACAAGAGTGGAAAACCAAAACAAAACTATCACTACTGCGGTGGAAGTCCTCTAGCACGAACTCGAAGGGTAGGCTCTAGCTCGCCACGCCGCTTCCGCGGTCAGGCTCGGGGAGGAGCAGCGGCGGCGAAGGCCACAACAAGGGTGGAAGAAAGAGGCGTGAGAACTACTATAAAACAAGTAGTCCTCGGTGGGTGCCGCCTAAACAACATCGGTCTACCCACTAAGTCTACGGGGTAAGCAAGATAGAAGAAAAGAAAGGCTGGAACTCTCTACTGACTACAAGTCACTAAGTTATCAAGCTCAAAACTACCCCTATAGACTCCAATCGACGGACCCAATCAGCAGGGGCGTGAACCCACCCGTCCCCGGGATCGTGAACACACCCGTCCCGTGCCGGTTGTGACTATACTACCCCCCACTCCAAACCTCAGTGGAGAGCGAGTCCAACCTGCACTACCCGACACCAACGCGAAAGCACAAGCCCAAACTCCGGAGCGGCACTCGGGGGAGCTACCCAACCGAGTATGCAGCGTAGCTCTGTCGAGCTCAATCCGGCCCTCACTGGCCAAACCCAGGTAACTGAACGGACTTTGGGCCGACCGTCTCAGTCCGACGCGCCCGACACCCCGCAATCTACACTACCCCAAGTATCCATCGCCCAAAACCCGCGACGATCTCAGCGAAAATACGCTCCTAGAGCTAAATCCGCAATGTATATAATGACGATCAATTCCGGGTTTTCTCCTAAGTCCACTCCAAGTCCAACAAGTATAACATATTAATCGCTAAGCATGCTCCAAATTCAGATATTCAATATACAATTCCATGAATTCGAGCTACGGCTATCATGAACATACTACTATACATGTCGACTATTGCACTTAGGCTGAAATCCGATGTAAACCCACCTCGGTCGCAAACCCCTGGCAGCAAGGAGTGTCCAAGGTCCTCCTCGATCACCTCTGCTGATCCGCCAAGTGCCGAGGTCCTCCGCTGCGAAGAATTAATCCAAACACTGAATTCTCCAATCTGCCCGAAACGCAATGGCAAGAAAAGCTTAAAGTTAACTAAGCTAACCTTCACCAAAATTCGCGATTTTGGTGTCGAATCTTCGTCTCGCGATCGGGAATCCAACGCCGCAAGTCTTGACGCGATCCGACCACCTGCGCGGAGAATCGGCCAAAGTGCGACGGTCGACGGCGGAAAACGACAATTCGACACTTCGAATTTTCCGAAAAACAGCGGCTCAGTAATCATGGTTTCCGACAGGGCAAACCTGATCCAAATCCGGCAAGTAAGGTGTCGCTGGAATCGTCTGGAAGTCACGGATCCAACGCCGCAGATTTCGCCGGATTCCGAGTCTCCTACACAGAGCACGAGTCAAAACACTAAACGTCGACGCTGAAGTCCACGGCAGCGGCAGCAAACTCGAAAATCAAGGAACTTCGAGGTAAACGGAGGGTTGTCGAGGGTCAACTCACCTCAGAAAACACCCCACGCCCGTCGCTGGGTCGAGGACAGTGATCTCGCACGCGCGCCTAGCACCCTCGCAGCGTCTCGTCGTCGAAAACCCGCGGAAACCACGCGTCGGCGCGTCGTCGACGAAGCTCGGGCTTCTCACGAGCTTCCTCTCTCTCTCTCTCTCCTCTCTCGTGCACGTAACGGCTACGAAGGCGTTAGCGAACGCAGTTGTTGGTAGCTCTCTCTCCCCGGCAGATAAAAAAGGCATGGGCTAAAGTGAGAGGGGGACAAAGGGCTCAAAAAGTCAAACTGAGCCATGCTGCCGGGCTGTACCGGTACAAATCCCATTTTGTACCGGTATAGCCATCAATCTGTACCGGTATAGCAACCAAGCTGTACCGGTACAACTCACAGAAATCTGCAATTTCGCGGATCTCTCAAGTACAGGTTGCTCCCGTGTTCCCCAGGGGGCCCGTTAGGCGTCCATTCGCGCCCACGCAACCTAGACTTGTCCCGACACTCTCCAGAGCTGCCGAACAAGTCTCAGCTGAATTTTCAGGTCTCTACAACCGCTCACCCCGGTATGGTGCTAGACACTTGTCAGTGTTTGCGTACCCCGAATCAACCAAATAAAATTTTCTTATATCGATTATTAGATAATTTACTCATCAATTCATACAAAATTAATTAATACACCATTTTTAAATAGAATTTGTACCTTCGGGAACTGTAAAACCCCCCGAATCGCAAGCCCATCGAAGAACACGCATATCCGCAGCCGATCCTTCCCAACCGGTGCATACATAGAAGAAAATGTGGTCGAATGATACAGCAGCCATCATATTTTGTGACGTAAATCCCTTGCGGCAGCGGAAACGCGGTTGCGCACTTTTTGCGACACACACTGGGATGTGTGTTCCGTCTATCGCACCAATTGCATTCTACAACAGGGGTTAGATAAGTTATAAAGAAACATACACATGCAACAAATAAACCATTAAATACATGCATACTTACTTTAAATGGATGAAAATTTATATTGTCCCGAATTCTTGGGTGCGGGCCTGCATTACTTGTCGGCAAATTCATGTATTCGTCCTTCAGCGTTACAAGTGCTCGTAGCACATTATTGAAGTGTCGACTAATTGTCTCATCTGAATGCTGAAATGCTTCTACCAACACTCTATTTCCCACGCCATGACCAACACAAAAAAAAATATAGCTAGCTGCTCATCGGCTGTCATACGTCGGGTTGGTCTAATCAACCCTCGATTAACCAGCACATCGCGAAGTGCAGTAAAATTTGTTGATGACATGTGGAAGTGGCGGTATGCTCTGTCAGGATGACCATTTAAAATATCATAAACAAATTGATGGCCTGAAAAAGGTCGCGTTCTACATGGCCGTTTCTGCAACGTGTTAGCTGTAAATGACCGATAGTCCTGCTGATACAGTATCATGAATACTTGGTCCCAATAATCATCATCATCATCTAGCATTGTCATTATATGTGCTAAAGTTGGCGACGAGAATACACATCGGTACAGCGATTCAGCCATCTCAACTGTAACGCATATAAAAGATAATAAATACCAAAAACCCCCTTACAAGCACGAATATGCAGTTCTCACTGAACAATAAATACCACCTGTGAAGAGCTAAACATGAAAGTTACGACTGAAGTGAAGTGCACATAACATCTCGACTTTCCTAGTGAAATGAGTTGTAAAATGTAAGGATGCATCTAGATCCTAACATCTAGCATTAACATAGATGACCATTTTTGACATAAAAACCACACAGGCATATTGAAATCTAGATTCCAGTACATGCGAAAATAAACTTAAGTTTACAAACTATACATTCTACCAGAAACTAGAGAGGGTTAGCTAGAAGGGCGGAAAGTCATGACGAAAGTTGATGTTGTGCACAACAAGCTGGTGGTTAATCCACACAATCGCAAGTTCATCATTGAGGGTCATAAATAGTTGTCTATCGCTCTCAGCCCACAATGACATCCCTACCACTACCGCACTTATATTGCTCGCAGCTAGACTAAAAACTCTATTCATACAATAGTCTATAGGTGGAATTTGTTGCTCGTTTTGATTTTTCCAAATCTATCATTTCCTGGAAATCTGGATCTTTTGCTTTCCGACCTCTACCATCTCAACCATTGCGTCAGCTTCCATTACCGTCTTCTTCTTTCTCCCGACCGATGATGAACATGTCTTTCGTGTCTGTGCAGAGGGTTGTGGCTCCTCGTCGTTTACCTCCCGAGCTATGTCCTGATCCACTGACATAACCTCCAACAGTCGGCTGCCCGGGAGGGGGGGTAGGAGAATGCGAAGATCGACCTTGTTCGGCGGTGTCATCGCCAACAGTGCCTGCATCACCTGAATTCAAACATAACTGGTGAAAAGCCGGCAGGGTGGGATAGAAATCCTATGAATGAGTGTATAAAGCTCACCAGGTGACGACGACGATGAACTCACAATGGTATGTGGTTGCACTATTTTTTATGACATCCCGTAACGGCCGGTTGCCACCGTTGAGCCGCACAAGAAAGCAATGTTCTCATAAGCTGGAAAGGGTTTATTCCTGCACTTCGCGTATGCGGGATTCGACTGAATCAAAAGTAATATACATTAGAACATATTTATGAGATCCTTCAAAGAGATTATAGTTTGTATGTAGTAAAATACAATATCTTACCGCAATTACTGCATCCCAATCAGAAGGATCACCGGCCGTCGGTATATTGTTTATAGGGTCCCAACCCCAACCGCTAAGGTTAGCCAGTTTGTCGTATAACATGTAGTGCCGTTTCAAGACCTTTAGGCGGTTACTGATATGTTGTTTGGTAATGTTTTGACTTGTTTGTGTGTTGAAATCCCTCACGATTCTGACCCAGGCAACACGGGTGAAACTACCCCCGACGTAGTTTCCGAGTGCGTGCTCCTCCATTAAAAGACTTAGCAAAATGCTATCAAGCTTGTCACGCCCCGGGTTGCCTATTCACCGGGCACGCCGACAAATCCGCCGTATACAAAAAAATTTCTTCTGTATACGAAGCGTAGCTGTACCTGTATAAACATACAATGCCACAAACAGTAGCATAGAGCTGAAATAAACTATAAACAAAGTAGGAAAAACAACAACTTTATATACATACAATCATAGACACAAAAGTAACACTACTCGCTCCAGCGAGTTCAACTGTATGTACAAAAGCGTCCAACCAAAAACTATCACTACCTGCAGGAGAATCCTCTAACTCAACACTCGACGGGGAAGGGCTCTAGCTCGCGACGCCCTTGCCTCAATCCGACTCAGACGGAGCAGCAGCCGCAACAGAAGGCCCTGCAACAACAGTGGAAGAAAGAGGGCGTGAGAACTACTATAAAAACAAGTAGTCCTCAGTGGGTACCGCCCTAAACACATCGGTCCACCCACTAAGTCTACAGGGTAAGCAAAAAGGTAAAAGAAGCTGGAAACACTCGACAGCTAAAACCCCTATACTATCCTGCTCTAAACCACCCCCTGTAGAACAAGTAAAAGCTGACCCAATCTTACGAGGGACTGTGAAAGCACCCGTCCCGCCTGTCGAAGCAACACTACAACTACCCCATGGGTAGCTAGCGGAGAGCAAGTCCACTACAAGGACGCAGCGACACCAACGCAAAAGCACAAAGCCAGACTCCGGAGCGGCACTCGTGGGCGCGAACCAACCGAGTATGCAAGCGTATCTCTGTCGAGCTCAATCTGGCTCTCACAGGCATAGTCAAGTAAACAGGGTCTAAGCACTAATACACCACGTGCCCATTGGCACAAACTATAACCACACAGTACACTGGGTCCCCCGTCAAACCCCGACAAGGTGCCGACAACCCGGCACGACTAGACTCTCTGTGGCCGAGCTCGGCATCCCCCGCGAGCGTAAAAGCAACTACACTACCGGGTATCCATCGCACTCCCGCGGCGATGATACGGCCTGAAACGCTCCTAGAGCTAAATCCAGGTAGTGTAGCTAATGACGATCCAAAACGTGGTTTTCTCCTAAGTCAAGTCCAAGTCCACATGTATAATTAAAAGTGTACTAAACATGCTTCCAAAATTCAGATTTAATGTACTACTAATCATGAATTCGAGCGATCACAAATTAGTCAAAAATCGGAACTTATACATGTTGACTACTTGAATTAGGCGTGATCCGATGAAAACCCACCTCAAGAAGTTCCTCCTCCGCGTGAAGGGAGTAATCCAAGTCGGCAAAGCCCCACGTGTCCGGACAAGACCAAGACCACTGCGCGAAGAATCGCGATCAAAACACAAAGTTCACAATTCTGTCCAAAAATCAGCGGCTGAGAAAAGCTTAATTCTAACTAAGCTAACCTTCTCCGAATTCAGCGATTCGGGACTCGAAATCTTCGCCTCGCAGTCACGAATCCAACGCCGCAAGTTTCGACGCGATCCGGCTTCCCTGCGCGGAGAACTAGCCAAAGTGCCGATGGTCGACGCTGGAAAACAGCAAATCTGCACCTCAGAAACTGCTCGCAAAACAGTGGCTCGGTAAAGATGGGTTCCGACAGGGCAAACCTTGTCCAAATTCGGCAAGTCAGGTCTCGTTGGAATCGTCTGGAAGCCGCGGATCCAACGCCCCAAGTTTCGCGCCGTTTCGCCTCTCCTACACAAAGATCTAGTCAAAACTCCGCGGGTCGACGTTGCTGCCAGCAGCAGCTCGAAAATCCAGAAAGTTAGAAACTTCGGAGGGAAACTCGATGGGCTACTCACCTCGAAACGAGCCCTAGGCCTATCGCCGAGTCGAGGGCTGCGGTCCCGCGCGCACGGCTAGCTCCCTCGCAGCGTCACGTCGTCGAAAACACCTTCGCTTGGCTCCGCGGCGCGCCGTCGACGAAGATCGCACCTCCTTTGCTCCCCCTCTACTCTCGCTGGTTCAAGGAAGGAGAAGAAGAAGAAGAGTGGAAGCAGCAGCAGCAAGGGTGAAGAAGCCCTCTCTCTCTCCTCTCTGCTCCTATAGGCAAGGGAGTAAGGTGGTGATGTGACAAGAGAGTGAGAAAGTCAAACTGCACCATACCTCCACTTTGTACCGGTACAAAACCCCACTTGTATAGTACAAACAGTAACCCGAGAGCCTAACGCGCGAGGGCTATACGTATAGCCCTGGTTGCTATACCGTATAGCAACCGTCGGTACCATTATAAAAACCAACTTGTACCTAAGATGCTCACGTAAAAATCTGCTATTTGCAGATTTTTGTGACACACGCTGCTCTCGCGTCCCCACGGGGCCCGTTTGGCGTCTATTTCGCGCCAACGCGACCCAGACTTGCCCCGACACTCTCCAGAGCTGTTGTCAAGCCTCAGGTGCAATCTTCCAGGTCTCTACAAAGCTGATCAGTCCAATTTGCAGTACCGCTCCTAATTTGCTTGCCCCGGCTGTTTGAAGCCTTATCAACAGGACTTTGGTTTGCATTTTCCATTCTGTTTATCGTTTGGTTTATATTCGACTTACTATAGAAAGTACTGTTAAGCATCGGTATATGGACGACATTATAATTCCGATAAATAATCGACGTAAAAAAACAGCATAGATAATGAACACGTTGATAATGTGGCATAATTAGTTCCATAATAGGTAAATATATGCAGACATGATCATACATAAGCTAAATGAGGAGACATGAGTGAATAATTAGCGGTGTATAAGTAAGCCCTCCTCGACCAACTTTGTTGCACGAGTTGATCTACTCTATTTGGATAAACCATGGCGACAACGGCCGTGACGCGTTGTGGCTCGGAGGGTCCCCGATTACCATGGGGATGCACGAACTAGGTGTTCCATGCCAACCATCTAATGGTAACGAAACCAGCATCATTGCCAATTTGATCAACATTACGTGCAATCTGATCTGTAAAAAAAACTCGCTCTACAAGCAGTGGCCGCGCAACCCGATCTATGTTTTTAACAGCAAAACAATTATCACAAATATGATTAAAATCCAACCAAATAATATAGTAGAACTATCAGTAATGATAACCGTCTCTATAAGCAGTGGCCGCGCAATACTTGAACGACAATGGCAAAATATAGAACGTCGAGTAGGGCGCCGGCCTACTGGGATAGGCAAAGAAGACAATAAAACATGCAAGTCCAAATTATAGTGTGCACTCAGTCAGCATTCAATTTTTCTACTGCCGGATGACGGCCTATGCGTAATAAGGCTTAATTAATCCAAAATAATACGCCAAAAAAGAAGCCAAATACGGAAGCAAACCTGCTTCGAATGCACTACCGGCACGAAGGGAGCAAACCAGGCAGGCTAGATCCGCGACAGTAAGCAAGGCCGCAGTAAAGCCACGGGGAGGGACGTCGGCGGAGGCTCGGCGAGAGGGCGCACCCTCGGGATGAAGTGGTGGAGAGAGCACGACGGCGGAAAACCCGACGGGGAAGACGGTCCCCGGGTCACGCGAACGAGAAGGAGAGAGAGGCGACCGGTGAGATGAGAGGGGGCTCGGTGAGATGAGGTGGAGAGGGATGGAGCTCAGGGGAGAGGGAGATCGGTCAGATATGGAGGGAGCTCAGGGGAGAGGTAGCCCTGCCAGGCGAACGAGAGGGGGAGAGAGAGGGCCGCAGTAAGATGAGATGGAGGTCGGTGAGATGAGGTGGAGAGAGAGGGAGCTCAGGGGAAAGGGAGCTCGGTCACAAGCTTCGCGGAAAGCACGGGAGCAGTCGGCCGGAGGTGAAGGGAGCAAACCTTGGAGAGAGAAGAACCAGGTGCGAGGAGAGGCAGATCGGTGAGTTGAGGTGGAGAGAGAGAAAGGGGTCGATCCAACCTTAGGTGGGTCTTTGGTGCACGCAAGAAAACCCGACGGGAAGCGGCGTGCGGTTACCACAGGGAAACCACACCGCTCGAGCTAGCGGCGGTCGCACCTAGGTGGAGAGAGAAGCAGGCAACACAAGAATGGTAAGAAAGGGGAGAAGGCGCAGCGGTACACGAGGGAGAAGAAGGGGCGGGGGTAAAATGGGAAAGTGCCAAACACGGGCCGAAAGGGCACAAAGGGAGTGGGAAGCTGTTGTTCCCGCCGCCACTCGCATCAAAAAGTTGGGGACAACTGTTCCCAACTTTTTGATATTGTTTGGGGATAAGTAAGGGGATAGCAGGATATCCCCCCCTGCTATCCCCTTGCCAAACACTGCCATACAGTTTAACCCTATTTGGTTCGGTTGTTTTTGAAGCATCCTATCTTAGGGGTGTTTAGCGTACCTTTTAAAAAGCATTTTTAGACTGAAAAATAATTTTCAGCCCAATAGAGCGTTTGGCAACCTCTTTTTTAAAATCTGATTCTGCTTCTCAGAATCAGAAAACTGATTTTGAAGGAAGCTGAAAAAAGCTGCTTCTTGAAATCTGATTCTGATTTTGGACTCAAACTTCAAATTTTTATTTTTATTTTAAATTAAATATTTAAATTTAAATTTATTTTTAAATTAAATATTTAAATTTAAATTTATTTTTAAATTTAAATTTTTAGATTTATTTTTGAATTTTTAAAATTTAACTTTTAAATTTTAAATTTTGAAAAATAGATTTCAAACTTTAAATTTAAATTTTCAAATCTCAAATTTTAGATATTAAATTTTTAATTTTCAAATTTAAGATAAAATTTAATCTTCAAATTATAAAATTTTAAATATTAAATATTAAATATTAAATTTTAAATTTTAAATTTTAAATTTTAAATTTCAAATTTCAACTTTTAATCTTCAAATTATAAATTTTTTAAATTTAAAATTTAAGTTTTTAATTTTTAATTTTAAATATTCAAATTTAATTTAAATATTTAATTTTAAATTTTAAATATTCAAATTTTAAATTTCATAATTATTTTAAATTTTAAATTTTAAATTTTAACTTTGAAATTTAAAATTTAAAATTATATTTTTAAATATTAAAATTTTATATTTTAAATTTCATAAATATTTATATTTTTAATTTTAAATTTTAAATATATATTTTAAATTATTTTAAAATAAAATTTAATTAAAATTTTAATTTATGCAAACATCAAAAAAATTTTGCCAAACAACTTTTCAAAATCACTTCAGAAAAATTACTTTTATCACAAGAGCATCCTGATTAGGATCTTGAAGCTCTGGCAATGGTCGTAACAGAGAACAGAGAACAAGGAAGAAGAGAACATAGAACAAGAAGAGAGAGAGAGAGAGAAAATGAGAAAGATTCAATCTGTCTATATCATGTCTAATCAGTATTACATCTCATTCCTTTTATAGTTGGTTGAGTGGCACCATTGTATTGAGTGGCACGATTGTAATATAAAAGGAAAACAACAGTGTGGACACTAGGTTGTTGAGGTAGTTAAGGCAGCTATGCAATACATTGTAGACGGTTGAAATGACAGAACGAGCGGCCCGAGATGACTCATCTCTCTGAGTAGTTCACTTGGCCCTTTTGCGGCTTTGGGTGAGTCCGCTAACCATTTTCCTGCTCTACGAGGAGGTGTATCATGTCCCCGCTTCCGGCGGATCCTTGTCCCCAAGGATCAAGCGAGATATTGTAGGCTGGATATCATAGAGATATTCCCACGATGCATGCTCTCTTGGTTGATTTAACCATTGAATTAAAAGTTGTGTAGCAGCCTTCCCATGGTGCTTCACAAGACGTCTATCCAACACCGCGACCGGTTCAACCAATACTTGTTCGTCGGAATTGATAAATGCTGGAATGTGGGGCGACGCCGGGGACGATCCTATCTTCTTTTTGAGTTGGGACACATGGAAGGTGTTATGAATCTTGGTTGAATCTGGAAGTCGAAGCTTGTATGCGACGGGTCCTACTGCGGCGATGACCTCAAATGGACCAAAGTACCTTGGTGACAACTTTTGTGATGTGTGCTTAGAAGCGATCATTGTTTATAAGTGTAACTTAACATAGACCCAATCTCCTACTTGCGACTTCGCTCGTCCGCCTCTATTTGCTATTTGCCGCATCCGGTTTTGAGCCTTAGCTAAATTTTCCTTGATTAGCCTTAAGGCAGCCTCCCTAGCAGTCAGAGTACGGTCCACAGCATCTATCGATGAATCACCCGCCAAATAAGGAACATGCACCGGCGGTACTTGGCCATACACCACTTCGTAGGGCGTCATTTTTGTTGAGGAATGAAATGATGTATTATACCACCATTGCCATAGGTAACCATTTGGACCATTCCTTAGGTTTATCCCCTGTCATGCACCGCAGATAGTTCTCAATACACCTATTAACTACCTCGGTTTGTCCATCCGTTTGTGGATGATAAGCTGTAGAGAGATTAATTTTGACATGGAGTCCCTTGAACAATCCTTGCCAGAACTGACTAATGAATATAGCATCCCTATCGCTTACGATGCTTTTGGGTAACCCATGCAATTTATATATATTGTCTAAGAACACCTGGGCCACTGACGATGCAGTATAGGGATGAGGAAGTGCCATGAAATGAGCATACTTGCTCAACCTGTCAACTACCACCATAATAACGTCTTTTCCATATGATAATGGCAGGCCTTCAATAAAATCCATAGAGACCTCCGTCCAGATCCCTTCCGGTATGGGTAGTGGCTGTAATAAGCCTGCGGGAGCCGTCGTCTCATACTTATTTTCTTGACAGACGATGCATTCCCTTACAAACTTGGCGACATCTTTCTTTAGACCCCGCCAATAAAAGTGGCTCTTCAACCTTTTTGTTGTTACCTCAGCCCCCGAATGACCTCCTACCCCACTTGAATGAAATGCCGTAATGAGATGCACCCTTAACCTCAGATCAGCACCAATGACCAATCTTTCCTTTCGCTTAAGCTGATTCTGGGACCAAGTATAGCGTGGCCACAATTCGGGATCCTGTAACTTTTGTTGGATAACTACCTTCAGCTTATCATCGAGCTCCCAGCTACATTTAACTTGATCCAAAAGATCTGTATGTACAACTGAAAGTGCGGATAGCATAGGACACCTAGACAATGCATCTGCCACCACATTCTCGTGCCCTTTCTTGTATACTAATTCGTAGTCATATCCCATCAGTTTAGAGACCCATTTTTGTTGACTGGGAGTGGAAACTCTTTGCTCCATTAAGTATTTTAAGCTTTGATGATCAGTTCTGATCTTGAAATGTCTTCCGACGAGGTAGGGTCTCCATTTTTGCACAGTAATAACTATGGCTAGCATTTCCCGTTCATAAGCTGAGAGTTGTCTATTTCTGGGCGATAACGGCTTACTCATAAAAGCAATCGGTCGACCTTTTTGTAGTAAAGCGTGCCCACCCCCACCCCTGAGCGTCGGTTTCAATAATGAATTCACTCGTGAAATCGGGTAATGCCGATAAGCGCGGTAGCAACGGTGATTTTAGGCGATTAAAGGCACAGTGACTTGCCTCTCCCAGTGAAATCCCTCTTTTCCTAACATTTCATGCAGGGGTTTGCTAATTTTCCCAAAATCCTTAACAAAGCGTCGGTAGTACCCAGCCAATCCTAAGAAACCCCTTAATTCTTTCACCGTAGAAGGTAGAGGCCAGCGTAGGATAGCTTCCACCTTCCCCTTGTCCATTGCAACACCTTCTCCGCTGATGATGTGTCCTAGATATTCCAATTGTGTGGCCGCAAATGTGCATTTCTTTCTTTTAAGGTACAGAGAGTGCTGCTTGAGAATGTCAAAGGTAATCCGGAGATGCTGTAGATGCTCCTCCGCCTCTTTGCTGTAAACTAGAATGTCATCGAAAAATACCAAGATAAACCTTCTTAGGTAAGACTTGAAAATATGGTTCATCAATCCTTGGAAAGTGGATGGTGCATTGGTGAGACCAAATGGCATTACTAAAAACTCATAGTGGCCTTCATGGGTTCGAAAAGCTGTCTTGTTAACGTCGGTATCGCACATCCTGATCTGATGGTAACCAGATCGTAAGTCCAGTTTGGTAAATATTGTGGACCCATATAGCTCATCTAGTAGTTCTTCCACTAGGGGTATAGGGAATTTATCCTTGATAGTGTTACTGTTTACTGCCCTGTAATCAATGCACATTCTCCACGATCCATCTTTTTTTTTAACGAGTACTACCGGAGAGGAGTATGGACTGCAGTTAGGCCTAATTATGCCTTGCGACAACATCTCACGTACCAGTTTCTCAATCTCATTTTTCTGATATGCAGGGTATCTATAAGGTCTTACATTAATAGGGTTGCTACCCTCTTTCAAGGGAATTCTATGGTCGTGGGACCTAGGAGGAGGAAGTCCCTGGGGCTCGTCAAATAACATTGAATATTCCACCTACAATCGCTGTATTTCTTCAGCAAAAACCACGCTTATTTGCTCCCAATTGGCTAATTCTGTTTTTTCTGAATCCTTTTGGATCGGTCTCGGCTTATTCACATATATAGAGCAGAGGTGGATTGCTGAACATCCTATACTGTCGAGTACTATCTTTTCCAAATCCTTTCCTTCTATCATTTTTAACTTTGCTTCGGGCGACCCCATGAGTACTACCTTTTGTTCCTTGTGCTGAAATTCCATTCGTAGATGCTTGAAATCCCACAAAATGGGGCCTAATTGTATGAGCCATTGGATACCTAACACCATATCGCACCCCCTTAGTGGCAACAGGAATAGATCTGTATCAAAATTTAGACCCTGCATCTTCCATTTGAAAGCCTTGCAGATGGAAGAACTAGTTAAGCTATTGCCATCCGCTACCGTGACCCTCACCGGTGGTACAGATTCCCCGCAGCACCCCAATTTAGCAGCGATGGCTGAATCGAGAAAGTTGTGGGTACTCCCCGAATCGATGAGAATATTAATCGTCCTATTCCTTACTGTTCCAGGAAGCCTCATGGTCCTAAAATCCGGCAACTGAGCTCGTCCTACTAATGCATGTAGAGAAATTTGAGGAGAAGAACCTATAGGTTCCGTTTCACTTTCGCTCACTACCACGGTTGCTTCCGGCTGGTCCGATTCCTCCGTCAACTCTTCCTCTGCCAGCTCAATCCGATAGAGTTGCCTCTTCCGACACTTGTGGCCCGGCACATACTTCTCTTCGCACCAAAAGCATAAACCTTTCGCTCGTCTCTCATCAAAGTTAGTGTTAGAGATGTTTCTCGCATTTTTTTCTACTGCTGGGCCAGATCCTAATACGCCTTGTGAATTAGAGCTCTTTTGCATTCTAGGAGGCTGGGCGTAGTTGGTATTATTAAGATTCTTGGAGGTTGTTGAAAGATTTAGATTACTTCCAGCAGGTTTGATCCCACCCTTGAAAGCCTTATTATGGCCTTCCACTGCCATTTCCTGCAACTTTGCCAAACTAAGGGCCCTTTGGAGTGTACGGGGCTGGAACATTCTCACCGGAATTTGGATTTCATCTTTTAACCCACTAAGGAAACAACTCACAACATACTCTTCAGACAGTTCCACTCTATTGAGTAATGTATCGAACTTATCTTGATATTCTATTACAGACCCGATCTGTTTGAGGGTTTTAAGCTCCGCCATAGGGTCATCAAATAAGTCGACTCCAAAGCGAGTATTGAGAGCTAAAATATACTCTTCCCAGGTTGGATTTGATCGAGTAAGTCGGGATTTCATATAGATCTGGTGCCATTGAAGAGCCTTGCCCTCTAAGTGTATAGCAGCTAATCTAACCTTAGATTCTTCACTAGTTCCATCAACTTCAAAAAATTGTTCACACCGATATAACCACCCCTTGAGATCCCCCCAAATCGTGGGAACTCAATCTTAGTAAACCTAGAAGTAAATTGAGGTTTATTGAGAGAAGTACCTTAGATAGCGGAATCGGCCGAGCCTTGGCCTTTCCCTGCGGTGATGGACGCGTGCAATTCGACGAACATCTTGCGAACCTCCTCTATATCTCGGTTTTGACGATCTCTCAAATCCTGGATCGATTGCTCCTGACGCACGATCGCCTCTTTGATCACCTGCCGGAGTGTCTCCTCCATTTTCTTCACCTCCTGAGCTCGAGTTTCCATGGTGACCCGACCCAAGGATCAAATCACTTCTCCAAATCAAAATCACATTTTCAGAAATCACTTTTTCAAAAGCTAGGCCAAACAGGCCCTTAGCCTCCATTTGGCTGGGGGTTAAAGGGTTATTCCATTCCTTAACCCCCATATTATTCCCAAACACTCTAAAAAATAGGTGGGGTTAGCTAATTCCACCTCAAATAAGTTATTCCGGCTTAACTAATCCCACCTAACCCCACCAAATCCCAACTAAATATTATTTTCTATTCATAATAACCCACTATTTTTTTTATCCCACCTATTCCAACCAAACACTATTTTTTACTATCCTGGACTAACTCCAACCCCCAACCAAACATAAAAATACTCTAACCCCACCTAACCCTGAACTTAACACTATCCCTGGAATAACTAGTTTTTCCTTAACCCCGAACCAAACGGTAGCTTAGGCTTTTTTCTCTATACCTATAGTTTACCCTAAAAAAAAAAAAAAAAAAAAAAAAAGCATCCCATTCCTAGTCCTGCTATTTAGGGCTTGCTGGCAAATGAGCGAGCCGGCTCGTGTTCGACTCGCGTTCGGCTCAATATTCGACTCGCTAGAGCTCGGCTCGAATTAATTTCAAGTCGAGCTTGAGCCTAAATTTAGGCTCGAAATTAATTTCAAGCCAAGCTTGAGTATTACTGGGCTCGCTCGAATTAGGCTCGAAAAGCTCGAAAAATATATATATATATATATATATATATAATTGAGCTCCTATGCTTTTAAAAGTACAAGTCATTGGTGCTTGTAAGTTTTTAGCCCTTGGATTAATAGATGTGCGGTTAGGATGATGCGGGCCCCCTTGGGTTAAGTGGGTGGTTGGTTGAATAGTATAATCTAACGGATGAAAATGATCAAAGTAGTGGATCTAACGGTAAAAAATTCACAAACACCAACTGCTTGGTGCTTTTACAAGCACCATAGCCGGACTCTATATATATATATATAGTTGAGCTAGAATACTTTCAATAGCACCATTGGGGTGGTGCTATTGAGTTTTTAGCCATTGGAGACGTGAGGTTGAGATGATGATGGTAGGTGGAATAATATTTGATCCAAGGGCTATTAATAATCAAGGAGTAGATCCAATGGCTAAAAACCTAATAGCACCATGGGGGAATACTTCCAAAAGTATTCTAGATATATATAGAATTGAGCTCTATGCTTTTAAAAGTACCAAGTCATTGGTACTTGTAAGTTTTTAGCCCTTGGATTAATAGATGTACGGTTAGGATGATGCGGGCCCCCTTGGGTTAAGTGGATGGTTGGTTGAATAGTATAATCTAACGGATGAAAATGATTAAAGATGTAGATCTAACGGTAAAAAAATCACAAGCACTAAATACTTGGTGCTTTTACAAGCACCATAGCCGGACTCGATATATATATGGCTAAATTACAGAAAACCTCCTTGTAATAACCCGCTTTTTCACTTTTCCCCCCTAACATTTAAAAACCTACACTTTGCCCCCCTGTAAAATGAAAAATATTCACAGGGGGGTTGCGGTGTGTAAAATGACCATTTTGCCCCCGCCATTTTCGCCCTCCTCCTCCTTTCCAAGCTTCTCTCATTCTCCTCCTCCACTTCCTCCTCCTCGCCGCCCCCCCCCATCCTCCTCCTCCTCCCTCGCCGAGCCCTTCGGCTCCGTCGTCGACGCCGGCGCCGACAAGTGGTTCCTCGATGCCTCAACGGCTCCGCCTCGCCGTTCGCCTCGAGCGCGGCCGCTCCGAGGCCTCCTCCGTCGTCTCCGAGGCCTCCTCCGTCGTCTCGAGGCCCCGACTACCTCTTCGGCCTCGACACCAACTCCTCCGCCTCCTCCCCCATCACCCGCTTCGAACCCAACCCTTTTTCCGACGACGGCGAGGCGGCGCGACGGAGGAGCGCGACAACCAAAAAGAGGGTGGAGGGTATTTTCGAAAAAAAAAATATTTTCTAACGGAACCCTAACGAAACCCTAACGGTAGGGGGTGAAGTGTACATTTTCTATTTTACAGGAGGGCAAAGTGTAGGTTTTTAAATGTTAGGGAGCGAAAGTGAAAAAGCGGGTTATTACGGGGGTTTTACGTAATTTAGCCTATATATATATATATATATATATATATATATATATATATATATATATATATATATATATATATATATATATATAGTTGTCTTGGTATGCTTTTATAAAGCGAGGAGGCTTAGTGTTTCCACTTTGTTTTCGATGTTCGACTTTCGAAACGACGATCGGCTCCGTTAGAGTTGATCTAGAGTATTTGAAGTACCTAGAAAATAAATTTTGCGATTTTTCGATATCATTTGCCTAGTGATCGAAGAGGCTCAAAATCACTAATTTTAACGCAGTAGTGGTGAGCGGTTGCAAGTTTAACGGTGTAGAAATATCCAAATCACATGAAATTTTGATAGAAAATTTTTTATACCATATAAAACAAGATCAATAACTTTGATCTAAAATTTTAATGTCATATCATCATATTTTGTAAGATTTTTATTTTCACAGTTGATTTTGAGCCACTTCGATCACTAGGCAAATGATATCGAAAAATCGCGAAATTTATTTTCTAGATACTTCAAATACTCTAGATCAAGTCTAACGAGCCGATCGTCGATTCGAAAGTCCGAACATCGAAAACAAAGTGGAAGCACGGAGGCCTCCGTGCTTCCATAAGCACATATATATATATATATATATATATATATATATATATATATATATATATATATATATATATATATATATATAAACTATTATATTATTACTATACTCACAGGAGTATAGATTCTCTTATACTCATAAGTTTTTTGCCGTTAGATCTACCCTTTAATATTTTCATCCGTTAGATTATACTATTCAACCAATCACCCAGTCAACCCTAAGGGACTCACTATCAACTTAACCGTAACCACTTTCATTCTAATCACACGTTTTTTTCATCCGAAGGCTAAAAACTTATGAGTACAGAGGGCTCTATACTCATATGAGTATAGTAGTTCATGACTTTTATATATATATATATATATATATATATATATATATATATATATATAAAGTCTATTAAATTATTAATAGTACCAACCACTTGCTATAAGGTTTTCGGCCCTTGGATGAAGGGATGTGCAGTTAGGATGATAGTGATTCCCTGGAGTTGAGTGGGTGGTTAGTTGAATAGTATGATCTATTGAGTGAAACTGGTCAAACGGATAGATCTAACGGCAGCAAATTCGGCAGCACTAAGCATTTGGCATTATCGATAATATAGTAACCGAACTCTCTCTCTCTCTATATATATAGTCCTACTATTATACTATCTATAGTACCAATTATTTAATGCTATCGAGTTTTCTGCCGTTAGATCTACCTATAAATATAGAGTCCGGCTACTATATCGATAATACCAAATATTTGGTGCTATCGAGTTTTCTACCGTTAGATCTATCTTTTTGACCATTTTCATCCGTTAGATCATACTATTCAATTACCCACCTCCTCAACCTTAGGGGCTACTATCATCCCGACTACACATCCCTTCATTTAAGGGCCGAAAACTTAATAGCAAGTAGTTGATACTATTAATAATATTATAACCTAATTCTATATATATAGGCTAGGGCTACTATATTCTTATGAGTATAGATTCCTTTATACTTACAAATTTTTCGCCGGTGGATGTGCAATTAGGATAATAGTGGTCCCCTAGGATTAAGTGGGTGGTTGGTTGGATAGTATGATTTACGGATGGAAATGGTCAAAAGTATAGATCTAACGATAAAAAACTTATGAGTATAAAGGGGTCTATACTAATATAGTATAGTAGCCAAACTCTCTCTATATATAATTATATATAATATATATTTTAATTATATAAAGTTATACTATGTGTTTTAATTATATGTATATAGAATTTAGATTATTGTGTCATAAAACCAAACCAACTAAATCCTACTCTAATTGCTCTCTGTTTCTCTTTTTCAGTCGCTCAGAGTTATTTTTCCTAATTTTTTTAATATTATAATATCGTATTTCATGCATTTATTTTGTATGTTGAGCTATTAGACATTTTTTGTATTAAATTTTAGATAATATTTTATAAAAATTAAACTATAGATTGCACGATGTTAGGAATTTCAAGCAGCTCGTTTAGGGCTCAAGCTTGCTCGACTCGAAATTAGGCTCGCTCGAGCTCTGAATTAATTTCAAGCTGAGCTTGAGCCTAAATTTAGGCTCGGAATTAATTTCAAGCCAAGCTTGAGCTGAGATAAGCTCGCTCAAGCTCGGCTCGTTCCCACCCCTACTGCTATTGCATCCTTGTGTATTTATAGTCTCTACAACTTGTACTGTAATTAAAGTAAACTATGTTATAAGGGCTAAACTACAAAAGAGCTAAAAGAAAAAGGAGTGAGGCCTACTGGGTTGATATTCGGCCAGTTGATGGGCCTCTGATGGGCTTCGCTGGTCCAAGAATGCTTGATAGCGGGTAATAGGGTCTCGGATCTCCTTTCTCCGCACTATCCTCCGCCCGACGGATAGTGGGTTCGCCTTTAACCTCCGCTCCAGATGTCCGCAGCTTCGACCCGCTGATTCCATTCCCCTCAAATACGAAGGCTTGGTCGGATCCTCCCTACTTCCTCGACCCCCCCTCATCTCCCAGAGCGCCAAGGATGCCCTGGCTCCGCCTCCCTGCCGGAGTTCCACCCGAGCGCCCTCACGCCACTGGAGTTCCACCACGCTTGCACCTTCCTCAACTTGTTGTAGCCCTTATTTCCATTCTACTATGCAAAGTTAACATTTTTACTAACCTTCTCTGTTACTACTACTTCTACTATTTATTTTAGGTCGTTACAATCCCTTCCCCTTAAGTTCATTCTTGTCCTCAAGGATGGAACCTTTTGATCCGGTTTTGGGAGCACCCATTTGCCTCCCCAGCAGCACATTCTTCTGCTTCAAAATCGCTTCTTTTAAGCCATATTTGAACCTCTGTTTTGTTTGCTTGCCCTATCTTGTGCCGGTTTGAGGTGCTTCCAATTCGTGTCCACACTTTCCTATTATCTCTGGTTGTCAGCATGGACGGTGGCTCCTGTTGTGGCAGGGACTCACCCTTGGGACCTTTAGGTAGTCGCAACCTACACACCACCAAACTTGTTTGCTTTGAGATGTGGCAGAGTGCATATAGGCAAAATAGGAGCTCTGTAATGTTTTCCCTAGTCATGCTGGAATGCTTGTAGGGTAATAATTCTGGGTATATCTGTTCTTCTTCTTCAAGAACTCCCTCACTTCTTCTTTTATCAGTATAGTGCTTCATTCCCTGCTGTGCTGTATTCTGTTGCTCCTTAAGATTGCGCTTGACCTGATCACTTGGCTTGCACCAACTTGAATTCGACTCCACTAGAATATTCTCCGAAAGGACTTGAATTCGACTCCACTAGAGTATTCTCCGAAAGGATTGATACATAGTTCGGTGGGAAATAACCAATCACAGTTTGAAAGAATTGCACTTGCTTTAAAGTGTGGAAATTGTCACCAAACCATCCTTCGGCAGTGGACCACCTTTTATAGCTCTGTTTGAGCTTATTTTCCTCCTCAACTCTCAAGCAACTGTCATATTCTTGCACTAACTGTTGTATATTCCTGATCATTCCTACGCAGCGAAAGAACAGTTCAATTCGATGATAAATTTGCCATTTTCTTGAAGTATGAAGTGCAACAACCAATTCTCTGTTAGATTCCTTTAACTTGGCTTGTTCGTAAGCTAATGATAGTGAACAAGGATGAGGCATTTCAAGCATCATCCCTAGCTCCTCATTTTTCTTCACCCAGCCCCACACAAGGCAACCCTCTACCAGATCAGAATTTTGGATTAACTTTTGGACCCCTATGCCAACAAATCTTGCTTGATGATCCTCCACTGGCTTGTCGTGTATTTGCCTACAAAACCCTTCAATGACATCAGTTAAGCACTTGATGTCAACCCTCTTCCACCTTTCTGCAGCAATTTTCTTTCAAGGGGGTTTATCTTTGTAGTTATCAATTTCTCGCTTTTTTGCCTATGCCTTTCTAATTTGTAATACCCCAATCTTCGAATCTGCCCGATCTGAGTAGCACCCAATACGTAACAGCCCAATTTGAGTAGCATCCATCGCCGATTGTAATCTTGGAGATTTGGTTGGCTGCGATGATGATTGAGGTGTTACCAAGGGTCGATCTAGGCCCGATTTGGTCCCGAGCTGAGCCGCAACCTTCAATGATGAATTCAATCTGCGAATTGAATGGCCACAATAAGGATCGACTCCACACCCAATAGATTGATTCCGAAGTTTGTGCGGATGATCGATGCTGATGATGAACTTGATCCAACCATGGTTGTTGAGGTAGTGGGTTGTTATCAGACCATTGTGGGAATGCTTCTTCTTTCATTTCTTGCAACTTGTGAGTCCCTAGTGGAGTTCCTTCACCCATGTTTGCTCTGATAGTTGAAAGAATGATGCTATCTTCTAAGAGGTTGCCCTTCGAGCTTCTGTTCTTTGTGCAGGGTGCTGCGATAGCTGAAATAAGCTTAGTAGGAGATGGTTGAGTTGCATGTAACCTTGACAACTCCTCGGGCCTGCCAGATCTGTTCCTCAGCTCCTCGTCACTCCTTGTGTATACTTTCATCTTCAGATTTTCATCGTGTTTTTGCTCCAATTTTGTCACCTCTGCCTTAGAGTCGGTTTCAGCACTAGTTAGTGAACTATCTCCTCCTTCTCCAGCCTTGAGTGTAGGTAATAGGCCAATTTCTTCTACAGTGCCTTGCACTTTTATCTCAATTCTTTTATCATGCATAGGTCGGCTCCTGGGTGAATGTAGGAGTTGTTCATGCTTGCGGCTACCCTTCTGCATCATGCTTTTGTGCATCTTAATGGCTTCACAATTCCCTCGGTATTCGTCCAAAGAGCTTTGCTTGCAAGTACTAAACTCCCGGATTGGGTACCTCTCTTTTGCCTTTGTAAATGTTCTACATATGTCATCGGAAAACTCGTCCCACATCTCTGGACCTTCTCCATTAAATTCTGGAAAACTTAATCCCGTCTATGGCATGTACTGTGGCCGATGTTTCTGCTTTATCGGAACTGGGATCCCTACTCCTTTTCCTCTAGTGTTCTGTTGCATCACAGGAATGCTACTATTGTACTTGCTATATGCTGCTTGTTGGTCCTCTCAGATCACCCAAGGGACCACCTCCGACTGCGAGTTTGGCTTTAGCGCTGTTAGTATCTTTAGTAGCTGTTGATGCATTTTAGCATTTTCGTGTCATAATTTTTCTTAGCTACTTGCTTCTTCTATTAGTAGAGCTTCATAATTCTGCTGCCATGTACTTTGCAAGCCACTAATCTTCTCGGCCAACTCTCCAACCTGTTGATTATAGCCCAATGTGTGCTGCTCAAGCCTTTCTACAATCCTCTTATTGCAGCCAGGGATAAGCTGCTGTAATTTTGTTCCATAAGCCATTTTTTTTTTTTACTTCACATATGCTTCTCCTTGAAATGTTTTTCTGTGGTACTTGTAGTGATTTACCTTGATACATTTCTCAACAATGGCAATATAGGAATTTGACGGTTTAAACTAATGATAAAAACGAGCTGCTAGTGCTGGTTACCTCGCCTCCAGGTTGTTTGATTAATTGCACAACTGTTCGACTCTTGTAACGACTTCAAAATGGGTTCCGATCATTGCTTGCAACTTGTTCGTTGAATTGCCTAGTTGTTGTACCACCTGTTGACTTCGATTTGCCTTGTTTCCTGTCTTACTCCTTGGTGCACGTACTCTTGCTAACTTGGTGTTTGATGAAATTGCTCCACTGCTTTTCCACTTTTTAGCTACAGATTTGATGTTATAGCTTCAGATCTTGCTCTAGATACTACTTGAGATCCATTACTGCTCCATTCTTGTGACGCCCAACCATGATGCAAGTATGGTTCGGGATTGCAACGTGCTACAGTAACTCTACCGAGGCGCCCGTGATGTTTGACTGAGGCTAGGTGCTATTCTAATTAAATAGAACCAGTACCTATAGTTGCTACTACCTCGGTACACTTTGTGTGGGATTTCAGTTGCTAATTTTTGCTAATTAGATGATGTTACCTTATGCCCCTTCACTGTTCGGAGTAATCCCCTACTGCTGCTGCCTTTCTGCGACCTCGATAATGTGAATCTCGCTGCCCACGACCCTGGGATGGTGCCGCTCTGATACCAATTTGTAATATCCCGGGGGTAGAGATCTGAGATAATTGCTGGGATGAGGTGAGAGAAGAGGAAAGAAATAGAGATAGAGATAGAGAATTAGGGAGATAGTAGAGTAGCCGAACTCAATATATATATAGGTAAACCTAACGGCAGAAAACTCGATAGCACAAAATGCTTAGTACTATTAATAGTATGGATAGTATAGTAGCTGGACTATATATAGAGAGAGAGTCCGACTACTATATTATCGATAGTACCAAATGTTTGGTGCTATCAAATTTTGTGTTGTTAGATCTAACTCTCTGACCATTTTCACCCGTTAGATCATATTATTCAACCAATCACCCACTCAACCCTAGAAGATCAATGTCATCCTAACCATACATCCCTTCATCCAAGGATCGAGCCTAATTCGAGCGAGCTCAGTAATACTCAAGCTCGCTTGAAATTAATTACGAGCCTAAATTTAGGCTCAAGCTCGGCTTGGAATTAATTCGAGCTGAGTTCGAGTGAGCTGAATATCGAGCCGAACGTGAGCCGGCTCGCTCATTTGCCAGCCCTACACAAGACCTACTCTCTCTCTCTCTCTCTCTCTCTCTCTCTATATATATATATATATATATATATATATATATATATATACTTAATTTGATCAAGAATTAAATATTTTGTAATTAATTAAGTATGATTTTAAAATAATAACATATATAGATATATTTTATATAATAAAATTAAGGATTGCATTCGATATGGTTATTAAAACATTTTGTATGTAGGTTGTTATGGGAAAAGAACACAGTGAAAGTAAAATTAGATTGCGTGTGTGGCTATTTTCTATTGGTTTATATAACGTATGATACACCATCAAAAGCATCGTTCGGTAGAAACTCCTACGTTACCAGGTAGTTTAATCGACGTCATTTAGTTAGTTGATGTTCTTGGCGCCTTGGCATATGTGGAATATGGACACTCGATCTCTATAAACGTCGCATGAAATCTCACTCCATCTACGCTCTAAACCTTTTTGTCTTATCCTTTTTCTTCCTTCTTCTTGTTCTCGCTCGCTCATCTCAATCTCGTCGGCGGAACCCTAATGTACCCTAGCCCCGATGGGGGGTAGCGAGCCGACGCGCGTCGCAATGCCGCTGTGGAGGGCTTTCGCTGGCCCGGAAGCATGGCTCCCACTACTGGGGTCCCGCGTCTACTACTGCCCCCCGGGCCACGCCGAGCAGTGTCCCTCGCCCCCAGACTTCTCTGCCTCCGAGGCCTCCTGCACCTGGTCCGAGTTCCGCTGTCGTGTGGTGGATCTCGTCCTCCTCGCCCGCCCTGAAACCGACGAGGTATTTGCCAAGATAACCCTCAATCCAACCCGAGTTCCAAATGGGCTTGCCGCCGTGATCCGGAGGCGACAGATGGAGAAGAGGTGGAGTGGTTCTCCAGGATGCTGCTCGCGAGTGATTTCACCTACGGAGTCTATCTGCCGGCTGTTTCGGCAAGACGTTTCTGATGGAATTTCAAGGTATGTAAAACAAATAGCAAATTAAATACATACCTAAATCCAGGATCAAATAAATAACTCACAGAGCGCCATAGAGAAGAAATCCTTCAATCAATCTGCGGAAGCGTAAAGTCCGGCGATAATCTGAAAGTCACGAACCGAACTTGGGTGATTTGGTTTCTCCTCCTTTCTCATGCACTTTACCGTATGGTGTGGAACCGATGGTAATTCTCACCAGAATGCGTATGAGAAGGTGGCAGGACCAATACCCCTTTATATAGAGTCCAGATCGACTTCCCATCAAAGTCGATTAGGATTCTATTTTAAATTAATTAGATGGGATAGGGATAAAAATATACCATATCAAGTAATTCTATATCTGTTAGGATTGACCTTTATTTATAGTAAATCCAAATTTGAATATGATTAATTATGCCACAATATATGGAAATCCTAACAGTCTCCCACTTGGCTCATATTAATTATATTTCATGAACGGATTTTCTATACTCCAAACTTTATTGCGCATTATTGGAAACTTTATGGTCAAATACCTTAGAACTCACTTGATCTTTAGCTCAAACTAAAAGACTACAATGATAGGAACTATGGCGGTCCACCTCTTCATAACGAAATTTTCCTTCCATAATTACCGTATCACTTTCATCTCCTAGCCGAGTACTTTATATGGTACAACTTTAAGAAAGAACTTAAACCGTATATTCATTCGTTAATAGACGAAACTTTATGCCTATTAAATGGTCCAACACAGCTGCATTAAACTTTAACTTTATTGAAAAAGATAGATGTTACAACCTTATACATCAAAAGAACTAATCAAACCCATAACTTTAACACGATCTGTATATGACCCAGGTGCCGGCCCCTTGGTCATTGGGTTTGCAATCATACACTTGGTACTGATGTATTCAATTTGTAACATAACCTTCATCTATCTTCTCTCTCACAACAAGATATTTGGTGTCCAAGTATTTACACCCCGCTGTAATCTTGTTGTTATTGGCAAAGAAAATCGCAGCTGAACTATCACAAAAAATCTTTATTGGATGTACACCGGAGTCCACAATTCTTAAGTCTGTGATAAAATTTCTAAGCCAAATAATCTGTAATGTGCTCTCGTAACATGCAATATTATCCAAAATTCCTTTCAAATACCTCATAACCCTTTTAGTAGCCTTCCAATGCTCAATGCTTGGATTACTTTAATACCTGCCAAGTAATCCAACCGCAAAGCAATATCCGGACGTGTGCACGTCTGTGCATACATAAGACTACAAACTGCAGAGGTAAAGGATATGTCTTTCATCTGTTCAATTTCTAATTGGTTCTTGGGACACCGAAAAGCATTAAGCTTATCCGGCTACGAGCAGGGAGCAACAGGCTTACAATTATGCATTTCAAAACTTTCCAAAACTTTCCTTATGTAGGCCTTTTGAGATAGACCGAGTAAGCCTTTATGTCTATCCCTTTGATTTCAAAATTTTGGAAAAGAAATTCTTTAGTGTTATACAATCACCCAAGATCATTATTGGCAAGCAAAATATCATCAACATAAAGGACTAAGAAAATTATTTTACTCCCACAAACCTTTAGATAAATACATTGATCAACAATGTTTTTCTTAAAACCAAAGGTTAAAATAGTTTGTTTAAATTTTAAATACCATTGTCGGGAAGCCTGCTTTAGTCCATATATTGATTTCTTTAATTTGCATACCAAGTGCTCATTTCCCTTTTTTGCGAGAATTCTTCAGGTTGATTCATATACACCTCTTCATAGAGATCCCCATTTAAAAAAGCAGTTTTAACATCCATCTGATGTAGCTCGAGATCAAAATGAGCAACCAGAGCCATAATAATATGGAAAGATTCATTTCTAGATACTGGAGAGAAAGTCTCTTTATAATCAATGCCTTCTTTCTGAGTAAATCCTTTTGCCACAAGACGGGCCTTGTATCTCTCTATGTTACCTTTGGAGTCCCATTTAATTTTATAAACCCATTTGCATCCTACTGGTTTAACTCCAATAGGTAACTCAACAAGGTCCCATACCTCTTTGTGGTTTATGGATTCAATCTCATCCTTCATGGCATTGTACCATTCCATAGAATTACTACTATTTATGGCTTCGGAAAAACTAAGAGGATCATCTAAACTCTGGTCATTCTCATAAAGATAGACAATATAATCACTGGATATAGCCGGTCATCTCTGTCTTGAGGATCTTTTTAAATCTATCTGATTATCCACATATACATCCTGATGTGGATTATTCACTTGTATATCTTGATGTGAATTATCAATGATAGGTTCATAATCACTTTGTGGTTCCAAAACAACTTGTTGTTCTACTGGAACAGGAACCATTAAATCGTGAGGGACAATAGTGGGTCTGTCATGTACAGAATCCGTATGCTCTTGAATTTCTTCAAATTCAATGAACCGAGGTTCAGAGCTCCCACTAATTGCACCATCCTCAATAAACCGTCTTTGTTTTAGTTTCGCAATCTTTATAGGAAGTGGTGGACTTATACCCTTTGGACCTTTCTGAATAACCAATAAAATATCCTGATATGGTTCGAGGATCCAATTTCTTTAATTGTGGATCATACAATTTGGCCTCAGCTTGACAACCCCATGTATGAACATATCTTAAACTAGGTTTCCTACCTGTCCAAAGCTCAAAAGAAGTCTTAGTGACAGCCTTAGTAGGGACCCGATTAAGAATATACAAAGCAGTTTGAGTGCCTCACTCCACAATGATATCGGAAGGGTAGAATTACTGATCATACTCCTGAGCATGTCAATTAATGTGCGGTTCCTTCTTTCAGCAATACCATTCTGATCAGATATCCCTGGCATGGTATACTGTGGAACAATTCCGCACTGCTCTAGAAACTTAGCAAAAGGCCCATGGATATGGCCTTTATCTGTTTGTCTACCAAAATATTCACCACCCCTATCTGATCTGACTACTTTTATCCTTTTCTCGAGTTGATTCTCTACTTCAACCTTATATGCCTTAAAGGAATCTAATGCTTCAGATTTCTCTTTAAGCAAGTAGAGATAACCATATCGAGAGTAGTCATCAGTAAATGTGATAAAATATTTATGGCCAGTAAATGATAGAGGAAGAGTTCCGTATATATCGGTATGAATCAACTCTAATGTTCCATCAGATCTTTTAGCACCTTTAGAAGATGGTTTGGTCTGCTTTCCCTTTATGCAGTCCACACACATTTCAAAGTCAGAGAAATTCAAATCATCTAAAATGCCTTCTCTGATTAATCTTTGAATTCTCTGTTTCGAGATGTGTCCAAACCTCTTATGCCATAACATGGATGACCTTTCATTATTAATGCCACGTTTTGAACCAACTTTTCCGTGCATGGTGAGAAGAATTTCACTAAATGAATCATCTAAAAAATACTTTATATAGATTATTTTTAAAACACCAGAGCGAACTATCTGAGATTTATAAGATAATGAAAAAACTTTATTATCAAAATTAAAACTATATTTCAATCCAACAAGTTTCGAAATAGAAATTAAATTCTTAGAAAAATTTAGAATATAAAATGTATCAACTAAATTCAAAATGTGACCAGTAGAAAGAACTAATCTAAAATGTTCTTACAAATTCTACTTTAGTTGGATTTTCTTCAGCTGTATAGATAGTCGTTTCATCTTTACTGGGTTTTCTGCGATTCTGAAATCCTTGCACAGAATTCGCCACATGGCATGTAGAACCTATAGTCAATCCACTAAATATTAGATGGAACAGAAACTAAATGCAACTCATGCATTAAAACCAAAAATTTATCCTTCTTCTGGAGCCATTTCTGATACTTTTGGCAATTCTTCTTCATATGACTCTTTTCTTATAAAAGAAGAACTTAGGAGTCCAATTACTTGATTGGTCTTGTGAACCAGATGGAACTTCCTTATTCTTTCTTTTTCGAGTCATTCTTGCCTTTATCATTCTTAGCACGGTTTATTTGTCTCTTTTGAGAAACAAAGTTAACTGCATTTTGTTTCTCTTGAATTAATCTGCCTTTTTCTTGCACACACATGGTCAATAATTTATTAATTGACCATTTATCATTATGTGTGTTATAAGAGATCTGAAATGATCCGTATTCAGATGGCAAAGAATTCAAAATAAAATGCACTAAGAATGAATCAGAGATGGTTACTTCAAGTGCGGTGAGTTGCGCTGCAATATCTCGCATTTCCATAATATGCTCGCAAATCGAGCCATTTCCGGAGTACTTCATGGAAGACAGTTTGTGTATTAAGGTGCTCGCCAAGGCTTTATCGGAGCAGACAAATTGCTCCTCAATGGCTTTTAGATAATCTTTGGCTTTATTACATTTTGGAATTGATCCCCTTATGTTTTTTGATACTTTTGACTTTATAAGTATCAAACTTAAGCGATTGGATCGCTCCCACTTTTCCTACGCAGATTTCCGCTGTGGAGACATTGATCCCACTATCTTAGGCGGTTGTTCAGCGCGCAGAGCCAAATATAAATCCACATAGCCCAAAATAGACATGATCTATTCTTTCCACTCCGAATAATTATAACCATTAAATATATGAACAGATTCACCAATAGGAACAAAGGATGGAGTCATAACAGAAATAAAATGCATGTTTTATCAATAAAATACCACATCAAAAATACCACACCAAAATTAGAAAAATACACTTTATATGACGTCACAACCCCTCCTTTGGGAGCAGAGTTATGAGCATAAGTATTTTTCATTCCTTATGCATATGCTTTATATGACATCACAACCCCTCCTTTGGGAGCAAAGTTATGAGCATAAATGTGCAATCGTTCCTTATGCATATACTTTATATGGCATCATAACCCCTCCTTTGGGAGCAGAGTTATGAGCATAAATATGCAATCTCTTTATCAGAGACTAATTTAAAGTTTACGCAGTCGTGATAATTTCAAATTTCTCATATGAAGAAATTGTCAGCTTTGGCCAGGCAAATTTCTCCAAACAAGTTATAAGAAGATTACCATCCTACACCACCCAGTTACCTTCATATTTAGACCTCCTTTGGGAGCAGACTAAATATAATATTAGGGTGCAATTTTTGCATGCACTTCTTTAAAGCAATTAATTTATCTTTTCTTCCGGTCGGGGCCGCTTTGGCTTGCACCCGAACAGTTGAAGCAATATATTAATCTGACTTAGTGCTGCATGATTAACATGAAAATTATCCGCTACTTTAAAGTAAATTAAATTATTATTTCTTTTAATTAGGGCCGCTTTGGCTTGCACCTAACCAATCGAAATAAAAATTAATTTAACTTTGCGCCAAACATTAAATAATCAAAAAACAATTATGATTATTTAATTTTTCATGTTTATACGGTCAAAATAAGAATATTGATGCGATAATTTAAAACATAACATCACAATCAAATTTAAACTTTATATATTCTAATTTGACCATAAATATAATATAAATAAATTTATGATAAATTAATATTGTATGCAAAATTAAACATTATGTGAACGGATTCTCAATGTTCACGATGCATTATTAAAAATAAAGACTTTAACATATCGAATTACGATGAATAAAAATTTTAGGTTGAAAAAACTTTCGTAAAATTGAGAAGATCAAAATTGAGAAGTATAAAAACTCTAACCAAATTTCTTTATGCCGTTTCTTCGAATAATCCGAAACGCTCGGACAATTGGTCGAGAACCTCCGCTCAATTGCTGCCGACTGCAATCTGATGTGGCATGCAAAAGCGCGGTGCTTCTTCTCTAACCGTACGGACGGGACACGTTAATTAATTAGCTACGCCGGATGCTAATTAATTTGCCTCTGTACCCCAGAACAGTACGGTCCATATGGCATGGGTGCTAATTAATTAAGCCTCTCAACACCCCCTTGCTGCTGCCATACACAAGGTGGGGGCCATCGGTCTTAATTAATTAGCATCGGTACCACATCTTGATTAATTAGCCCGAACCCGATGCTAATTAATTTGGCGTCCACAATTATTTTCTTCTGAATTAGTCGGCTTTCATCCGGACACATCACCGGAAAAAATTAGTCGCACTAATGTACGGCTGGACTAAATTATAAAAGGCATATGACGCGTTAAAAACATATGACATGCCGCGAGAAAAATAAATATAAGTAGATATTTAAAGATCAAAGATAAAAAAAATCTTGTATTTAATTAATCAAAAATTCATCATAATTCGATCCAACTATTTAATGCATACAATATCAACTTATCGTATTGGCTCTGATACCAATTGATGGAATTTCAAGGTATGTAAAACAAATAGCAAATTAAATACATACCTAAATCCAGGATCAAATAAATAACTCACAGAGCGCCATAGAGAAGAAATCCTTCAATCAATCTGCGGAAGCGTAAAGTCCGGCGATAATCTGAAAGTCACGAACCGAACTTGGGTGATTTGGTTTCTCCTCCTTTCTGCACTTCATCAGTATGGTGTGGAGCAGATGGTAATTCTCAGGAATGCGTATGAGAAGGTGGCGGGACCAATACCCTTTATATAGTCAGGATCGACTTATCAAAGTCGATTAGGATTCTATTTTAAATTAATTAGATGGGATAGGGATAAAAATATACCATATCAAGTAATTCTATATCTGTTAGGATTGACCTTTATTTATAGTAAATCCAAATTTGAATATGATTAATTGTGCCACAATATATGGAAATCCTAACAGTTTCTTCCCCGAGCCCAAACACAATGCTCATAGCCCCAGGGCGTCGCAGGAATTCATCACGGTGCACGACGTCCATGGCAAGGCTTGGCAGTTACTGTACATCGTCCGCCAAAAGGGGGAATCACACAGATTGATCATCTGGGGATCCTTTAAGAAGTCCAAGAAACTTGTCGCCGGGAACTCCCTGGTGTTCGCCAAGGACCCTGGGGGAAAGATCTCCGTTGGGGTCCGCCGCACCCGCCGTCGTTTCGGCAGCTTCCGACATCACCTATGTTGCACCCAAGGAAGTGGTGGAGGCAGTGGAGCGGACAGAGAGAGGTGAACCTTTCGAGGTCCGGTACTTCCCTGGAGCGGGCACTCCGCCCTTTTTGGTGGCAGAAGAGGTGGTGGACACGACGAGAGAGGTTGAATGGCTGGTGGGGACGCGTGTTAAGGTGCCATTGGATGCGAAGGACAGCTTCGCCAGGGGCACGGTGTCCGCCGTCAGGGGCAAGCTAGCTTGAGTTTCCATGGCCACTGTCGCTGTAGCGTATGCTTCAGGTACGTACAACTACCTATCGATCGACGTACGCCGCCCTTTTTCTACTTGTCTTGTTTTTCTTTTGTTCTTATTTTGATAAATGCAAGATTTAATTTTAATAATCCGAAAAGAATTGTTAAATTATATCAGTACTCCATCCAAGGAATATCAAGGTATGAACCCCGCGCATTGCGGCGGGAAGTCAATATAATAATTAATTAGAAAGCTATTTGTATTTGAGATCCAAAAGCAGAGTAAGCAGGAAAAGATCCTACTTAAATTCATGAAACTTCAGATTCATCTGAAGCAGATAATCTTTGCTGTGTCAAAGCCAAAGGAATCAAAAGCACGTGAGTGCGTGCGTGCGCGATAGAAAGAGAGGAGTCTCAAGATTACTTATCTGCCAGAACTAAGAATCAATTTAAGAAAAGCTCCAACTCTCTATTACCATCAGGAAATGCTAGTTTGTTTTACATAAAACATATCTTTACATATCTCCTTACGAATTCTTATTTCATCCATGCTGCTCCTTTTCATCCATTCTCTTCAGCTGAAGAACAAAGAAAGAATTTGTTCGATCTTTTCCATACTACGCGAGGAACCCAAGCTTCTCTCCATTCTTCTCTGCCAAGCGGATCAATCCTTGCCTCTGCTTCGAATCAGCTCCTATAGTTTTGCAGAACTCCGTAATCACCTGATCACAGTATAAAACATTCATTAGCAAGTAGCAACACTGTTCTCTGTTTCTCGCAGTAGTTAAGCAGAGTTGCTTAGAAAGAGTTGTAGCTGCTTTTTAGTTATAACTGTTTATGCTCGCTTGTAAATTAAAGCTTCTGCTTTTCGGATAAATTGGAAATTCTGTATAAATCAACAACACTAAGATCAATGCTTAATGCTAAAAGGCAGTTCATGAACTGTACAAAGCTCAGACAACGAATAGCACAATCTAACTACAATATCATATAGACATGACATGATCTATTTATGCATTGACTTGACACTTTTTTCTATGAGGAAAAGAACAAAAGCACACTGAAGCAAGTGTGCTACGGAAAGACCAAAGAATGGAAAGTAGCACTCACAGACTTTAAAGTGATGGCATTAATTTAAATTCCATCAATCACTTGACCGAAATGAAGAAAGCTGTTGATGTAGAGCTTATATGTGGTTTTGCCAAAAGCTCATGGGAGGATTCAGGTGGAATTAGTTCGTCTGAAGAAAAGGTTAACTTGAACCGGCAGAAAAAAAAGCATCAGTTACTGAAAATCCAATCATTGATAAAAGAACAAAAAAGAAGTTACATCAGTATAAAATTACTAAAGAAAAAAAAAACAACTTGCAGAGTAGTAAGTGAACATTATAACTGTGACAAAATAAAGAAATCTATTAAAAGAATCATCAATAGGGGGAGATACCACCAATTGCAATCCTCCCCTGTGCTCTAATTTTGAGTATCACAACGAAAAAGCCTCTACACATCTAATATCAAATTTTCACCCCCCAAAAAGAATGTTATATTAGATTTAAGAAGCGTGAAAAAGTGGTTGTTTGACGCCTTCAAAAAGAATGTTATATAAGATTTAAGAAGCGTGAAAAAGTGGTTGTTTGAAGCCTTAAGAGATTCACATGCAGCAGTATGGATGTTGAAGCCCAAGTTTTCCACAGACCCACACAGTAGCCTCGAAAAGGATTAAAGTGGACATATATGCTACATGACAAATACGAAGTAGAAAGAACCTGAGCCGAAGCCCCGCCAAGTTCAATTATCCCAGTGGTTTTCAGAGGATCGCCTCCTAAAGTACCAAGTGCATAATTTGCAGCAACCCAAGCATAGATTCCTTCGTCAGAACCTGTATCCATCTCAGCACATTTCAGAAAAAAAATTCGTAAAGACAAATTCTACTGAACTGAAGGTTGGTGTGTGTGGAAATATATAAATATGACTATGCGTCAATTTATTGGAACTAATAGTATACCTAGAGCTTAAAAAAAGAGGTCACTTCTAAATCTTGGTACTGTGAGGGTCAAGCCATAATTATTAAATCAAGCCAATTTCAGCATTCTAATTTCTAACCATACAAAACTTCAGAAAAATCCTATTCAAAGGAAGGCGGCGGACGACGGACGTGACAGGCAACAGGGCGAGGGAAGGCGGCTCGGAGTTAGTAACACGTAGAAAATGTGTTACTTCAATTTAGAGTGAGTTCAGAAATATTGATTTCACACTACAGAAGCTGTCCTGATGAAATTCTGACATCACGATCAAGTGTTAATGCTTAAGCATTAATGCGACATGATTCTGCATTAATTATAATTAGCCCAAAAATAGAAAGCTTTAGAACTAAAATAATAAAATGTGCACCTGAGTTTTGTCATCAGGATTCTTCAGAGTAGCCTTGATAACCTGTAGCATTGGTGTGATACCTGTGCTCCCTGCAATATGAGAGTGGTACATTTACGTGCGTAATCTACCACATATTAGCCATTAAATTGGAACAATGCTTCCAAATAATTCACCATCAAGAGACAATACTGCTTGAATATTGATCTCCGACTCAAGCAAGAAAATGAATTTGAAAGCTCAATGAAGAAGCAAAAGAAATGGTCGACTTTGCATTTATACACTCCATTTGAAGACTTCAAAATTCAGAAACAAAAGTGACAATCAACTTTGCATTTATACTCCAATTTGAAAACCTCAAAATTAAGATTTGCCTAGACGATAGTATCTTACCATGCCTATTTTCTTTTTCATATTGGGGCTATGTCTGATCTTTTCTATTGGCCTAACAAAAAATAAGAGTTCAGTCAGAGCACACTCCATTTGATTGCTCGATCCCCAATTGATCCATTTACGTAGTAATTTCGAGGTTTTTGATTACCCAGCTTCTGAATTTCTCCAAATTTAGGAGGATTTTCCTGCATGCCACCAGCCGCCGGGGACGCCTCGATGATCGCCGACGCCATCGATTCGCTATGAAAGATAAAGCCATAATCCTCCAGATATTAAGCTTAGACCAAAGCAACTACACCACTGCAGAGGCAATTCATCAAACACTTGGAGTGCAAGAGACAGAGAATGAGGAAAGGGTGACAGTAAAAAACAATCACTCTCAGTTGTTTGTTAACTCGATATTTCTCCGGAGAGGGGTGGGGGAAGAGGGAGAAGGAGAGCTGCCCGCCCGCGCCGCGCCCGCACGTCTTGCCCTGCGAGCGACCGCGCGCGGCACCCGCTCGCGCCCTCGCGCCGCGCTGCCCTGCTTGCCCACAGGACCGACCAGCGCGCGCGCCGCTCGCGCCCTGGCTCGCTCCCGCGCGCCTTTGCCCGCTCGCCGCCCGCTTTGCACCCGCTCGCGCGCAGCACTTTAACTCATCCACCCAGGTTCTTCTCATCCTCGGCAATGAGAAAGGCATGAAACAACTCCTCGTAAGCAAACAAAGGCGAAGCAACTCTTCGCAAGCAGCTCTTTGTAAGATACGTGAAAAGAGGAAACGGTTGTGAACCGAACCAAACCAATGTTTTCATCAGTAAGGGGGGCCAATCGACCGGATCGAAGCGTCAGAGGGGCTGAAAGAGGGGATCAAAGCAACAGGAAAACAAAACCGAAGCGACGAAGGAAGAAGGAGCGAGAATGAACCAAACCCAATTTTCAAGAATTAGGGAAGCAACCGACAGGATCGAAGCGGCGAAAGGAGTAATAGACGCTATCAAAGAGGCGGGGTAGCAGGGATCGAAGCGGCGGGGTTAGCAGGGATCGAACCGACGGGCACGCCCCGAGCCCGCCAATTCGGTCGGATTCGGGCGCGCCGACAGACCGCCGAACGGACAGAGTTTCCTCTGTACGTTCAAGGCGTCGCAATCAATACAATTATAAGAATGTTCCAAACAGGAACAGATATTACAATCAGATTGCATAAGGAAGTATCATAAATATAAAACAGCTACTTGCTATTACATCCATTCAACCCAGATTACAATCTTTACGTTTTACATTCATATTAAAACTTCCTAACACAATCTAGGTATTACAAATTTATTTACAATTTATTACAACTTGTTCTCCCTTGCTATACCCCTAAGCTCTGTCAACTGGGGTACTTCTATCTCTGGTCTCGTGGTAGGGCGCTATCTACTGAGCTACGCCCTTGCCTCGCGCTGCTGCTGCGCCGCTCACGTGTGTACCTGTACCCCCAAAACGCAACACGAGGGTGAGAACTATTGTCCATAGTTCTCGTGGGTACGGTCACCCAAGAGAACAGCTCGACCAATAGGTCCAAGGAGGCACTGCAAATATGTTGTCCAAAAACATATACAGATATATAATTTGCAACTAACATAAAAACCTGCCTCACAATATGCACTATGCAAATCATTACCCTTTAGCTCTTAGCTTTTCTTTACTTTATTGCTATTCTTTACTTTAGCCTTTCCGTTCATACTTAGCTATTTACAAGCTTAGCTATTACTAGCACTATCCATTAGCTATTTACAAGTTTAGCTAGTCTTTACATTCTCTACCTCTTGGCACTTATGCTACTTAGCAATTCATTTCTAAGGTCACTCTACCTCAGCTCACTAAGCCACCCGACTCGGTCTTGAGTCAATCCATTGCGGATAATCTGCCCGCTGTCTAGCCCGAGGTGTTGGACGTCTCACAACTACCCGAGCTGTCAACAGCCTGCCGCCCTCTGTGACTCAGCCTCACCGCGGCGAAATCGTCGCACACGCGGAACCCAGCTGTCACTTGACATAACCATTCTGGTGGCGATCGCGGCGGACTTACCCAGCGAGGACCCAAGTCATGACTTAACCATCTGGCGGCGAACTAATCGCACCTCACCCAACAATGGTTTGAGTCACTCCTTCGCCTCCCGGTGCGCCCGTATCGTACTTACCCAGCAATAGTTTCCAAACTCATGGTGTCAACACTCATGGCGGTCTGATCCTCACCCGGCTCAACCGGTATCGAACTCATTTTGGCTCACCCACCCAGCGGCGAAATCGTCGCACAACGCCACGACGGCGGTATAGCCCTGGACGGCGAAATCGTCGCACACGCCCGACACCAACTTAGGTGTCCAAATCTCGGGATTCCATGAATCCGTTCCACTTAGCTTGAGGGTTAGCTAGGCCCTCAAGAGACGACCCTCTAGGTCCATTGTCTTTACCTCCTAGGTCTACTTGACACTAGGGTTTATTCTTTGTCACATAACTTAGGATTCTAACTCTAGGTTCCACGTCATTCGAACTTGACCTATGTATACTTAGCACTAGGTCCATTATCATTCTTGCCCAACCTATGTCCTTGACGCTAGGTTCACTGTTCTTTACCTAGATCCACATGACTCTAGGTTCATTAGAACCTATGTTATTTACACTAGGTTAAGTTGCCACACTCCTAGGTCCATTGACTCTAGGTTTACTATAACCTATGTATATTACATTAGGGTAGATGTCATTCTCCTAGGTCCACTTGACTCTAGGTTTGCTACAACTTATGTTCTTTACACTAAAGTAGATGCCACTCGATCTATATGTGTATTAGTCCATGACTCACATTCTTACTTAGCATTCTTATACTTGGCATTCATATACTTAACATTGTTATATTTAACCATTCCATTTACATGCACATAATTATATCTAGCATGTACTCATTATGCTAAGCATTCATTTAGCATCTAGTTCATATATCAACTTAACATGTATCTCATGTATTTGCAACTAGACTCTAGTTCATGCATTTATCTAGCATTTAACTCATGCATTCTCTTAGTATTTAACACTATGTTCTTTAACATGCATTTCTATACTTGCAATATATGTCAATTATATGCATCAACTTGAAACCATTACTCTTAGACATATTTAGGCGACCTAGTCGCTTCGGTAAACACAACCCACCTTGGTTTTGCTCTCCGATTGCTCGTCGACACTTGCAATGGGCCGCCCGCGGCACTCTTGACCCCGGTTTGGCTCGAACTCTTGCACGATCAACCAAACGATCTCCGAATCCCGATCTGAGACCTTGTGTCGTTACCCCCACGCCTTCAAGTTGCCCCAGTTCCGTTTTCATGAATTTTGGGCTCCTATCTTGCGTGCTGCGGACATCTGGTATGAATATATTAAATAATTAATATCTTTGTACTCGCTCGTCGGATCACCGAACCGAGCGCGCCAACGCGTTCGTTGCACCCCCAATTAGGTTTCTATAGGGTCAGATGAGATCAAACTCATCTATTTCTAAAAATCTCCTTTTTAACCCTAGGTTTTGCACTTTTGCAAATCCCACCGATTTGATTCCTAGAACAAGCAATAGAGAGCTTGTCTAACCTCTAAGAACTCATCTAAGAGCATTAGAGCCATCCATAGGGTGTTTTAAACAAACCCTAGAAATCCACCATTAGAGCACCTTGAAGAACACATGATTTTCATGAGTTTCCAAGCCTCTACAAGGTTCTAAAGCTTACAAGAAGCTCAAAACTCTAAATCTAGGGTTTAAAAACCCATTACTAGACGATCTACCATGAGAGGAGGCTAAAGCTTACCTCTACAAGCTTGCCCCGAGCTCGTGGGAGAGGAAGAAGATGGCCCAAAGGACCTCCATCTTCATCTTCTTCATCATCTCCATCTTCCTCTTCTTCTTCTTCTCTCTTTCTTTCTTTCTTTCTTTCCTTCTTGCTTCGGTCGAACAGAGAGAGAGAGGGACACGAGAGAGGGAGAGAGGGAGACTGCTGTGAAGGGGGGAGGGTTTTGGGTTATATTTTGTTGCAACAATAGCAACTAAACCCCTCCAAACCTTTTATTTCGAAGCAGTCCAAAACTGCTGCCAGACCCATTCTGTACCGGTACAATGGGTTTCTGTACCGGTATGGGATGCTCCAGAGGCAAACCCGAGAGCTGCTTCTCAGTTTCGTAGCATTTGTACCGGTACAGTTTGGCTTGTACCGGTATAAACATCAAAAATCCCACAAATCCGAGAGCTCTTCTCCTCTCGGTCAAAGTTGCTATACCGGTACAACCACCTTGCTTGTACCGGTATAGATTGCCTAGACTTGTGTTTTTCGCATCGTTTCGACTCTACTTCGTGCCGAACAACGCCAAAACCTTTCCAACTCTTTTAGATCCTCTTTTAACCCTTCCAAGATGCTTGGAATGGTTATTGGAACTTGTCCAATTACTCGTTCGCACTTTAGCCAATTTGGTTAAAGTTCGGGTTGTTACGGACGGGACAGCAGGGATCGAACTCAGGAAAGGGGCGAAGCGGCGGGTTGCAGGGATCGGTCACTTAGGGAGAAGAAACTAGGGAAGGGGCGAAGCGACGGGTTGCAGGATCGGACTCAGGGAAGGGGCGAACTGGCGGGGTAGCAAGGATCGGACTCAGGGGAAAAGGAAAGGGCGAAGCGGCTGGTTGCAGGGATCGAACACTCAGGGAGAAGAAACCAGCGAAGGGGCGAAGCATCGGTTCATTCAAAATAGATTAAACATAAACTGACACGTGGATGTCTAATACGGAGATTAATAGAGGTTATATAGATATCCTTTTTAGAATTCATATAATTTTTTTTGTTAGTTTTAAAAATTAAACAAAATAATATGACTGGTACGTGAAATTTGGTCACTGCACGCATGTACGGGTGAATTGTAGAATAACCAACTAAAAGAAAGGGTGTTTATATAGCTCTAGCGTTGTTCCAAACCATGCATATATATATATATATATATATATATATATATATACATCTCCAATTTAGATGTACTAGTGAAAATCCCGCGCGTCGCTGCGGATAAATAGTTTGATAAATATACAACAGTATAGCCAAAATATAGCAGTAACCGTAACTCAATAATAAATAATTTGATAAATATATAGTAGCGTAATCAAAATATGACAGTAAACGTAACTCTTATGGAAATACAATACATACATATATATATATATATATATATATATATATATATATATATATATATATATATATATATATATATATATAAGTAAATACTATACTATTATGAGTAGTAGAGGCCTACTACTCATAAGTTGTTTTCGATGATGGAGCGAATCGACGATCCACTCCGTTAAATATGATCTAGAGTATTTAAAACTTCTAGAAAATAAATTTCGTAATTTTTCAAAATCATAATAAAGTCCATCAAATGGGCATAAAATGAACGGCCGAAATCGAACGACGTCCTAAAAATAGATGATCGGATCCTTCAATTTAAGATCGGAGTTATTGATCTTTATCTAGGTAGTGAATAGAATTTTCTATCAAAAATTCAACCTATTTCAATTCTTTTACACCGTTAAACTACCAAGTATCTCATATCGGTAGTTAAAAATTATCAATTTTGTGAGCTTTTGATCGTAAGGTAAATGATTTCGAAAAATTACGAAATTTATTTTCTAGAAGTTTTAAATACTCTAGATCATATTTAACGAGTGGATCGTCGATCCGGAAGCTCTATCATCGAAACAACTTGAGTAGTAGGGCTCTACTACTCATAATAGTATAGTAGCCCTACTCATATATATATATATATATATATATATATATATATATATATATATATATATATATATATATAGAGAGAGAGAGAGAGAGAGAGAGAGAGAGAGAGAGAATTTGGAATACTATTAGTAGTAAAACGCTCGTTTTACTAACAAGTTTTTAACCATTGGATGAAAAATTGTAGGATTATAGTATTTAATCTAATGGTTAGAAATAGTGAAAAGAATGATACAAAGACTAAAAAACTTGTAGCAATAATGAGATTTTACTACTAATAAGCACAATCAACTCATTTATATATATATATATATATATATATATATATATATATATATATATATAAAATAATTATGAACTTTGATGGCATAAATTTTGTAGAGATAAAAAGAAAAAAATAGAAAGAGGGTAAGAGAGAGAAAGAGAGATCCAAAGATCTCTCAAGATTTGTTGGTGGGAATTTTGTAGAGAGAGAAAGAGAGAAATAGAGAGAGATGAAAAGAGAGAAAGAGAGATCTCTTAAAGATTTGTTGGTGAAAATTTGGTAGAGAGAGAAAGAGAGAAATAGAGTGAGAAAGAATAATTTGTCATATTCTGTTTAAGCAAATAATTTGTCATATACTGGGGTAATTATAATATTTTATTGTTTAAGCAATTTTTTGTAGCAAAAAATAATTTGTCATATTCTGTTGTCATTTTTAAAATTTGTAAAATTAATTAGCAATTATAATAAGTTATTCTTAAGTTGAAATTTAGCTCACATTTGCATATCCTAAAATATTATTTTAAAAATTATTTCCTTTTTCCCTTGAATTTATTTTTTTTGGGAGTTTTTGCAACCTTGGGAGGCGTGCAGGGACGGTGCATTGGGAGAGGAAGGTGAGAGAGGATTGCATTGGGAGGCGTGCAGTTGCAATCTTAGGAGAGAAATGGAAGAGAAGAGTGCATTGGGAGGCGTGCAGAACGGGGGGGGGGGGGGGGGGTGTGTGTGTGTGTGTGTGTGTGTGTGTGTGTGTGTGTAAACCTACCCCAAAACCTCTATCCCAGGATAAACCAACTTGGGGTGGGGTTTACTAACCCCACCCCAAAAATATTATGTTTGGGAGTAAGTATGGGGTTCCACCCCTTAACCCCATACCAAACAGGGGCTAAACATTTAAAATTACATTTATATCTAATACCAATAGTCTAAATTATTTAATATTTATTTATATATTTTATATTTTATAAAAATAGATAGTAAATTATTATATAATAATATATAATATATAATAATGTTGATAATATATATGTAGTAAATTATATATGTAGTAAAATGTTATTTTATATATAATATATTATTTTATATATATGTAGTAATAATATATAATATATGTAGTAATTATATATGTAGTAATAATATATATGTAGTAATTATATATATGTAGTAATTATATATACAGTAATTATATAATAACATATATAATAATATATAGTAATTATATATATGTATTATATATATATATATATATATATATATATATATATATATATATATATATATATATATATATATATATATATATATATATATATATATATATATATATATATATATATATAGAGAGAGAACTATAAAATATATATAATAAATATATGTTTATAAATAAACAAAATTATATATATATATATATATATATATATATATATAGTAGGTACTATACATATTATGAGTAGTTCCCACTCATAAGTTGTTTCGATGATACTCGACGATCCACTTCGCAAACATGATCTAGAGTATTTAAACTTCTAGAAAATAAATTTCGTAATTTTTTCTAATCATTTTACTCACGATCAAAAGCTCACAAAATTCACAATTTTTAACGGCCGATATGGGATACTTGGTAGTTTAACGGTGTAAAAGAATTGAAATATGTTGAATTTTTGATAGAAAATTCTATTCACTACCTAGATAAAGATCAATAACTCCGATCTTAAATTGAAGGATCCGATCATCTATTTTTAGGACATCGTTCGATTTCGGCCGTTCATTTTATGCCCATTTGATGGACTTTATTATGATTTTGAAAAGTTACGAAATTTATTTTCTAGAAGTTTTAAATACTCTAGATCATATTTAACGGAGTGGATCGTCGATTCGGAGCTCTATCATCGAAACAACTTATGAGTAGTAGGACTCTACTACTCATAATAGTAGTACTCTATATATATATATATATATATATATATATAGAGAGAGAGAGAGAGAGAGAGAGAGAGAGAGAGAGAGAGAGAGAGAGAGAGAGAGAGGGAGGGAGGTCTCACGCCGGAGTCGCAGGACCTTCCCAAAGCGTGCAGGACCGCCATATGCCAACACATATAAGGCGTCTAAATAAAAAAAACAATGAATTAAAACAATAATAGGCTACAACTAAGAATATCGAGCCACATACTATCCCTATCGCAAGTAGGATCAATAAACGGTTAGGAAGGAAAGAGAGTACTAAAGCTGCTACTAGTAAAAAGTAAACACAACCGTGTAGCTCTAGGTACATAAGGGTAGCCGCTACCAAAATACAGGTACACACACTCATCCTCTCCAACTAAAACAAAGGAGAGATGAACCACCTAGCGAGACTCCCCGTCGCTAGCCGAAGCGACACCCTTGCCGCGATCCCTGGCCTCCCCCGCTGAAGGCGCTGAAACACGTCAGAAAATAGAGGGCGTGAGAACTATAAAAATATAGTTCCCAGTGGGCAATTACTGACCTGCACAGGTTGCACCACTAGGCCCAAAAAAGAAATAGTACAGAAGTAAATAACTGTAAATAAAGCATAACGGTAAATAGAGCACAACTGTAAAGCTGAATAATTAACCCAAAGTAAATATGCTACATGCTTTATTAAACCCGAAATACCCACTTTAAACAAGTACATTCTAATAAGCTCTCAAGTATACCATAATGGAAATGTTGTCCTATCAAGTATACTACCCATGTCCAATACTATGCCACAGTATATCCGAGTATCCAACTACTAAGTCCTATCTAGTAGTGATGTCAATTTTCTATTATATGTCACTGTTCAATTCTCTTTCAAGGATCTACACAAGTGTAGTCCACCGCCTAAGTACCGTGGTAGCCCCAACATCCCCCGCAAGGAATGAGTCTGTCCCAAACGGTCCCGTAGGCTTCTCACACTGCACGCGCGAACGAATCGCAAAGGTTAACTCCGGAGTGCCGGCGTGTAGGGAGCGACCCTCACAAGCATGTGCGAAGAGCACAAATGGCAACAAGCACTGTCCAAGTCTCAAATGTCCAAAACCTCATGTCACCCTCATGGCAAATGTCACTAGTAACCCTAAGGCCTAGTACAATAGTTCACATGACACTAGAATTTCTATGTCAAAGTTCGAATCCGAGCCTAATGCCGCTTGATGACATTAGCTCACTAGTTCACAAACCGATGCCAAGTCTAATGTCGCTTAATGACATTAGCTTTTCTCCTATGTTATGCATAGTTCTCTGTTCTCAAACACATGTCAAACTAACTATAACAATTTAGTTCAAGTTCTCAAATAGAATGCTACCACCCCTCAGCTCTCACAAGCATGCATCTCTACTATATAGAGGAAAATTGCACTATACATAACATATGTATCTTAAGCATTCTAAAATTCACAAATAATATATGAAACATGAAAACACATGATTTCCCAATTAACCGTAAGCATATAAGCTCCAATGAGAATTTCTCATTGTGCTAGGTGAGGCCAAACCCACCGTCGCTCCAAGCGTCGCTCCGAACCGCTAACGAAGCTTCGATTCCTACTCCTAGTACCCTACAAAGTAAATCCTAGGAGTTACAACCTCTAAAGATGAACCATGTGTTCAATTTTTAAACTTCTATACAAAGAATAAGAAAAAACTCACCTTAGTGCAAGAATCCTTCTCCAATCCTCAAATGGAGTGTAAATCCCTTCCAAAGCAACCTAAATCAAGGTTCTAAACCAATCAATTGGACTCTAAAAGCCCTAGGTTGCAAACCCCCAAAATAAACCCTAATATGCCAAATCTAGGGTTTCATCTATAAAGAAGCAACCAAACTCAAATCTAGAGGAAGGAGATGAGTTGCTTACCTTCTAGGAGCTCCAAACAAGGCTCAAAACCCTCAAAGCTTGAAGATCTATCCTCCCTCAAGTTTCAAATCCAAGCTCCAAGCTTCACCCATGGTGGAAAATGCACCAAGAAGCAACAGGGAGAAAAGAGAAGATCAATCTCTTAAAAACAACCAACCAAAATCAAGAAATAGAGAGGAAGGGTTTGAGAAGCTCCTACCTCTCTCTCTCTCGGTCTCAAAGACAAAAAGACCCTAAGGGGCCGAGGGTTACAAATAGAAGCAACAAAATGCTAACAAGCCCTCCGTTCGGATTTTCGCAGTCACTTGCAAGATAAGCTAATTTTGTACCGGTACAAACCCCACGAAACAGCCAAACCCGAGGCTCGGTTAGCTCGGTCTGCACTTCTATACCGGTATAAATCTCGGTCTGTACCGGTATAGCCATCAAGGCTGTACCGGTATAGCAACAATTTTGTACCGGTACAAAAGCATAGAAATTCAACCCGAGAGCAAACTAAAATCCAACTTTTTGGACTTTAGAGCTTGGAACTCATCCACTAACCTCGGTACTCGTGCCATAGGTCGGAACACAGTCAACGACCCTCCAGAAAATCTGGAAAAGCTCAGATCTCACATCCAACACTCGAACCTTGCTATTTGCAAAGTTCGGTGCGTCACATTCACCCTCCTAAAAAGGGGTTTCGTCGCGAAACTCGAAATCACGATCGTACCTCATGACTCCATCCGAAAGAGATGGGGGTAGCGCTCTCGAAGCGCTCTCTCAAACTCCCACGTGGCCTCCTCTCGTGGTTGCTCCACATGACTTTCACATAAGAAAGCTCCCGATTCCCCAACTTCTTCACCTCGCGAGCCAAAATCTTCACGGGTTGCTCCTCGAAGCTCAAATCATCCCTTAGCTCTAATGGTGTAGCATCCAAAACATGAGCTGGATCATGTATGTACTTCCGGAGGACCGATACATAGAATATGTTGTGTACACCCGATAAGTTCGGCGATAGAGCAAGTCTATACACTACCGAGCCCACACGCTCAAAAATCTCATACGGTCCAATGAATCGGGGGCTCAACCTACCCCGAATCCCGAATCTCCTGATCCCCTTGGTCGGCGAGACTTTCAAAAAGACATAATCTCCACTTTGAACCTCCAAGTCTCGTCGACGCTGGTCAGCGAAGCTCCTCTGCCTACTCTGGGCTGTCAACAACCGCTCTTTAGCAATGCGAACTTTGTCCTCTGCTTCCTGGAGCACATCTGGGCCTAAGGCCAAACTCTCGCCAACTTCACTCCAATGAAGTGGCGATCTACAGTTCCGTCCATAGAGTGCCCCTAATGGTGCCATTTCGATTCAAGCTTGATAACTGTCGTTGTAAGCAAAACTCTGCCATCGGTAGTTGCTGCGACCATCCTCCCTGGAAGCCGATCACGCAGGCTCGAAGCATATCCTCGCGTGTCTGTACAATACGCTCCGACTGCCCGTCACTCTGAGGGTGGAAAGCAGTGCTGAAGTCCAGTCGAGCACCTAAGGCGTCCTGCAGACTCCTCCAAAAGTGTGACACAAAACGTGTGTCCCTGTCCGATACAATCGATGTAGGTACTTCGTGTAGTCGCACAATCTTATCCAATTATATCTGTGCGAGTCTCTCTCTAGTCCAAGTAGTATGGATAGGTATGAAATGCGCCGATTTTGTCAACCTATCCACGATCACCCAAATAGCGTCATGCCCGGCCTGAGAGCGAGGCAATCCCATCACAAAGTCCATGGTGATCGTCCCCCACTTCCACACTGGAATCGGTAGGCTCTACAATTCCCCCGCGGGAACACTATGTTCAGCTTTCACTTGTTGGCAAGTCAAACATCTAGCCACAAGCTCGCCAACGTCCTTATCCTTCCGAGCCACCAATAAAGCAACTTCAAGTCTTCTCCGAGAAGTTCCTTCTCTAAAATGCGCTCGTTCGACAAGCTATTCAGTTGGTCATCACCAACACCAAGTGCTCCCAAAAGCTGAATTCCAGCACTCACTTTCCTCGTCTAGGTCGAGGGCGAAACTTAGCTCTGCCTCAATTTATTCATACAATTGGAATTCCGTTATATAGCTCTCTGAGGCGGATCCAACAATACCGCTCGTAGCAAGAACCCGGGGTTCAAACCCGTTACCTGATCCATCAACACTCCATTGGGATGCTCACTAAAGAGATGTGATACAATATCTAACCGTTGGCTCTAATCCCAACAGTGCTTGCTCAGCTCAAAGTCAGATCTTGTCAAAAGATTGCACGACTGAGTGTAATTCCAATCCTTAATTAAGCATAGCGTCATTTCCACGTGGCTATCCTTTTATACCCGCTTGGCATGAACAGCCAGACCATCAAAATCCATAATAATCATCTTTTCGATTGTCGCGATACTTGACAAATCGTCCAAATTGGTTCTCCAGAAGTGGTTACTCGATTCACCAATCGGCATTGCACCACAATGCCTCCACGAGTCTCAACTCCACCACTTTGAGGTGGTACTCGCTGCTTCTCTTCTATATATATAGTCCAGAACCACAACCCACACACATCCTCAATCTACTAAGGTCATTCGCTTAGTCTCGACTTGATGCCTCAAGTAAACTCTTCACAAGCCCACGCCGAGAGCTTATCTTCGATAGGGGGTCTCATAGCACTAACTGCTCAAGCGCTTGTAACGAATCATTCGAAATTCTCCTCCGCAATGCTTCCCTTAGCATCAGATACCCCAGGTATCCATAGTCCCAGAGCTCAACTCAAGTGATAGAGAGGGTTCCATTTACAATTTAGTAGTAGCTCTCTATCAATGTCACCATGAAGTGACTATCGACCAGAACGTCGATCTCAACCACTCTTCCACGAAGTCTCCATTGCAAGGAACTTAATTCCACGTGCAACATCCGAACAAGGAAAAATCAACACTTGGTACTTTCCCTCACGAATTTTCTCAACAACTCGATCCAACAGTGAGAGTTCACACTCCGCTCACCTCAGTATACTTCCGCAGTTGATCCTAGCAGATCTTCATCGGGATACCCATGGCCATCTACGACCGGTTCCACCAATCCATCTAGAGGGGTTTGAATTATCATTCCGCAAGTCCCTAACGTTGGTGAAGTACTACAGGCTTCAGCAGCGTCACGCTAATCCCCACGATGTCCCAAACAAGTACCAATATTCGCTTGAGGTACAACCTCAAACTCCAACACAAAATGGTATTACTCCGAATGCAATACGATTCAATCGAGTACACCAATAACTCGAGTCTAATTGAAACGATCAACGGGCCTCTACAGCCGAGCGATTGCCCAATCGTGATTCACTTTAGATCACGATGGCCGACGTATAGTCGAAACGACCCTACAGGTCCCACTTCAATAGAGGGTGTTTCTCACGAGACGAAACACTAGATGCAAAGATCTCCCCGTCACCCGAGCTCGCGATTCGCGACTCAGTCAGGAGAACAATAACCACTCCGAAGATGTCCCTCATTCTGAGGATTCTCGAACAACCGAAGGTAATGGCCAGTTAGGCCCCAAATCCTCTCCAATACTTACCTAGATTTAGGTAAGGGAGATAGTCACCACAACCAGTGGAATAAATCCTCAACACGCACTATTTCGTGCACAAAATCCCAAGGCAAGTTAAATCAGCTCGCAAGTCCCAAGGTACCAAGTACCTCACAAACTCCACACCACGAAAGCCAATCTATTTGTTGGCACGCAAAACCTTCTCGCAAGGTAGGGTGTTCGAAGCGACACACCGATCATCTGATCATCCTATAGACATCGAAGAATGATCAATGCTAGAAATCCTCGGGTTGGTTCACTACACACTTGGTGTATCCTCGATCTCACGATCCCACACGTGGCATTCCACGCCCTTGGGTCTAAGCTCGGACTACCGTTCTGACCAAAACTCTGCCCTACCCGAAGGCACCGGGCCGCTGTCACTCACAGCCAACCACGCCTGCCCAAAGGGCCCAGGCTCCGCAGTCTACAACTGGTCCAGGTACGGATCGTCCCCGAGCACCATCCGGCAGACAGCCGATCCAGGGATGCAAATAATGCAGTCGTCGTGAGATCCAAAAAGCATAGCAGAAAGCTACCCACAACCCGTAAACCAACCGTCTCAGTCAAAGGCTAATCCTCATCGCAAACAGCGAACCAACGTGATGCAATGCAACTCGGCAAATAGCCGATCAAAGGATAGGTGCAATGCACCGTCATCAACCAATGCACACTCGAAAGCCATAGTACGAACCAAAACACGTAGTCACTATCTCGATTGCCGTCGCCTCCTCGATCCGAACCGTATACACGCGCCGCTCGGGGCTGTTGTGACTCCTCCGTCTCTAAAACGGGTTGCCTCCGGAGTGCGTCGACTCACACCCTCGGCCATAGGGCCTCTAGCCCAAATTCTTAGTCTAAGCCTTCTCGACACTCTTGCACATACGCCACACCGCCTACCTCGACGAGCGCGCGGTTTACCACATCTTGGTACGTCTGGAGATTGGAAGGTCCGAAAGATCAACGGCTGAAGTCCACGCCATTTCGTACAACAACGGCGCACCAAGTGGGAGCCAAGGGGACTCCTTCTCGCACTCGGCCACCGCCGGTTCCCTTGGAACATACCACACGTATCCTGCTCCGACTTTCTCTGCTGCTTGCCGGTGAAGTAAAGCTTCAACAGGAGTTCCTTGAACCTCCTTCAAGTAGTCGCCACAATATCAGCATTGGTGTTATCCTGAATATCCAACCACCAGCTATAGACCACATCTTCCAGGTGGTGATCGGCAAGCCAACTTTGCCTCTCTCATCCACAGTTGTGCCGTGGAAATAGTTCCTCCATTTGCATCGACCACTTCCCTACGATCCAGTGGTCGTCCTTCTCTCCATCGAGGTTCCTGGGATTACACCTCTCGAACTCGTTGGGCGATCCATGAGTCACTCTCGCTCTGCTCCCTCAACCATCACGGGGAAAACCGCCTGTTGCGGTAAGGGCCTTCCCAGGTGCTTCCTACACGCATCATGCATGCGCGCCGCGTTGACCTGCTGTTGAGCCGCCGTCGCCTGCTGAGCCGCCAAACCAGTGAGGGCCGCAAATAGGCACCTCACTCACGGACCTCATTGGATCCGGGGGTAGTGGATTCTCCACTTCCTCAAACGTTGTCGCGTCATCCGCTCCAGCAAGCTTAGAGCGGGTCGTCGTCAAGACACCACAACATCATTAAAGCGCAAGTTAATAAAACCCACGTTATCGCAACCCCGCTCAACAATACTCAAATCATGCGAAAGTAATGAAGTGTGCTTCACAACTAACTCCCGATGTTACGTTGTCGGCGCCAACGTAACCCTCCGTTAGAAGCTATACACCTCGATTAAACTCTAACTTTTTAGAGTTGTAATAAAACCCAATCAGGTACTTTCGCTCACAAGTCAAATAGACCTCGTCTCTCACGAGCCTATTTCCTATAGTCCAACCAGCCTAAGGTTTGCTAGGTCCTCTAAGACGTTACCCTAGTCTCTGATACCAAATTAATCTGTCACGCCCCGGGGTCGGCAGGACCTTCCCCAAAGCGTGTCCAGACCCGCCATATGCCAACACATATAAGGCGTCTAAATAAAAACAGCGGAATTAAAACAATAATAGGCTACAACTAAGAATATCAGAGCCACATACAGCTATCCCTATCAGCAAGTAGGATCAATAAACAGTTAGGAAGGAAAGAGAGTACTAAAACTGCTACTAGTAAAAAGTAAACACAACCGTGTAGCTCTAAGTACATAAGGGTAGCCTCTACCAAAATACGGTACACACTCATCCTCTCCAACTAAAACAAAGGAGAGATGAACCACCTAGCGAGACTCCCCGTCGCTAGCCGAAGCGACACCCTTGCCGCGATCCCTGGCCTCCCCCGCTGAAGGCGCTGAAACACGTCAGAAAATAGAGGGCGTGAGAACTATAAAAATATAGTTCCCAGTGGGCAGTGCGACACACGGGTTGAACCACTAGGCCCAAAAAGAAATAGTACGAGTAAATAAGCTGTAAATAAAGCATAACGGTAAATAGAGCACAACTGTAAAGCTGAATAATTAACCCAAAGTAAATATGCTACATGCTTTATTAAACCCGAAATGCCCACTTTAAACAAGTACATTCTAATAAGCTCTCAAGTATACCATAATGGAAATGTTGTCCTATCAAGTATACTACCCATGTCCAATACTATGCCACAGTATATCCGAGTATCCAATTACTAAGTCCTATCTAGTAGTGATGTCAATTTTCTATTATATGTCACTGTTCAATTCTCTTTCAAGGATCTACACAAGTGTAGTCCACCATGCCGCCTAAGTACCGTGGTAGCCCCAACATCCCCCGCAAGGAATGAAGTCTGTCCCAAACGGTCCCGTAGGCTTCTCACACCGCACGCGCGAACGAATCGCAAAGGCTAACTCCGGAGTGCCGGCTTGTAGGGAGCGACCCTCACAAGCATGTGCGAAGAGCACAAATGGCAACAAGCACTGTCCAAGTCTCAAATGTCCAAAACCTCATGTCACCCTCATGGCAAATGTCACTAGTAACCCTAAGGCCTAGTACAATAGTTCACATGACACTAGAATTTCTATGTCAAAGTTCGAATCCGAGCCTAATGCCGCTTGATGACATTAGCTCACTAGTTCACAAACCGATGCCAAGTATAATGTCGCTTAATGACATTAGCTTTTCTCCTATGTTATGCATAGTTCTCTGTTCTCAAACACATGTCAAACTAACTATAACAATTTAGTTCAAGTTCTCAAATAGAATGCTACCACCCCTCAGCTCTCACAAGCATGCATCTCTACTATATAGAGGAAAATTGCACTATACATAACATATGTATCTTAAGCATTCTAAAATTCACAAATAATATATGAAACATGAAAACACATGATTTCCCAATTAACCGTAAGCATATAAGCTCCAATGAGAATTTCTCATTGTGCTAGGTGAGGCCAAACCCACCGTCGCTCCAAGCGTCGCTCCGAACCGCTAACGAAGCTTCGATTCCTACTCCTAGTACCCTACAAAGTAAATCCTAGGAGTTACAACCTCTAAAGATGAACCATGTGTTCAATTTTTAAACTTCTATACAAAGAATAAGGAAAAACTCACCTTAGTGCAAGAATCCTTCTCCAATCCTCAAATGGAGTGTAAATCCCTTCCAAAGCAACCTAAATCAAGGTTCTAAACCAATCAATTGGACTCTAAAAGCCTTAGGTTGCAAACCCCCAAAATAAACCCTAATATGCCAAATCTAGGGTTTCATCTATAAAGAAGCAACCAAACTCAAATCTAGGGGAAGGAGATGAGTTGCTTACCTTCTAGGAGCTCCAAACAAGGCTCAAAATCCTCAAAGCTTGAAGATCTATCCTCCCTCAAGCTTCAAATTCAAGCTCCAAGCTTCACCCATGGTGGAAAATGCACCAAGAAGCAAAAAGGAGAAAAAGAGAAGATCAATCTCTTAAAAACAACCAACCAAAATCAAGAAATAGAGAGGGAAGGGTTTGAGAAGCTCCTACCTCTCTCTCTCTCTGGTCTCAGCACAAAAAGACCCTAAGGGGGCTGAGGGGTTACAAATAGAAGCAACAAAATGCTAACAAGCCCCTACAGTTTCGGATTTTCGCCGAGCTATCTTAGGTACAAGCCAATTTTGTACCGGTACAAACCCCACTTGACCAAACCCGAGACTCGGTTAGCTCGGTCTGCACTTCTATACCGGTATAAATCTCGGTCTGTACCGGTATAGCCATCAAGGCTGTACCGGTATAGCAACAATTTTGTACCGGTACAAAAGCATAGAAATTCAACCCGAGAGCAACCTAAAATTCAACTTTTTGGACTTTAGAGCTTGGAACTCATCCACTAACCTCGGTACTCGTGCCATAGGTCGGAACACAGTCAACGACCCTCCAGAAAATCTGGAAAAGCTCAGATCTCACATCCAACACTCGAACCTTGCTATTTGCAAAGTTCAGTGCGTCACAAGGTCCACCGTGGACCTCCCTCTCATGTGGCCGTAAACTGCACCCGGACTTTCAGTTAACTATCATTTTAATCTTCAAAGAAATCTCTATCAATATAATTGAGAACTTCTTTAATTTTTAATTTTTTAAAAAATTTGTCTCCGTCGAGGGTTTCTTTAACTTGTTAACAATTATAATTATGAGAATTACATAACGGTACTAAATCCGTAAAAATAAACGTCGCTGGCTCATAATAGTCCATAGTTTATATAAAATTTATATATTTTTACTAACTATCTCATGTTATATGTGTTAATACATTAATAATTTATAAAGACTAATATTTGGCCAACTCTATATCTAGATGAAAAAACTGTACAGTTTGTTTGGCATTGAAAGCATTAATTGAGCGGAGACCTTTGACGAAGCACCCTATAACTGTATTTTAAAATTTACTTAAATTCGTTAAGGGATTTTTTACTTTTTACTTGGGTGCGGTTGCGGAGGAAGGGAGAGGGAGAGAGGGGGAGAGAGAGAGAGAGACGAGAGGGGGGTAGGGGTTGGGCCGAGGGGTTGGGGAGAGAGGGCGCGCCTCACACCGTGCCCGCCCGCCGTGCGCCGCACCTGCGCACCCCGTACCCGCGCCTCCGCCTCTTTCTGCGAGCGCCCCCGGCCCTGCCGCCGCCGCGCCCCCCCGCGTTGCCGCCCGCCGAGCCCCCGCGCCGCTGCGCGCGCCCACCGCCTGCTTCCCCGTGCGCGCCGCGCCGCCCGCGCCGCCGCCGCCGCGCCCACTCCGCCTTTCGCCGCCGCCCGCTTGCGTTGGAGAGAGAGAGAGCGGGGGGAGGAAAAGAGAGAGGGGGAAAAGAGGGAGGGGGAGGGGAGGAGGAGAAACCGGGGGGGTGCGCAGGAGAAAGAAGAGGGGAGAAAGAAGAAGGGGAGGGGGGGTGTGGGTTGGGGGGGTCTCTCTCTCTCTCTCTCTCTCTCTCGTGGTGGGCCTCTATTCCCTTTCTCTCTCTCCTATCTCCTTGAGATCTCCTTTCTCTCTCTCCTATCTCCCTCTGATCTCTCTCTCTCTCTCCCCCATCCCTCTTTCTCTCTTCTTCTCTTTCTCGCCTGCGCGGATAAGCGGCTGAATGCCACGTTGGCGAAGAGTACCTGCCTGACCGCCACATAGGATTGTTGGTTCTCTCAATTGTAATAGTGTATAATTACATATTATTGGTTTTCATTGTAATTTTAGCATTTCTGTCTTACACCGATTAGACCTTTAAGTCCAAACTTCTTGTATTTTGCATATATATTTACTTCTCGAATCATTTTATGTTAGTCCATCATCTTAATTTCTGAGTATACTTTAATTAATTATCATATATCTTTATCCTTCAAATTTGAGTATTGCTATTACTAATTCTGCAGAAGATGAATTCTCTCTAATATTGTAATATTAGTGCACGGTCACACTTCATGGCCGATAGATTTTCGACGAATTAAGATACATAATTATTAAAAATATTAGATGGAGAAGGAATTATAACTAAAGGGTAAAAAATTATCAAGTAGCCATATATACATTATAAAAAAAAAAAAAAACCTTTAATTCTATTAATATTTTTCACTCTCACTGTTTTAAGAGTTAAATTAATCTGAAAACTATATTTAAAAATTCAACCAATTTAATAGTTTCGATAGTTCTTTTATAAATAAATTTTTTAACTAAAAATTTAAAATTAGAGGACTTATTTCAAATTGTCGAATAGGAGGAGGTGTTTTAACCTTATTAAAATTGATTGAAGAAAGGCAAAATTATTACATGCACCAGCTGGCTCGAAGTCGAATCAAAATCAGAATCGGAATGAGAATAAGTTAGAATCGTAATAGGAAGAACTCATTATTTTATGCTGTTTGGTTTGTCACATTAATCGGAATCAAAATAAATCATTTTTATTGTTGGCAACTTATATTAAATGACAAATATTTCAATATAAAAATTTAATAAAGTATATATGATCTACAAAGTCTAATAATTTAAATTATATTTGATAAATTAGATTTTAAAATCGAAATTAAAGGATTTTAAGCATGCAGTCCATGTGCACATATATACTCAATGCTTAAAAAGATGCACTCAAAATCCTAAGAGAGAAAGATGATAAATCTTAATTTGCTAGCTTATATATATCTGGTATATACTAATCCTCAATACACTGCAGAATATATTAAAATTAATAAAATATTTGATAATTAATATTATAAACTAAAAAATAATGTAAAATATTTAAATAATTTATTATATAATATAAATTTATTTTTGATGTATATTTTAGAGTTGATTTATAGTGCAATAGGCGCGTCTAAAATTTTATTGAATATTTGACAAGTTCTCATTAGTTCATGGCTAAATTGTGGGGACATGGCTATCCTTTAATTATTTTTTTATGCGACCCAAATGCACTTCGAATTGATATTTTCTGTAGATTTGATTCCCTTCCCTACAAGTAGGTGACGTGGGATCCGTAACGCCCTGGAAAATACTACAACAAATGTATGCCCATGGCAAGTGCAGACAGATGATACTGTTACAGATTTAATCCGATTTCACAAACACAATGTTCATGGGTCTAGCTTGTATTGGTGTACACCACATTCATCCTCAACATGCTGAGGATTGGTGAAAGATTTTTTTTTTGAGAAAGAGGTAGCGAAATTTCATAACCCGTTCGTTAAGCCAAAATAGATTAGCGTCTGTTGAGTAGAGCATTGAGGCGCCTAAGCAAGCGAGAAAAAGGAAGAGAAAAACAAGAAAGGAGAAATAGAAGCGTAGGAGGAAGCTAGGGAGCAAGCACGGAGGATGCGAAGGTACAAGAGTGGTTGGTGAGAGAGATGACCGGTCGATCCCGGCGTCGTCAAGGCAAGAGCATCCAGTCGTTCAACAAGGTAGAGACGCGCTCGAGACTCCTGGTAGCATTGGGGAGGTAGTCGCGGAAGAGAGAATTGTTGCGTTCCGTCCAAATGACCCACCAGATTGCCACCAAGTTGGTTAGACGTTTCATTCTCCTTGTAGCGTTAGGGATGCTGGAAGTTTTTGCCCAAAGACGTCGCACGTCACTTTGTCCCAAGTCAGTTGGGTCTGAGCTTCCCTCCCCTAAAAAAGAGGTATCTTGCGAAAACATAGTTACAGAAGAGGTGATCACAACTTTCTGAAGACGTAGCGCAGAAGACGCAATGCTGGTCGACGGGGCAGCCGCGGCGAAGCAGTCTGTCCGCAGTAGGTAGTCTTTTGCGGAGCAGAATCCAGATAAAGATTTTGATTTTGACCGGTGTTTGTATACTCCATAAGTGTACATACGTGGTGTCTTTCTGTCATGCGTCGGTAATGAAGTTTAAAAAAGAAGTGTGAAGAGGAGGCCAACGATCAATGTCGATTTGTTTCTTTAGATACATCGAGAGTTGCCTTCTATATATATATATGGTTTCTTATTACATTTACAATCAATTTTTGAATTGTATTCCTCCAATTTTGCTGTCTAAGAAAGAATTTCTCCATATTAATCCAAAAATCACCTTTTTGGTCCCCTCAATTAATTTTTTTTTTTTTGAGAAAAAGGTAGCAAGCTACCTGCTTCATTCATTAAGTAAAATAAACTGAGCTTACATGATGGAAGCAGCTAAGACCTCCGAAGACAAGGCAAGGAAAAAAAAGAGAAAAGAGAGAGAGAGAAAGAAAGAATACAAAGGAAAGCAAGAAATAACGAACAAGAGGCAAGGGGAGAGTCGTTAGCGCAGCGCGTCCAAATAATTTGTCAGAAGGTTGACCCGTTCTAGTGACCGGCTAGCGTTGATCGGTATTGCCTGGAACACAGAGTTGTTTCTTTCTCTCCAAACCACCCACCAAATTGCTGCTAGGAGGGTAAGTCTTTTCGGTCTCGTCAAGTCGGTAGAAATAGTTGAGGTAGATGCCCAAAGCCTGCAGACATCCCCCGGGGCGCCGCCAGGTATGTTCCACCCACCTACATTGAGGAGGAGGTATCGAACAAAGACGCAGTCACAGAATAGATGGTCGCAACTTTCCTATAGCACAGCGCAGAAGGCACAGTGTTGGTCAACTGCCATGCCCCGCCTGCTCAATTTGTTCGCTGTGGACAGACTCTTTCGTAGCAGTAACCAGATAAAGAGCTTGACTTTGATTGGGATTTTCAGGTTCCAAACTTCGGTGTTCGTCGGGTTTATCTGGCCAGCATCAGTTAAGAACTGGTAAAGGAATTTGACAAAAAAATAATTGATTGGAAGTCCACCGCCATTTGCAAGAATCAGCTTTGTTGCATAGGGCGCGATGCCGGAGGAGGTCTTTGAACGCCGTTAGTTGAACGCGCCTTTCAGCAGAACGGGACGCAAAACCACGACAAATGTACCGCCATCGCCACCCATTTGCGTTCCAGCACCGAGATAGTCTCGCCTCCTTGTTAGTGATATTCGCAAAAATATCCAGGAAGAGAATGCGTAGAGAAAGCTCTCCAATCCATATATCATACCACAATCTGATATTACGGACGTCACCTAACTCATAACTTATACCGCAGGTAAAAATCTCACAGCACCGTAGCACACCTTTCCACCATTGCGAGTGCGGGACAAAGGCTCGGCCCTCGTGGAGTGGTCTTCTTCTAGCATAGTAAATACATCTAATTAGTTTGCACCAAGGTAGATTAGGCTCGTTAAAGAAGCGTCACCACCATTTGGTTAAGAGTGCCAAATTCATGAATTCCATATCTTTGATGCCTAGTCCCCCTTCTTTCTTACTTTTACAAATGGATTTCCAGTTGACGAGACATGCACCTCTAGTGATTTTGGAGCTGCTTTTCCAGAAGAAGGCTCGTCGCAAAGCTTCAATCCGATGTAGTACCCATTGCGGTGCTTTGAAGATGGAGAAGTAGAAAAGCGGCAGGTTGGAGAGAGTTGAGTTGACAAGGGTAAACCTTCCCCCTAGGGAGAGGAGCTTAGCTTTCCAACCATCAATTCTCTCCTCTATACGGTTGATGACCAATCTCCAATCTTCTTACGAAGTCACTTGTTGTGTAGCGGTAACCCCAGGTAGCGAAAAGGTAGGTTTCCGATGCGACATCCAATGATGTTAGCAAGTATGTTGGCTTTGCGTGAATTGTGGCCGATGTAGTAAAAATCTGATTTGTTCTTGTTAACCCTTAGACCAGATGCCAATTCAAAGATGTTCCAGATGAATAGAAGGTTGCGTAGGGATCACTTCCTAGGCTTGCAAAAAAAGAGAGTGTCGTCGGCGTATTGGATGAGTGCCGTCCGACATTGATCAGATGGGCCAATGCCGCTAAGCAGGTTATTCTTCGTTGCCGATTCAATCAGTCTAGCCAGACAGTTGGCTACTAAAAGGAATAGGTAAGGGGATAGAGGGTCTCCTTGTCTAAGTCCCTTCCTTGTTTTCAACTATCCGGTCGGAAGGTTGTTGACTAGGATAGCTACTTTGGCATTGCAAATGCATTGCTCGATCCAAGCCCACCATTTGTCAGTAAATCCTAGCCATCGCATTATATATCTTAGAAAGGACCATCGTACGTTGTCGAAGGCTTTTTCGAAGTCTGCCTTGATAATTCGCATTCCTTAGCGGTTATAGAACACCAATTAACTAATTCGCAAGCGGTGATGAACGAATCCGCCAACTGCCTGCCTTTGAGGAAGGCCGATTGTGTAGGGGAGATGATGGAAGACAGGATTGGTGCGAGTCTGTTAGCCAGCACTTTAGAGATAATTTTCTGAACTCCGTTGATAAGGCTAATTGGTCGAAAGTCGGTCTCCTTTCGTGCACCTTCTTTTTTGGGTATAAGGCACACGTAGGAGTAGTCTGTCGGTCCAGTAAAAAGTTTGTCCTCTTGGAGTTCTAAAAAAACTTTGAAAATATCATCCTTGACCAACTCCCAGAAAGTTTGGAAGAAGAGGAGTGGGAAGCCGTCCGGGCCGGGGCCTTATCGCTACCAAGTTGGAAGGTGGCCGTCTTGACTTCGTCGAGGGTGAAAGGAGCCGTAAGGGAGTCAGGATTAGATAAGTTGTTAGAGTGGTAGAGGCTGCTCGAGTCTCCGAAGGACGTAGGGCAATCAACGGACTGCCCGAACACTTGCTTGAAGGATTGGAAGAAGTAGGTTCTCTTAAGGTTATCGTCAGTGATTTGCTGACCGTTATCATCGTCGATAGCTTCAATATAGTTGTTTCGTTTGCAGCCGTTAGCCACAGCATGGAAGAATTTAGTGTTGCCGTCGCCTTCCTTTAACCAAAACTGCTTGGCTCCAGTTCTCCGTATGGTTTCTTCCTCTAAAATTAGAATTAGTCGAGACTTGATATCGGATCTTTTGTTGTGTTTCGGCGTCAAGTTCTGCTTTTCTTCGAGTTGGTCGATGGCTTGGAGATCGTTCATTAACATCTGTTTAGTTTTAGATATGCTATGAAAAATCGTCTTACACCATTCCTTAATCCGGACCCTGCAGTGTCTGAGCTTGGCAGTAATAGTTAGAATGGCCGAGGCCTTGCATGAAACTTCGTTCCACCTGAGCGGGACTTTGGAACGAAAATCTTCCTTTTCTTTCAATTTGATTTTTGGTGAAGTTGAAGTCTCCGCAGATTACCCAGATGGCAGGACAGAAGACTTTTAAAGAGAGTAGTTCGGCGCAAAATTCATCCTTGCCGTTCCAATTGGGCGGCCCATAAACGCTCGTAATGTGGAATGACTTCCCGCTTGCAAGGTGAGTCAAGTAGAGGGTTAACGAGTACTTGCTCACATAGACCTCCTAGCACCGAAAGAATTTCGAGCTCCAACAAGTAGTGATACCACCAGAAGCCCCTAACGCAGGAATAAATTGGCATCTGTCGAAGCTGGAGCCACAGCACGAGCAGAGAAAAGATCGAGACATAGAATCCACTTTAGATTCCTGAATACAGACAACAGAGCTAAAGAGATTTGAAACTACAGACTTGACACTTCGACGCTTAGACGGGTCGTTGAGACCTCGCACGTTCCAACAAAATATGTTAAACATTAAGAAAGACAGCCACCAAAAAAGAAGACACATGCGCGCATGACGACTAGTGTCTACACGCCCGCGCGAAGGAACTTGCGGAACTCCTTAGCTTCGACGTCAGAGATTAACTCCACGAGAAGGCTCTTTGCCTTTACTTTCTTTCGTGTCCGATTGCGGGTAGAAGTCTGTCATCCGGCGGCGATCCCTCGATGAGGCAAGCCTTTCTGCGCATCGCCTTGCAAAGCGCAGACTCTTGGTCACGATTGGTGAACCTCGTGCTCGACCTTGTCGGTGCAGGTTTGTCACAGTAGCCAGATGGTAGAGACACGGGAGGAGGGGATGGGGAGGGGGAGGGGGGGAAGTAATGGGTTCGGCTACTGTCACTGGTCCGCCTGTGGAGAGTGGGATGGAGTGTGAGGATGGAGGCGACTCAAGTTCGAAGCACCCAAATGAGATGTTCGGAAGTGTAGAAGTCGAGTGAGCAGGGAGACAGGGCCCCCAGTCCTCTGTAGCCGAATGTTATGGAGCACCTGGTGTGTCGGACTCGTGAAGAGAGAGTGGCCCGGTCCCGCTAGTTCCAGAAAGTGCAGGATGGCGGGCCCACTTAAAGCCTAGGGTGCACGAGCGTTGTTTGGACCCGAGCAGACAGGGGCCCAGCATGAATGGAAAGCAGGTGCACCATCTGTCACTTGGGGTTGGCTGTGTGTGGGCCCCATCTGGTCTGGGTAGCTGAGGAAGGCCCAAGAAGTAGCAGAGATTAACCTCGAGTAGAGGTTTGGGAAGCCCGAGGCGGTCAGATCCAGGGGGATTGAGTGTATCTCAACATTAAAGCTCCATAGATTTTCCTGGAAGAAGCGAGGCCCCTTCTCACGTAACAAGGTAGAGGAGGCTAGGCGAGAAATCCTAACAGAGGCCTGGCCACCTCCCACTTCGAGTAGGAGTACATTGATGGCGCGGCGGGCAGGTCCTGGCACCATAATACGACGTACCTCGGGGCCAGTAGGAATCACCTAAGGAAACATTCGGTGAGTTTGAATTTGCAACGGTTGCCGATCTTGACGTCACCGGCGGCGGGCGCGGCGGCGACGGCGGGGCGCGGTGCAGCTCGGGGCCCATGTTTCGGAGGTGGAACATCGGCTGAGTTTGAATTTGGAGCGGTTTTGCCGATCTTGACGTCGCGGGCAGCGGGGCATGGTGTGGCGACGGCGGGCGCGGTGCGGTGCGGGCCCCCCATGTTTTGGAGGTGGAGTGGGTGGGCGCTCGCGAGGCTCGCGAACCACAATCGCCGACGGGGATGTAGCTCTCCGGTGGTCATGAATTGTCGAAGAGTTGCAGCAGGCGTCGGAGTCGGGGGTCTCTCCGTCGGTGAAGCGCCTTTCTCTAATTGTTCCGGTAGATAGGTGATCAGCTACCGGGGGGCGCTAGCTCGTCAGGGTTGAGTTGGTCAGAGCGTTCGTCAAGAGGGCGTCTCCGTCCGTCGTTGTCGTCCGCCCTCGCCCATCTCTCCAGTTGGATGAGCACGGAGGTTGACACATCACCAAAAGTGATCTCTAAAGTTTCCGTTATATCCGAGAGGTGGTTGACGGCAATGAGGCACCTGTAACCGGACAGATCAACCATGCGCCTACTAAAGTGGTCCCCCCTAATGAAGCGGCCGAAACCGCCGACGAGGGCTGCCATCGAGCGGGACAACCAGCACTCGTAAGGCAAGCTGACCAGCCTGATCCAGGCGTTATAGGTCAATGTTGGTTATCTGGCTCCCCTGTAAGGATCCGAAGCATAGCAGCGAAGTCTCAGGGTGCCGAGGCTGAGTGTTTCCTTGCGAAGGAGGAGGTCACGCTGCACCCATTTCGGGAGGAAGACGACGTAGTCCCGCGCGCTGTAGCGGGCGACGTGGTAATCGGACGAAAATCCCCCAAAGCGGTTGGCGAGACCTATGGCAATGGTTTCCTGCGAAAAAAGGCCGAGGGACGCTGGCGGAGCCACGTCCACTAAAATGGCATTGTGGTGACGGTTTTGGCGGTCGAAGAAGTCGTCGGAGAGTGGAATGAAGGTAGAAAGGTAAGCCGGTCTGGCGCGCAAAGCCCTACGGACATGTGATGGTAGGCGGTCCAAGCAGTGTCGTGCCTTGTGACTGACCTTGAAGCACTTAACACAGCGGATTGGGTCGCGGCAACGAGAAGCCCAGTGATCTTTCCCAAGACACTTGTAGCACCTGCCCTTAAAAGAGAAGTGTCCAGATGTAGGTGGGAGTAAGGTAGGGGATCTCTAGGGTGCACGAAGGCTAGGCGAGGCTTGACCCTTGATTGTTGGGGTGGGGGTGAGGAGGGCATCTCTGTATGTCTGCTTAAAAGGGGGGGGGGGGGGGTGCAGTTTGATTCCTCGTCACAAGCCTGGTGAGCATAGGCGTGACTGTTGGGGAGGGATTAAATGGCCGAGGGTCATCATGGTTGAAGTAGGTGATCCTAGTTAATGCACTACCAATGTTGTCCGCCCAGAGTACTTTCTTGATAGGGGGACATGCGTTGTGGCTAGTGTCCCCTGTGAAGGAGCCCGTGGGGGGTCTTCGATGAGCGTCTGGCTTTCGTAGTGATGTCGCCTTCACCTCGGACCTTTTCTCCACCAGGTGTGGGGGCCTCCCCCTTCCATTTTCCTCCAGCTTAGCAAGAGTAATCTTTCCGGTCCCCTCCCGAGCCACGAACAGATTCTCCTTCCCCTTCCCTGCAGCGTGCTTAACTGCGGCTATGACGACATCTCCGACTTTTCTCTCCGACGCTGCTCTGACTTTGCTCTCTGACGAAGATTCGACGATGCAAGCTCTCCGGCGCTGCTCCGACGATGATCTGCGGAAGGCGCTCATTTTCTTGATTTGTAGACTGGTCCAAATTAAATCCGGTCCCCTCAATTAATATTGAGAAAAAGAAGAGGCCAGATTAATTTTCTGAACTCTAGAATCGTGGATTAATTGCAAGATTAATTTTAAGCCCTTTTGGGCTGTAGAGTTAGCATTTTCTTCTTGTTATCTCCCAAAGAAAATTTTCTGGTTTACCATGCGTCATGTAGCATATACTGGTATAGGGGTGTCTCGTGGAATCGATCATGAAAACCCAGTAAACCAATTCAAACAAACAATTTTAGTTTTGTTTAGTTTGGTCTTGATCGTAATTGATTTGATTTTGGTTGAAAAATTAAAACACTAACCCAAACAAAGAAAAAAATCAAGGCATATATGTGTGTGTGTGTGTCTATTGACATTTTGCACTATCAGTATGTACAAGTGCAGGCCCGTGCTTCACATCGGATAGTTAATAAAAATATATAGTTATTAAAATTTTAAGATTAAAAAATTATAACTAAATTAAAAAATTATGAAATAGTGTTATGTACATTACAAAAAATAACCTTTCTATTAATATTTTTTTAATTTTGAATAGTTATATTATTTTAACAACTTTATTTAAAAATTAATCAAATTTAATAGTTTTGAAAACTATTCTATAAATAAAAATTTTACAAAAATGATAACAATGGGGAACTTATTTCAAATTGTCGAAAAGACGAAAATGTCTTTAGCTTATTAAAATTGATTGGAAAAAAAAAATTATACATGCACATGATATATAGTAATAATCTATACACCACAACTTATATTAGATGATAAATATTTTGATATCAAAACTCAATTAAACATAAATGACCTACAAAGTTAATAATTTAAATTCTATTTAATGAATTAGATTTTAAAATAACACAATAACAAAAAAGAAAGAGTCAAAAAATAAAAAAAATACAAATAAAGAAATTTAAGATGAAACAACAGCTATTATAGTAAAAATTTAAGAAGTAGTTTTTTAAAAAAAAAACTATGAAAAGAATTATATTTATAGCAACAGTAAGAATTGAGAATTAAAATATCATATGTCTCCTAATTTAATTCAGAAATTGTAACTAATTAACATTTAAGAACTAAAATATTGTGTCCCTTTTTGAATATTTCAGAAAATTCTGAATGTAAAGTTGATTGCTTATAAAACTATAAATATAGTATTAAAGTTTAATATTAAAATCAAATGGACCATTTTGAATCGATTGTTTTACTTTTCAAAATTTTTATCTTATTATTTAATCTTTTAATTTATTTGATTTGAGTCGATCAACTGAATTTTGACTTTAAATTTTGAATACGTCATTTATTTTTACACATTAAGTTAATATATATATTTCATATAATTCTCGTAATTTTAAAGTAAAGTAAATAATTAACTTAAACTCTATCAATCTCTCTTTCATTTTTATTGTAAAACTTATTTTTATGTGATAAATATTATAATAATTAAAATTTATATTTAATATATATAATTTTAGCTATATAAAAAGTTATGTGGAAAAAATTATAGATTATATAATTTAAATTTTAGAAGTGAATGAGAGCAATGAGTTAATTAGGAGAAAAGAAAAAGAGCTCCACAGTCGAAATTAACGGAGAGAGAGGAAAAAATAAAATAAAATCTCATCCAAGCCACCAGCGCCAGCTCGCTCGCGTCATCGCCAACCGCGCCAGCTCCCGCGCCCGCGCCCGCACCACACACACCAGCCCCTGCACCCACTCACGCCCGCTCACGACCCGCGCTTGCGCCCCTCGCGTACGGCGGCGTCCACACCCCCATGCCCGCGCCTATGCCCGCCCGCACCCGCATGCCCGCGCCACGCCCCTGCCCTCGCTGCCACATTGGATCGTTCCGAGAACTCAGTTTTTAATATATCTAAATATATAGATATATAGATGTGTAAATATATTTATTGCTAAATTACACTCTTAATCATCATAAACTATGCATGACATTTTGGTCATCCAGTTTTAGTTTATTGTAATTTCTGATTAAATTATTGCAATCAAGTTTCTTTTTTTTTTTTTTTTTTTTTTTTTTGAGAAAGAGGCGAAAGAAGCTACCCGCTTCATTCATTAAGCGTGCTGAACTAAGCATCCATATTGGCAGCCGCTATGGCCTCCAGGAAACGCCAAAAAACCTAAAGAACCAAACCAAAAAGCCAAAAATACACAAGTAAAAAAGACCAACACAAGGACGTAGCTAGTGCGGGAATTATCGTAGTTCACATAACATTAGTCCGGATCCTTCAACAAAGACCTGACGCGAACTGTGGCCCGGCGCATGCGTTGGGAGGCGTCTCACGAAAGATACTGTTGTTGCGCTAAGTCCAGATGACCCACCAGATCGCCACCAGTCGTATCAGACACTTCGCTCTCAACTCGGCATTGGGGTTGCAAGGTATCTCTCTCCAAAGATGCCGAACATCCCCTGAATCTGCTCCGCTCGCCTCTGTGCCTCCCTTTCTCCAAATAAGGTATCTGACGAAGACACAATCACAGAAAAGATGGTCACAGTTTTCTGGAAGCATCGCACAAAAAATGCACTGTTAATCCACTAGGCACCCTCGACTGGTCATGTCACGCCCCGGGTTGAAGGATTTCCCCGGGCACGCCGACAAATCCGCCGTGTACAAGAAATTTTCCCTATACACGAAGCGTAGCTGTACCTGTATAACATACAATACTACAAACAGTAGCATAGAGCTGAGAATACAATAAACAAACAGGTAGGAAACGAAACGCGAGTTCAATATACATACAACATCCACAGATACGAGAAACTACTCGCTCCAGCGAGTTCACAACTGTATGCACATAACTCACAAAACCCAAAAACCATCACTACCTGCAGGAGGGGAAGTCCTCTAACTCAGCAACACGCAGGAAGGGCTCTAACTCGCAACGCCCTTGCCTCGATCCAACTCAGGAGGAGCAGTAGCCGCAACAGAAGGCCCTGCAACAACGGTGAAAGAAAATGGGCGTGTGAACTACTGTAAAAACAGATAATCCTCAGTGGGTACCGCCCTAAACAACATCGGTCCACCCACTAAGTCTACAGGGTAAGCAAGAAAGTAAAAGAAGTCGGAACACTCAACAGCTAAGTGACACTATACCATCCTGCCCTCAACAACCCTCTGTAGAACAAGTAAAAGCTGACCAAATCTTACGAGGGACTGTGATACACCCGTCCCGCCTAGCGAGGTAACACCATAACTCAAGAGCATCTGGCGGAGAAAGCTTTCTCGAGACTTGGAGTACCCACGTCTCGCCTATCAAGGTTACACCATATCTCAAGAGTAACTGGCGGAGAAAACTCTCTCTAGACTGTAAACACACCCGTCTCGCTCAACTAGGCTCTACTCAAGTCACAACCTCACTGAAGGTAGAACGAAGGGTCACCGACTGTCTCACTCGGGCTGCCTAAACGGACCCACCCTGCCTATATCTAGCTACGCCGTACACCGCCTTTAAGGTGTCGGCTCAAGAACTGTCCCAAACAGAAACTGCGAATCCACATCGCACTGAAACCTCATTCCGGAATGGCATTCGCGGGGCGCGACCCACGCGAGTATACAAGTATCTATGTCACTTTCATTGTAGCTCTCACAGGCAAAAGTCGAGTAAACTGGGTCTAACCACTAGTACACCACGTGCTCTTGGCACAATCTGTAACCGAACAGTACACTGGGCCCATCGTCAACCCCCGACGGTCCCCGACAACAACCACAGTCTGAACTCTACTGTAACTAGGCTCGGCATCCATAGCACGAGCGTAAAAGTAAGCTACACTACCCTGGGTATCCATCGCACTCCCCAGGCGACGATACGACACCACACGGCTCCTAGAGCTAAATCTGGTAGTGTAACATATGACGATCCAGTCGTAGTTTTCTCCTAAGTCAAATCCAAGTCCAACATGTAAGAAAATATTACTTGCTAAACATGCTTCGAAATTCAGATCCTATCCAACTATAATCCATGAATTTGAGCTATCATATACTAGTCAAAACTGGAGTTAATACATGTCGACTATTTATCCTAGGAGTAATCCGATGTAAACCCACCTCTCAAGCAATCTCCTGGCAGTGAAGAGAGTGGCCCAGATCCAACTCGATCCTTTCGGGTCCGTCGAAGTCGCCAGTCCTCCTGCTTCTCCGATTTCAGCGATTAATGGCTCTAAATCTTCGTCTCGCAGTCACGAATCCAACGGTCCAAGTTTTGCTAAATTCCGACGCTACTATGCAGAGAACAAGCCAATCTACGAAACGTCGACGCTGGAAACTGCTCCAAAAATTGTGATCTTGGGCTCAGAATCTTCGTCTCGAAGTCGCGGATCTAGCAAGCCAAATTTCGTCGCGATCCAACTTCCCTTCTCCGAATCGGGCGATTAAGGACTCTCTGGATTCATCTCGAAGTCCCGGATCCAACGCTCCAGATTTCGCCGAATTCCGCCGCTCCTACGCTGAGTACGAGTCAAAACGCCAACAGTCGACGCTGGAAAAACTCTGGAAACCCTCTCTGCGAGCAGCACCTTGTCGAGGATGGCAAGGATCGGCTGTCACACGGCCTCCTCGCAGCGTCACCTCATCGAAAACTCGCTTGATCCGCTCCGCGGCGCGTCGTCGACGTTGCTCGGCTCTCTTGAGCTTAGGGGGAGGAGAAGGAGAAGAGTAGTAAGTAGCGACGACAAGGGAAGAAGAAGGAGAAGAAGGAGCTCCTCCCTCTCCTCTCGGTCCAAGGTAAGGGGGAAAGTGGTGACAAGACAAGTGAACCAAAAGTCAAACTAAGCCATGCCTCCACCTTGTACCGGTACAAAACCCCCCTTGTACCGGTACAAACAGGCAACCCGAGAGCTTCACTGCACGGGGCTATACCGGTATAGCCCTGGTGGTTATACCGGTATAGCAATCGATGTTGTACCGGTACAAACCCAGATTTGTACCGGTACAGCTCACCGAAAATCTGTTATTTCGCAAATCTTCAGGATACAAGCTGCTCTCAAGTTCCCACAAGGCCCGTTTGGCGTCCACTTCGCGCCAACGCGACCCGGACTTGTCCCGACACTCTCCAGAGCTGTCGACAAGCCTCAGCCAGCCTCAGCTAAAATTTCAGGTCTCTACAGGTCAGTCTATCTGTTGTGAGTAATCATTTACGGAGCAGGATCTAGATGAAAATTTTAATTTTGACCGGGATTTTTAACCTCCAAAGATCATCGTATATAGAATCTCTCTGACCTGCGTCGGTGAAGAAGTTATAAAGCGATTTAACCGTAAAACTTTGGTTGGAGGTCCATCGCCACTTAAGAATATCCTTTGTGCTGGTCGGACTGTACTAAGAGAGCAGATTTTTGAGTAACAAAAGTTGTCTACGCTTATCAGCAGCACTTGCAGTCATAATGCCTATTGCTATGAAATGCCATCTTCACTCTTTTTCGTTCCAACATTGTGAGACCGTGATCTCCTTATTGGTTATTCTGCAGTAGATTTCTGGAAATCAAGTACTTAGAGGGGTTTCTCCGATCCATATATCAGATCACATCCTAATGTTTCTTCCATCGCCAAGCACGAACGAAATTCCGCATTTAAACACCTCTCGACAACTCAACACGCTTCTCCACCACTGGTACAGGGGTCTGAAGGCTCTTCCCTCATGTAGCGGCCTTCTTCTCGGTAGTATAATCGTAATCAACCTCCTCCAAAGTAATTGCGGCTCATTGAAGAAGCGCCACCACCGTTTGTTAGATTTGACTCGAAATTGTTAATCGACTCAAGTTCGGGTTTTTCGACTCGCCGACAGTTTCGTGGTGCGACCAAATTGGAAAAATAAAAATGTGAAGGAAAATAAATGTCTCTGGTGGGTAGCGGAGGGCTCGGGTGCGGGGGACGGAGCCCCCCGCGGTACGGATCGGATCTGAAACCCGTTATGAGTTTTTTTCCTCTTTCGTTTTTCCCTTAGAGGCGTGAGATCGTGGTCGGTTGTAATAATCAGAACATTTGTATTCCCTTTCGTTTGATAGTGAAGTTATCTCCTCCCTCGCCCGTGGTTTTTTCTTGCAAAGGGTTTTCCACGTAAATCTGTGTGTTTTTCATTTCTACTTGTAGTTTGATTGTTCTTTGTGTTCGCCATTTTGTTTCCCTTTGTGCGTTTGTCGTAACACCATTTGGTTAGGAGAGCCTTATTTGTCACGCCCCGGGTTGAAGATCCCCCGGGCACGCCGACAAATCCGCCGTGTACAAATTTTTTTTTCCTATACACGAAGCGTAGCTGTACGTGTATAACATACACTGCTACAAACAGTAGCATAGAGCTGAAAATACTATAAACAAACAGGTAGGAAAACACGAGTTCTATATACATACATAATGTTCGATACAAAAGTACTACTCGCTCCAGCGAGTTAACAACTGTATGTACACAACTCCAAGCCAAAAACAACTACCTGTAGTAGGGGAAATCTGCTAACTCAGCACCAGTCGGTAAGGGCTCTAGCTCGTGACGCCCTTGCCACGGTCCACCTCAGGAGGAGCAGCAGCCGAAACCGAAGGCCCTGCAACGATGGTGGAAGAAAAGGGGCGTGAGAACTACTGTAAAACAAGTAGTCCTCAGTGGATGCCGCCCTAAACAACATCGGTCCACCCACTAAGTCTACAGGGTGAGCAAGAAAGGTAAAAGAAAGCTGGAAACACTCAACAGCTAGATGCCACTATACTATCATGCTCTAAAAACAACCCTTTGTAGAACAAGTAAAAGTTGACCCAATCTTACGAGGGACTGTGATACACCCGTCCCGCCTGTCGAAGCAACACTAACAACTACCTCAATGGTAGCTAGTGGAGAGCGAGTCCAACTAGGACGCAGCGACACCAACGCAAAAGCACTAAGCCAGACTCCGGAGCGGCACTCGTGGGCGCGAACCAACCGAGTATGCAAGCGTATCTCTGTCGAGCTCAATCAGGCTCTCACAGGCATAGTCAAGTAAACAGGGTCTAACCACCAATATACCACGTGCCCCTGGCACAATCTATAACCAAAACGATGTCTGGGCCCACCGTCAACCCCCGACGACCCCCGACAACACCAACAGTCTGAACTCTACAGTAACAAAGCTCGGCATCCCCAGCACGAGCGTAGAAACAAGCTACACTACCCTGGGTATCCGTCGCACTCCCACAGCGACGATACAACACAGAACGGCTCCTAGAGCTAAATCTGGTAGTGTATACATCTGACGATCAGACGTGGTTTTCTCCTAATCATGCTCCAATTCAGATATTAAGTCATACCATAATTCGTGAATTTGAGCTACTATTAATTAACGTTCAACGACTAAAGCATACATGTCGACTACAATGGACTTAGAAGCGAAACCGAAGAAATCCCACATCTCTAGCAACTCCTGGCAGTGAAGAGCGTCGCCAAGTCCGCGAAAACCCTATGCGTCCAGCACGAACCCGAATCCACCTGCTGCGAAGAGTTGCGACCAAAATACGTAAACTCACAATTCTGTACGGGAACAGCAGCTGAGAAAAATACCAGATCGACCGAGCTAACCTTGTCCAAATTCAGTGATTCAGGGCTCTGAAGCTTCGTCTCGAAGTCACGAATCCAACGGTCCAAGTTTCGTCGGAATCCGTCGCTCCTACGCTGAGAACAAGCCAAAACACTGAGCGTCGACGCTGGAAACTACGGATCAGCAACTCAGAATCTGCTCTGCAAACAACAGCTCAGTAAAAAGGGATTTCGACAGGGCAAACCTTCTCCAAATCGGGCGATAAAGGATCCTTTGGATTCGTCTCGAAGCCCCGGTTCCAACGACGCAAGTCTCGACGCGATCCGACGTTCCTACGCGGAGTACTAGTCAAAACTCTGCGGGTCGACGCTGGAATCGGCAGCAGCAACAGCAAAACTCGAAAATCGTAGAAGTTTAAAGCCATAAAAACGGTCTTGATGAGCTACTCACCTCTCGAGATGCCCCCGAACTGTCGCTGAGTCGAAGACGACGGAATCCCCGTGCTCGCTTGGCTCCCTCGCAGCGTCACGACGTCGAAAACCCGCGGAAACCACACCTCGGCGCATCGTTGACGAAGCTTGAGCTCCGCTAGCTCTTGTGCTCCTCCACTACCTCCTCTTCACATCCAAGGAAGGAGAAGAAGAAGAAGCACAGCAGCAGAGGAAGAAAAGAAGCCCCCCTCTCTCTCCTCTCTGCTCCAAGGGGTAAGGGCAAAAGGTGATGCGACTAGTGAGAGCACAAAGTCAAACTACACCATACCTGCTACTTTGTACCGGTACAAAAGCCCTTTGTACCGGTACAAACAGGCAACCCGAGAGTCTCACTGCGCGGGGCTATACCGGTATAGCCCTGGTGGTTATACCGGTATAGCAATCAATGTTGTACCGGTATAGCCATCAATTTGTACCGGTACAACTCACAGAAAGTCTGCTATTTCGCAGATTTCCATGATACACGCTGCTCTCGCGTTCCCACAGGGCCCGTTCGACGTCCATTTCGCCCCGACGTGACCCGGGCTTGTCCCGACGCTCTCCAGATCTGTCGACAAGCCTCAGCTGGAATTTCAGGTCTCTACATTATTCATAGCTTTCATATCTTTGATCCCTAATCCCCTTTCTTTTGTTTCTGCAAATATGTTTCCATTCTACAAGACGTGACCCCCAGATTTTGGAGCATTTTTTCCAAAGAAGGATCTTCTCGGCTTCAATATGTTTCAGATCCATTGCGGCGCTTTGAAGATATTAAAGTAGAATAACGGCAGGTTCGAGAGCACCGACTTGATCAAGGTGAGTCTTCCCCCTGAGATGGGAGTTTTGCCTTCCACCCTTCAATGCGCTCCTCTATACACTTTATAATCGGTGCCCAATCTTCCCTCCGAAGAGATCTAATGTTGATGTATTGCAATCAAGTTTCAAAACACAATTTTGTTGGCTAAATATTGATGTATTGTTATATGAAAGTGTTGTAGTAACGTTCAAATTGAGGTGAAAATGATTAAAATCTTACATCACTTTCATATAAGACATGCTAACTTTTAATTAATTGGCTTGTGGGATTTGATTTCAAAATTTTATAAAATTTGGGCTAGAAAATATTAAAAAAAAATTATGATCAAAATATTATGGGCCTGATGACCAAAAGTGTAATATAGCCAATAATTATGCGCATAAGCTAGGGGTGATTCGGGCGAATCAGATATGGTCGGATATTTAACAAAATCGTATCTCTGCATCCATATTTATTTTTTATTTTTTTTTTCAGATACAAGTATATGTCGAATACTAAATTTTTATTACCATATATATTTGCTAAAAATAGATTAGGATATAGTTGGATATTTTTTCAGGTTCGAATATAGATCAGATATATATTCAAATAATAATATATATTAAAATGCACATATACAAAAAATTACTTTTTTCCTACATTGTTTCCTAACTATATTTCTTCACATATAAAATATATAATTTTAATACATAACTCATTATAAAATAATCGGATAATATAAAAATTACCTTATGTTTTCTGATTATCCCTCCCTAGCTTAATTGGTAATGAATTAATTAGAGGAGTTGACAAGAAAGATTGACTCCAGAGGATAGGGATTTAGGCCGCGCAGGCAGGCGAAATTGGTCGGACGGATCCAAAAATATAAAAAATATGAAAATAATAATACTAAAGTCCGGATATCCACATTCATATCCGTTTTTCAAATATCCAAAAAAATTTAACTCTCTATAAAACCATCTCCTTATCCGTATCCGATTAGATATGGATATTTTCTATTCACATCCGAATATTATTGAATACAAATATGGAAATTTTCAGATAAATATCCTATTAGTTAATTTTCATCCGTAGCATAAACACATCGATATTTATTTAGCTCAAAGCACTCTTATCTTAAAAATTACCTTGATAAATTATTACTTTGTATAAAAATTTTACGAAAGGCTATTCTTATTATCTAGTAAAAATTGTAAATATTCAAACGACAAACCAAACCAAAAATTTTGGTTTGGTTCAGTTTGGTTTTCCATGTAACATTGATTTATTTCAGTTTTCATTTTCTCAAATGAATTAGATTGGTTCAATTTCAATTTTTCCATGCATACCCTTGATTAAGCGAGTTCTAAGCTTACCAAATTGATAACTCTACTGAGATGATATACGTAAAGTTTGAAAATTACGTTAAATCATTACCGCGCATCTATGATGCTAGCCGCTGATATATTGGTAGATCTACATGCGTGACATGCATCTCGACGTGCATGTTTAAGTTCATCAAAAATTTCTGTATTATATATCTAACTTATATATTTAGGTTATTAGTGCATTTTTAATAGTGATCAACTTAGTTGTCCGCACAATGAGAAAGTGTAGTATTGTAAATTATTTTACATCATAATAATAATGGATTAAAAACTTGCTTTTTTCTTTTACATGATTTCAATACAAATGAAAATAGGCTTTAAATAGAATATAAATCATGCATGTAGCATAGCAAAATTAATATGGATGAGATCGATGATTGTGCATGGAATAATTAATTTTCCTAAAAAAATGGCCATGACCCTCAAACAGCTTAATTGCAGAGAAAGGGCAAGCGAAAAAAGAAAAGAAAAAGTTCGTACAACTGGACTACCCGGTCATTTCTCATGGCTCTTAATTAAAAGCTGCTAAACGCACCTTCAAAGCCAATCAGCGACATCCACGTTTGCAGTTAAGTTGATAATTAATGTTAGTATTTCTTGGTCGTTTTTTTGGGGCGCGTGGCTATAAAATTAAGTTGCATCAAGTACGTACGTCTCCCTCGTTTTACACTTCAAGCTTGTAGTATTCTTGTTCTTGTTCTTCTTCTTCCTGGCGTTCTCTTGCGGACCTCGTCAGCGGAAACCTAATCGTAGCTAGATCTGCCCCGATGGCATGCGCAGCGAGGGAGCCAACCCCAATCGCGATGCCGTTGTGGAAGGCCTTCGCTGGCCCGGAGGCATGGGTCCCTCTGCAGTGGTCTCGCGTGTTCTACTTTCCTGAAGGCCATGCGGAGCAGTGCTCTTCGCCTCCCGACTTACCCGACTCCGGTATATTGAGTGCTTACGTCTGCTGCGTTCTCGACTGCACCCTCCTCGCCGACCCTGAGAGCGATGAGGTCTTCGCCAAGATCTTGCTCGATCCCACCATCCTCCCGCCCCGGCGGCGGATGTATCTGGAGCCAGAGGCAGAGGCGGAGAAGGGCGCCGGTGAGGATGTAGAAGGGGCGGAGTCATTTTCCAGGATCCTGACGAAGCCAGATTTGAACCGCATTTTCATTCGGAAGAATTTGGCCGAAACTTTCTTCCCCCTGCTCGCCCGCAAGGCCGGCGCCAAGAGTCCGCCGAAGCAGATCATCGTGGCACGCGACGTTCACGGCACCGTATGGCAGTTCCACCACGTCCTCAATGGAATGAAGCTGCTCATGCACAGGCTGGGAAGTTGGCGCGCGTTCCGGATATCCAAGAAAATCATCGAGGGAGATGTCCTGGTGTTTGCGAGGAGCCGAGGGGAGTTCACAGTCGGGGTCCGCCGCACTGGCAGCCGCCGTTCGCGCAGCCTGGACTTCAACTTCGTTCGGCCAGAGACGGTGCTCAAGGCGGTGGAGAAGGCGGAGAGGGGTGAAACTTTCGAGGTGCTGTACTTCCCCGGGTCGGGGACTCCGGCCTTTGTGGTGGACGAGGATGTGGTGATGAATGCGACGAGGCCTATTATGTGGGCGCCGGGGATGCGTGTTAAAATGGCTGTGGCTTCGGAGGACGGCTCGTCCTGGAATTGGTTCACGGGCACCGTGTCCTCCGTTGGGGGCAAAGATGAGATCTCGTGGCCCCGGTCGTATTGGCGACTGCTTCAGGTAAATTACCCTATATATATATCCTTTTAATTCTTCTCAAAAATTAAAGCTCTCTTAATTTCTTTTCTTCTTAATTTCTTTCTTGTACAAAGTTAATTTTATATTGTTCCCCTTCATTTCGTTATGTTAATATTTGGTTTAGATTTGTAGTTATCTAATTTGGAGATAAATCCTAATCTAATTGGGATTATTTAATTTGGCATATATGGATTATAATTAGGAGGATAATTCTAGTAGAACTAGAATTAGACTCTTATTAGGAGACATGTATTATATATACATGCTACGGCCAAATTAATCGGTACGACCAAATTTGAGAAGCCATGCAAATTAATTAAGAGCATGTTGATGAAGCCGGATCTCTGACGTGAAGCCATGCATAGTTTAGTTCTCTAATTAAGTCCAAGTCTATGCTTCTTTCTTTCGGGCTGGTGGTCACGTTGCGGCGGCTTTAATTAATTCATGCATGTTGGTGCATGTCCCGTACGTTTTCAAAGTAGCCGATCATCTTTGAGGAGCCGAGCTATCTAATTTGGAGTCACATGTACGGATGCGGCGTTCAGCGTTTCGGATCTAATTAAGCTTTCGGTCTTTTGAGAGATCTTCTTTGTACTCCGCCTTTACGACATTAATAAAGTATTTGCTCCGTCTTCGCCCGTGGACGTAGGCCGTTGGCCGAACCACGTAAACATCGGTGTGCTCTTTCCGCTTTATCTTTTCTTTTCTCGCATCAAATTATTTTCTAAATCTATTTTTTCGACGTTCCAATTTTAACAAACTGGTATCAGAGCCTTTCTATTCCCTTTGAGGATTAAGATGACGACGAAGTTCGAGATTCAGAAATTTGACAGGACCAACAGTTTCGCATTATGGCAAGTCAAGATGCGTGCTTTATTGACGACAAGGATTGCGAAAACCTTGTTGGGAAAAGAAAAGATGCCCATTAACGGCGGAGCAAAAGGAGGAGATTGATGACAAAGCTCTTACGGCAATACAATTATGTTTATCCGATGAGGTATTGCGCGAGGTCTTGGATGAGAAGACCGCTGCAGGGCTTTGGCTTAAATTGGAGTCTCTCTATATGACGAAGTCTCTCACCAACAAGTTATATTTGAAGCAACGTCTATTCATGTTAAGCATGGCGGAAGGTACCTCTATTAAGTCGCATTTAGATGAGTTTAATTCTATTATTATGGATCTTCGCTCGATAGATGTCAAAATTGAGGAGGAAGATGAAGCCCTTTTATTATTATGTTCTCTCTTTACAAGAATTTTCGTGAGACATTCTTGTTTGGACGAGATACTCTATGTCTCGATGATGTTAAAAGCTCTTTACTTTCAAAAGAGAGAATTGACATGCAGATAAGCAACGAGACAGATGGAGTTTCAGGACAAGGTTTGGTCGCTAGAGGGAGGTCTCGGGAGAAGGGTTCCGGTAATAGAGGTACATCAAGATCAAAGTCAAAACACAGGAATCTGATTTGTGGTTATTGTAAGAAGAAGGGTCACATAAAAGCTGATTGTTTCAAGTTGAAAAATAAAGAGCAGCGGAAGAATAACGGTGATAAGAATCAAGATCAGAAAAGCACCAATACTGAAGCAGAAGCAAGTGTTGCAGCAGGAGAATCAGATAAAAATGATATCGTTTTCACAGTTACGGATAAGACACGCAGACAGGATGGGTGGCTTATGGATTCCGCATGTACCTTTCATATCTGCGCGCATAGAGAATGGTTCTCGACGTACAAGCCTTTTGAAGGTGGAGATGTATTGATGGGAAATCACTCTAAGTGTACAGTTATTGGAATTGGTACTGTTCAGGTACGAATGTTCGATGGAGTCACTACAACAAAAATGGTTTTTAGTGGCGACAAATGTCGCCACCATAGCCCAGAAGTCGCCGCCAAAAATGGTTTTGGCGGCGACAATCTATCGCCGCACCCCGCCGCCTAAAGCCCCGTCGGTAAATCTATATGGTGGCGACAATATGTCGCCGCTAAAGGTGTACAATTAGCGGCGACATATGTCGCCGCGAAAAGTCAGATAATTAGCGGCGACATATGGTCGCCACGGAAAGTTAGATAATTAGCGGCGACAAGGTGTCGCCGCTAAAGCCCCGTTGGACCCAGACTGAAATATCGAAATATTTGGTGGCGATGATTTGTCGCCGTTATAAGTTACATAATTAGTGGCGACATTCTGTCGCCGCTAAAGCCCCGTTGGACTCGAAAAGTTAGATAATTAGTGGCGACATGCCGTCTTTACATATTAAAATTAATTTTTTTAAATAAATATTTGGTAGTAATAGATATTATTGATTTAATATAAATTGCTAAAAAATAAACTATAGTTATAAAATTTTTCATTCTTAAATTTTAACCTTTAATTATAATTTAATTCTCTCAAAACCAAATTAAACCCAAGCCATATGGCTTAAACACCTTGCTTCAACCCTATAATCTATCTCCTATGTTAAATGTGATTTACCTGTATTCATTGTGAAGATCTAAGAGTATGCCCAAAAGACTTCAAACCAAATAAAATTTGAGACAAAGATAGCCAATTCTCTTAAACATGACAGAAATCCTACATTTTGTATCGAATTGTACGTGTCTCTCACAATAGAGATTATATGCTCACGCAAGAAGATTTACAGAAAGAAGTTTTAAAAAACTAATCTACAAGTTTGGGACAACATATATAAGTATATAAGACTGAATCAAACTAAGTAATTTAAATTGTCTCACAAGAACTATGTTAAAGTATCATTGGTTCAATACTCTGTATCATTGATCAACATAAGTAAGACTGAAATGAACTAATCATTGATCAACATAAGTAAGAATGAAAAGAACTAATCACTGATCAACTAAGTATCATTGATTCAACACAACCAAAAAACAAAACACAATAATAGTGTTTTCAAATATAATTAAAGTTTTCAAAATATATCTAAATTCTTAAACTTGATTCAATACTTCACCAATGACTGCCAAAATATTTCTCCTCATCACCACCTCTTATAAATCTGCAAATAAAAATTAAAAAAAATTAGCTTTTCAATATTTGCCAATCCCTGAATTGATAACGGAAACAATATAAGAATAAAAAGGCCAAGTACGTAGATAACAATGTTGGCTATGAACTATATAACAGACAGAAATCATGATGAAACTATGAACTATATAACAGACACAAATCATGATGAAACTCTCACTAGATGTCGAGAACACAAGCAAGGTGACAAAAAATACAGAACATGGAGTATTTGATCAGAACATGAAGTATTTAAAACAAAAGCAAGGTGACATCTGGGACCATTCTCTCCCTTCGGTATAGTAGCTACATAAATACAGAACATGCCGAACAGAGAAAGGTTAAAATCAGTAAAGATCAAGAATAACAACTTATTAAACTCTGGAAGAGCACAAGTACGTGATTATCCAATTGAATCACAGAGGAACCAATAGAGAGAAGTCATATGGTTTCCTACAATCACACAATACCTTCTAAAAACCAAAAACTTCGAGTAGCAGCAGCGCACGAGGATAAGACAAGAGAGAAGTTTCTGTAACTAAGTAACGGCGTAGCCCACTAGTACTAATAATTTGTTAAGTCTAAACCACTAACAGGAAGCTGAACACAAAGAACTTAAAAGAGAAATAGAAAGCTGAAGAGGAAGCTGAAAATTGCATTCACAAACACAAAGAACTAAAAGAGAAACATAAAGCTGAACAGTCCAAGACAAGCAATTTTAAAATAAAACAATGTAAAGCCTGAGACAAATCAAATATGAAGGAAACAAAACCAAACCAAGCATATCCTGGATCTATGCATTCCAAAAGGCAACAACAAGAAAACAAGCTTTCCATGATGTAGACAATATGCTTACCAGGATATAGACATCTCGGCCCTGCATGAGAAATAAAAAAACAATTCTAATTAGTTGTTACTTTTGTAAAAATAAACATCAAATCTGAAACTAAATTGAAGCATCGAATCTGCAACTTACCCAAAATGAAGCATCGAATCTGAAACACATAACCAAAACCCAAAACCCTATATTCAACATTCAAACCAACTAGTTAGCATCCCAAACTAAATTGACTTTGACAAAGAAGGTAAAAGTAAGAAATATTGATGGCCGGCAGCAGGACAATATGATAACAAAAAAGTACCAATAAGGTATCTTTCAATCACTCACATCTTCGACATCGCAAAATAGCATCCAACATAACGATAATTATCAAAAAGGACTAAAGGACTAAAGGCATAAAGATAGTAAGCATCTCAACCCGAAGACTCTTAAACATGCATATGTTGATTCTAGGATAGGACATGAAACCAAGAGAGTTGGACTGCACAATTTCTGCCAAATCAGTGAAAAGTTTGCTGAGGCAACAAGTTTCAGATCAACAAGATCTCAACATTGAACATCATAATGTACTAAAATGTATAAACTACCTGTAGCTAATGCTTAAGAAGTACAAGAACTTCACAAAACCCAAGAAAAGGACCTCAGAAAAAACCCAAGAAACAGCAACAGAATGTCAAAAATCCTCAAGAAACAGCAATAGAATGTTGGAAAACAAAGATCCTCAAGAAACAGCAATAGAATGAGAAAACCCTTCGTATTGTCTGAACAGCAAATCAAATAACTAAATGCTTCAAAAAAGCTAACAACAGGTGAAAGTAGAATTACAAAGTTTGATCATCACAATATGCAAATAAACTTTGCTGAAAATATGAATCAATTAGGATTTGAATTTGAACCATCAAGTATCAACCAGCAAGTCTTTTACCATTTACGCAAGCTATGGAACTCTTAGTTTTGTGTAAGCTATGTCAGTAACTCTCAGTTTTGTGTCGAGGGTATTAACCGGCAAATCCTTCTTACTGGTTCAGCAAATCCTTTCTTACTGTAAATTTAAGTTGTTAGTTCCGGAACAAAGCTCACATTCTTGAACATGAATGAGACGTTCCTGAACATGAGTTCTTAGACCAGCCTCCAACACCTTCGGATTTGGATTCCCAAACATACTTTATAAGATTTCGATAATTGTCGAAAATTCTATAGATATGTGAATTGCAAACTATCAGTCACCTGACGGTGCAGATGCATACTCCTTTGGATGAAATATATATTCTGTTTAAGAAAACAAACATAACAGTAGTATAATAAAGGAGGCCTTGGTACATTATATATCTAGATATGACTCAACAGTAATCAAACACACCGAAACAAATATAGACACCGACAAGGGTTTCATGAGGAAAGGCATTAGAACAAAGTAACTCATTAAACAATAACCTTCTATCGATAATTTTGAAAAATTACTCACGCATCAACCTTTGCATAGAAATATGGCAAGGTACTTAAGAGCATAGTTCCTTACACAGTTAAGTAAGATTTTCATAGGATCTGTGAATAAATATTTTAAAAACATGCTTGAAAAGAAGTATATATATATATATATATATATATATATATATATATATATATATATATATATATATATATATATATATATATATATATATATATATATACACACACTCATATATGATTTTTGGCTACAAAAACTTGGTAGCCAAAAACTTGACTAACATAGATATGGCGGGGAAATAACAGGTTACAACTGAAACTGAAGTTAAATTTGACATACTTTGAACCCATGCAAACCAAAAGCTTAGGCCTTTAAGTTCTGAGCTAATAGTGCCTACCAATCTTAAATATAAACTCTTAAAAGTGTACAAAATCACATTGTTCCTGTCGCAAACTAGATGGCTAGTTTGCCAACATATGCTTGGGAAGCGCCTTGTGACCCATTATGACCCATTATGAGAACAGTACTTCACCCATTATATATAACTTTGTTATTTTTCCTTACAACAAGAATTCACAAGGCTACATGTTTACAGATCCTACACTCTTGTGATCTAAAATACAGAGATTGAAGCAGTTGATAAACTACATCTCATAAATAAAACGCAATGCACAAGCAAAGCATCAAACTGGAGATACAATTGGAACTAACACAGTGTATTATTTAAAGCCCCATTAAAATTGTTATCAGTCACAATCGTGCCATTTAAAGCCCATGGCACTAATTGTTCCCCCCTGCAAATGGTTTCTGTACAATCCAACCATGCAAGGCAAGTGAAGGGGGGAGGAATCTCTTTTCCTGCAGTAACTCAAGTATTTTACCTTAAATAGAAGCTTCGAAAATTACCATAGTAAATGTACAAATGTAGTTATGTACTTTTGTCTTACAGGTCCAATTCTTTGGGTTTTAACCAAAGACAATAACAAAGTTCTACATAGAGAAAAACAGAGGTAAGAACAATGAAAAGAAAAGGAGATGAATACAAGAACATCACCTTTAATGGAGAGGTTATGTAGTAAAGACTCGCATTATGCTAGAAGTCCTCGGCTTCTCCTAATCAAAGTTTCGTACTGTAAATGGAGCCCGCTGAAAGGCAAGCAATTGGATATGAGAAACACTGAGGGGAATTATATGTACCTAAACAGATGATAAAATTGTACAGTCTGTACCCAAACTACGGGGTACTTTGAATGGTGCCTGAACTTTAAATCTTCACTTTTACTTTCCAATGTTACAATATTTTTGCAGATTATACAATTGACAGAATATTTTGTCAAGTAATAGAATATATCTTGTTAGATTATGCAAAATCCTGTCAAAAATTATACACACAGGGTAAAGTTAGGTAGTAAAATTAAACCCCTTAAAGTTCACCTATATGCTTCAAACCGCACTACAGTTCAAGTAAAATCTGTACATTTTTATGTCAATAGAAAATGTGCAAGAGATATAACCAGGAGTTTAGTACTGAGGTATGGAATCAAATGAAGGATTTTCAGAAAATAAATCATTCGACATCAATATTGGCAAAGACTCAAAAAGATCGAATAGGATAAACATAACTGATTGATGGTCGCAATCCTAAACTACATTGAAGCTTCTTTCAATTTGTGAATAGCGAATATAGAGAAGTGCTAGAGATGCATATATGGCATATTACAGCAGCCCATCCATTGATAGTGTGAGTTGCAACTTTTTCACATCTAGCACAAGATGCATAACAAAAGAACACTTGTCAAGATCACAAGACATATGTCTCTCCAAAGCTTCTACTTCCCTCCTCAAATTCTACGTTATAGGAAGGTACATTCCTCCAAATTTGGAAGCTACTTGTTCGGCAATAAACTATGATGACCCACAAAAGAAAAGAATCAAAATGCAAGAACGAAAAATTAAAAACATGCCAGAAGGACTAAGTACAACAGATGGACAGAAATAAAAATGCGCAACAAAAGAGATTAGAAAATTGGATTCTCACGTTGCTGTGGCAAAAGCCCTTTTCGTGCACCACCCCACCTACATTTATTAACGTTTAAATATTAGGAAAAAAAATTAAAGCGAGGCGAAATATTAAAGAGTAGGGTGATTTAGGCATTTTTACTACCCCAATTATGCAGCCTACGATTCTTCAGCGATTTCTCAGCGATTTCCACCATAACAATGACACCTGGTGGGATGATTCCCCAGTTAATTTAAAATGAAAAAGAAAATGAAAAAAAATTTGGAAAAAATAGATTAGAAAATTAGGGCACGGAGAGGGGGGGAGGGTTACTGGAGGAGTTGGGATTGGTCGGATCTGTAGATGAGCCCTCATCTGCGGCTCAACGAGGCGACGCGCAGGTGACGGCTTGAACCTGTGGCTCGACGAGGCGACGCCCAGATGCGGCTCGACGAGGCTACGCACAGGTGCGGGCGGGTGCGCCGAAGCCCCGGTGAGTGCGGGCGAGTGCGACGAAGCCTCCGTGGGGTTCTTTGGAGCCGCGAGCGACGGAGGCACGGGGCTCGCTTAGATGAAGACGGAGGCGCGGGGCTTGGCGGAGGAGGCGTGGGGTTTCTTTGGAGCGCGAGGTGGAGGAGGGGGAGGGGACGAAGAGCCTCAGGCGTGGGATTTGCTGGAGCCGCAGGTGGAGGTAGCCGAGGGGACAAAGAACCTCATGCGTGGGGTTTGCTGGGGGGTTAAGGTAGAGAGAAAGAAAAAGTAAAGTGAGATGGGTTTGAGAAGAGTGTAGAAGAAGGTAATAAGTTTTTACTGTTTTTAAATGTAAATTTACAATAAAACCCTCACTTTTTATACAATGTATAGAGTAAGTAAGGGTAAATTGGTCTTTATGCATAAGGGGTAGGTGAAAGTTAGGAAAAAAAAAGAGGGAAAAACTGGCGCGGTAAATAAGGAGATACCGTGGCGACAAATATCGCCACTAATACATAGTTTTCGGCGGCGACCCTTATATGTCGCCGCCAAATCATCCCATATCGGTGGCGACCTTTATATGTCGCCGCCGAATCATCCCGTATCGGTGGCGACCCGTATATGTCGCCGCCAAATCATCCTGTATCGGTGGCGACCCGTATATGTCGCCGCCAAATCATCCCGTATCGGTGGCGACCACTATATGTCGCCGCCATTTCTATGAATTGGCGGTGACAAATAAATGTCGCCACCATATTTAATACATTGGTGGCGACAATACTTGTCGCCACCAAAAAGTCGCCACTAAAACACATATTTGTTGTAGTGAGTAGTGAGGACTATATCTGAGGTTCGACATGTTCCGGATATAAGAAAAAATCTGATCTCATTGGGTACACTTGATACTAAAGGCTTTAAGTATTCTTCAGCTGATGGGTTAATGAAGGTCGCTAAAGGGAGTCTTGTAGTGATGAAGGCCAAGTTGTCCGACATGTTATATGTTCTACAGGGTTCCACTGTGACAGGTTCTGCAGCGGTGACTTCTTCCTCTATGTCAGATTCGGATAGCACCAAATTATGGCATATGCGACTGGGCCATATGAGTGAATATGGTATGATGAGGTTGGGCGAGAGAGGTCTACTTGGTAGTCAGAGTTTAGAAAAATTAAATTTCTGCGAGCATTGTGTTCTTGGCAAACAAAAGAGAGTCAGCTTTAAGGCCGCAGTTCACCGGACAAAAGGTACTCTGGACTACATCCATTCTGATCTTTGGGGACCTTCTCGTACTCCTACTCATGGTGGTGCTAGATATATGTTGACTTTTATTGACGATTATTCTCGTAAAGTGTGGGCGTTCTTTCTGAAAAGTAAGGATGAGGTGTTCAATTATTTCAAGCAGTGGAAGGTCATGATCGAGAAGCAAACTGAAAAGAAGATCAAGAGATTAAGGACCGACAACGGTTTGGAATCCTGTTCGTCAGAGTTTGAAGAATTGCAGAAGGAAGGGATCGTTCGACATAAGACCGTCGGGGCATACTCCACAACGAACGGGGTGGCTGAACGGATGAATAGAACTCTTTTGGAGAGAGCTCGTTGTATGCTCTCTAATGCTGGCTTAGCGAAGAGTTTCTGGGCAGAGGCGATCTTTACGGCATGCTATTTGGTGAATCGATCTCCACATTCGGCACTTGATTGCAAAACTCCGGATGAGGTATGGTCTGGCAGCCCTTCTGATTATTCTAATTTGCGAATATTTGGTTGTCCTGCTTATTTTCATGTAAATGAAGGCAAGTTAGAACCTAGGGCTAAAAAGTGCATTTTTATTGGTTACGCATCGGGGGTTAAGGGATATAGATTGTGGTGTCCTGAATCGTCTAAATTAATTGTTAGTAGGGATGTCACATTTGATGAATGCTATGTTATATCTGATCGTATTTCTTCGATGAGACCCAGTGCTAGCAAGCGGTGGAGGTAGAGGCAGATGCTATAGTTCGATCACGGGATTCTTCTCGGTCGAACAAGTTCGGTCTGCGGACACCTCGATCGAAACCCCACAAGTTGAGAGGCGAGCATTGCTATAGGCGGAAGCGAGGAGGCAGTTAAACCACCGCAGAGATATGGTTATGAAGATATGGTTGCTTACGCTCTTTCAGTGGCACAAGACACAGAAGAAGAAGGTGAACCTTCCACGTATAATCAAGCTATTTCAGGTGCCAGTTCTGCAGAGTGGTTGGTGGCGATGAATGAGGAGATGGTGTCTCTCCATAAGAATCGCACATGGGAGTTGGTAAAACCGTCTACAGGTAAGAGAATTGTTGGCTGTAAATGGGTCTTCAAGAAAAAGGACGGAATCCCCGGCGTGGAAGATACAAGGTATAAAGCTCGTTTAGTTGCTAAGGGCTACAGTCAGGTAGAAGGTGTTGACTTCAATGATATTTTCTCACCCGTCGTGAAGCATACTTCTATTCGTGTTCTTTTATCGTTAGTAGCCATGAATGACCTGTATCTTGAGCAGCTTGATGTTAAGACAGCTTTTCTGCATGGAGAACTTGAGGAGCAAATTTATATGAAACAGCCGGAGGGATTCATTGTTGAAGGGAAGGAAGACCATGTTTGCCTGTTAAAGAAGTCGTTTTATGGCTTAAAGCAGTCTCCGCGGCAATGGTACAAGCGGTTTGACTCCTTTATGACAGGTCACGGATACTCCAGAAGCAAGCGTGACAGTTGCGTTTATTTCAGAAAGCTTGATCAGGGGTTTTTCATATATTTATTGCTTTATGTCGATGATATGTTAATTGCTACCATCGACATAGCTGAGATAAATAAATTGAAGACTTTATTGAAGGGTGAGTTTGAAATGAAAGATCTAGGTGATGCTAAGAAAATCCTTGGTATGGAAATTACGAGGGACAACAAGTCAGGACTACTGCATTTGACAGAAGAGAAAGATATAGAGAAGATTTTAAGGCGTCTCGGAATGACAGACGCAAAACCCGTAAGCACTCCTTTTGCGGCGCATTTCGGACTTTCGGTGAGGCATCACCATGATCCGATGATGAGCGGGAGTACATGTCACATGTTCCATATTCTAGTGCAGTCGGGAGCATCATGTACGCCATGGTTTGCACACGGCCGGACATCTCCTACGCAGTGAGCATGGTTAGCAGATATATGACCAATCCTGGTAAGGCTCATTGGCAGGCTGTTAAGTGAATTTTGAGATACTTACGAGGTACCACTAGCACTTGTTTGGAGTTTGGGAGGTGTAAGGATGGTGTGGTCGGATATGTTGATTCGGATTTTGCAGGTGATTTGGATAGGAGGAGATCACTTTCAGGTTACGTTTTCTCTATTGGCGGATGTGCAGTTAGTTGGAAAGCTTCACTACAACCTATTGTCGCCTTGTCTACGACGGAGGCGGAATATATTGCTATGACGGAGGGTGTGAAGGAAGCTATGTGGCTAAGAGGTTTATTTGGAGAGCTTACCTTTTGTTGGGATCCGACGATTGTTTATTCAGACAGTCAAAGTGCTATTCATTTGTCGAAAGATCAGATGTTTCATGAAAGGACGAAACACATCGATGTAAAGTTTCACTTTGTTCGGGATGTGATTGGGAAGCGCACAGTGACTGTTAAGAAAATTGGTACTGAGGACAATCCGGCGGATATGTTTACTAAGTCTCTTATTATTTCCAAGTTCAAACACTGTTTGGACTTGGTGGCAGTTGGCAGCACTTAAGGCCCTATGGGGCGTTTGGAGAAGATGGAGCACGGAGCGTTAAGGAGCATTGAGGCGAATTAAATTTAAGGTGAAGTTTTGTGGTGATCTCGATATAGCGGCGGCTAAACTACAAATTAAACCAAGGTGGAGATTGTTAATATTTGGTTTAGATTTGTAGTTATCTAATTTGGAGATAAATCCTAATCTAATTGGGATTATTTAATTTGGCATATATGGATTATAATTAGGAGGATAATTCTAGTAGAACTAGAATTAGACTCTTATTAGGAGACATGTATTATATATACATGCTACGGCCAAATTAATCGGTACGACCAAATTTGAGAAGCCATGCAAATTAATTAAGAGCATGTTGATGAAGTCGGATCTCTGACGTGAAGCCATGCATAGTTTAGTTCTCTAATTAAGTCCAAGTCTATGCTTCTTTCTTTCGGGCTGGTGGTCACGTTGCGGCGGCTTTAATTAATTCATGCATGTTGGTGCATGTCCCGTACGTTTTCAAAGTAGCCGATCATCTTTGAGGAGCCGAGCTATCTAATTTGGAGTCACATGTACGGATGCGGCGTTCAGCGTTTCGGATCTAATTAAGCTTTCGGTCTTTTGAGAGATCTTCTTTGTACTCCGCCTTTCTGACATTAATAAAGTATTTGCTCCGTCTTCGCCAGTGGGCGTAGGCCGTTGGTAGAACCACGTAAACATTGTCGGTGTCTTCTTTCCGCTTTATCTTTTCTTTTCTCGCATCAAATTATTTTCTAAATCTATTTTTTCGACGTTCCAATTTTAACACGTTATATATTGAGAAAATGCATGGCTGCAATCTTTTTTTCTTTTTGTTGATTTCTTCTCTTTTCTTAATTTCTTCTTTTTGGTTTTCTCCCGCTCCTTCCGGCGCCGCCAATGAGTTTAAATGAGTTTTGCAATTATAACTAGCTAGCTAGTCCAAATACTAAATAACTATATATAGTTATCTAACTGCATTAATTAGATCATGCATTCGATCTCGTAAATTGCCAGCATGAGGTCATGATCACGCGGCTCAACTCAACGTACGTAGCCTCCGATTTGAATATTACCGCTACTGATTCATCTAATTAATCGGCAGTCGACGCCTAATTATTCTCTAATCTTGCACTTGCTTCTGTTTACTAATTAAATATCAGGTCTCTTGGGATCAAAAAGACGCTCCGAAAAGTATTGAGAAGGTATGTCCTTGGCAAGTGGAGCTAGATGATACTGATCCAGATTCGCATGACTCTGGACCCAGGAATTAATGTAGGGTACGTCTAGTAGTACTTCATCACATTCGGCCTCTCGGGATGTCGACAGCAACGATTGAGATGAAAAGAGTGCAAATAGAAGGTCGGCGATCAATGCATGGCCTTTCCTTTTGTATATAGAGAAAATTAAGTTGCCTTCTTGGATTTGTTGTTATCTCCCAGGGAAATAGTTTTAGTGTCAGCATCATATAGCTTGTACAGGTCTTAGTCTAATATGATTTTATTTTCAGTAGAAATGTACAAAGCTTACCTAAAATGTAGCGCATATATTTTTCCAATAGTTATATAAACTTCAAAAATTTTGATTTTACTTCTGCGACGTTTTAGAAATATCCATTATTCTCTTATTAGCACTAAATAATAGTAGACTATGTTGCAACAACAGAATATTCTAATATAAATAAGATATTTATTTATCTTTTTCTTTCTTAGAGAAACAATTAATACATCAAATTTGTTATATTGCATCAACTTAATTAAATGCATTAAAAACTAAACTGACGCAAAAAATAGTTTACTGCAACAGTATGCATGTACTGTTGTATAATCATATAATCATATTTTTTTGGTTATTTTAAATAGGTGATACCCTAGTAATTCCTTGATAATTTATCATTCCAATATATAGTTGTATTACGTAACATAGAGTTTAGCTATTATATACTATATATTAATAGCACCAAGCGCTTAGTGTTATCAAGTTTTTTGTTGTTAGATCTACCTCTTTAACTATTTCCACATGCTATTAGATCATACCATTCAACTAACCACCCACGCAACTCTAGAGGACCACTATCATCCTATCTGCATATCTTTTTATTCAAGAGTCGAAAACGTAATAACGCCAATGACTTGGTCATCCTATCTGCATATCTTTTTATTCAAGAGTCGAAAACGTTTTATCAATTAAGATAGCGTTTGGTTCGGGGATAAGTAAGAACTAGATATTTCAGGGATAGGTACAAGTATGAGGATAAGAGTAATTTTGTGTTTGGATGAAAATAGATATAAGGATAGGGATAAAGGGATATAAGGAAAAAAGTGTTTGGATGATATTTGAGGATAAGAGGATAGTGAGGTGGTGAAATGGTATAATTACTAAAATACCCCTATGTGAAAAAGTAAAGGGTGAGTTGTAGGATTGGTTTTGAATTTGATTTTGATTTCGAATTTGAAATTCATTGTGATTTTTGATTTTGATTTTGATTTTGATTTTGAATTTGCATTTTATATTGATTTTGTTTTTTGCTTTTATTTTGATTTTGATTTTGACTATGATTTTTAATTTAGATTTAGATTTTAAAATTGAATAATTTATTGATTAAGATTTGGTATTTTGATTTTGATATTGATTTTGAATTTGCTATAATTTTGATTATAACTTATGATATTGGATTTGATTTTGACTACATTTTTTAATTTTGATATTGATTCATAATTTTAATATGATATTGATTTTGATATTTGATATTGCTTTCGATTTTGATTTTGATTATGATTTTGATTTTAATTTTGACTATGCTTTTTTACTTTGATTTTGATTTTGATTTGGCTTTGATTGTTGAAACTTCGACAATGTCGCAAAATATAAATTACAATGTCGCAAAATATAAATGACGCAAAATATAAATTATAGATACTTTCACAATGTCGCAAAATATCCCACGGCAGGACGGTGCACGGCAGCTCACACAAAGGGTCGGACGACGGGTTTCGCAAACCCTCAAAAATGGGGAAAAGGGTGAGATCCGATGGCCAGAGGAGTGGCCAGGATGTCGACCGAAGGGAAGGAGAGGTGGAACTAGAGCATTGAGGTGGTGGGAACTCTTTACCATCGTTGACGTCAGGTAGCGAGTGGGGAAACAGCGAGATCCGACGCCGGGTCGCAACAGGGGTATTGGTGGGAAATCGACGGGACGGCGGTGCACCGCTGCAAGAACAGCCCACGGAAACCCACTGTTCACACGAGATCCGATGGTAGGCCGGTGCACGGCAGCTCACACACAGGGTCGCACTTTTGAGGGTTTCGCAAACCCTCAAAAATGGGAAAAGGGGAGATCCGATGGCGGAGGCGCGGCCGGAGATGGCGGCGAAGGAAGGAAGGAGAGGTGGGGCGCGCTTTAGGAAGCGGTGGGAGAGAAGGGTGTAAAAGAGAAAAGGGTGAGAACGAGCTGGGGTGAAGAGTGAAGAGGGAGATAAAGATAGGGGTATTTTGGTCCTTTGCGATATCACGGGCGAACAGGGGTCACGGGGGGTGGGATCCCACCCTATTTTTGTTATCCCCGACACCTCAAATTTTGTTTGGGGATAAGCTGGGGGATTAGGCCTAATCCCCCAGCTTATTCCCAATCCAAACAAAGCCTAATAGTACAGTAGCTTAGTTCTTACACATATTATTGCTCATAATTTGCATATGTGTGTAATTAAAAATTATGTAATTAAATTACATAATTTATAGATTATATTTAATTAGTAATTAATATAAAATGGATTAAGAAAATTTGGAGTTAGTTTGTACAACATGCAACATCTTTGGATTTTAGATGAGATGATTGAGATGGCTTTATGGGTTAAAAGAGGTGTGACAGTAATGAAAAAGCATACATAAATATGGAAAAGGGAAAATGAGAAGAAGAGACCGACAGAAAGTAGCGGGGAGCAATCTAGTTCGAGGAGACCACAAAAGTATTCATGATCTCGCTCACAAGGTCATGGGTCTTTTGCGGGACGGATGTTTGGGGGACTACAATAGCAATAGTAGTGGCAACAGGAGAGATGTGTGATTTGTGGTGGGCTACATGTACCTCAAATGTGTGCTCAGCGAGATGTTTTCGTTGTAGGCATATAGGGCATGTTAGGGCAGCATGTCCCCGCAGTACCACTCCGGCCAGCCCCATCGCTTGCTTCTTACCCTTCTACCCCAGGCAGACATCAAGAGCCCTACCAGCATATGTTCCAACTAATCGAGGTTCAGCCTCACGCTCGACTGAGAGGCAGTTCTAGGTGCTAAGTGGGAGTGTATACGTTGCACAAATGGAGGATGCATCAGTAGCCGACAGAGTGGTTGCAGGTATTATTTTGATTAAAGATATTAGAGCTCAAGCATTATTTGATACTGGTGCATCTCATTCTTTTATTAGTCGTGCATTCACATTATTGTGTGGACTAGAGATAGAGACATTACAGCACGTATATGAGGTTCATATTTCTGATAATATTTTCATGTGGGAGAGTGTTGCATATCGTATCCAGTGCAATTAGGGGAGTGAATTATGCCTATACCTATTGGTCTTGAGACAGTTACAGGACATTAATGTTGTGTTAGGAATGGAGTGTGTGATGCCCCAACTTCCTAGGAAATCACCAATCCTAGATCCTGTCCTAGCACGCTTAATTTTCTTAACCTCTTGGGCCTAGCCACCACCCAAAATGTCACACCCAGAGACCGCTACCAATTTGATCCGGTTCGGGGCGCGTCGAACAGACGCCGAACGGACGACATCTTCCCCGTCCGTCCAAGGCTCAATAACGAGATCATGTACGAGAGTTGCCTAGGAAAACTCATAAATATACAAGATCATACAAGAAGCGCCACTGGCGTTAAACAAGAAAGAGCAAGACACAAGTTATAATACAAGTGATATAAAGAGAGATAGTTCTAGCTATTACATTTTCATCCAACGTTCACATCATATTTACATTTGCATCTCCCAAAGTGAATACAAGTTCGTCATCTATATACATAAGTAGCTCTCCAAAATCCTTACAAAATGTAACATCATCTATGTACACGAGGGTACTCTAATGCAAAAAGGAAAGCTCCTAAGTACTAAGTTGCTATGCCCTTCCCGCGGTCCTCGCCCGGAGTGCTCGAACTAGGCTCTGCAACAGAGTGCGGTGAGAACTATATAAATATAGTTTCCAGTGGGTTCGGCCACCGACTCCGCCGATCTCTCTACTAGGTCCAAGTACGCACAAGTAGATAGATAGATAGATATTGAAATTAAACTGCAAGTATGACATGAATCCTACTATCATGCTATTATGCCACAATCAGCATAAATGAATGCAAAAACTATAAAGTAATGCAATCTACTATCATGAACTATGTTCAAGAATAATTTCATTCATTTGTTTACCCAATTACCCGGCTTGCCCGAAGGCTTGCCCTCGACTCACACCTCAAATCCCAGGGTGAGTAGCTACCCAGCGTTTACTCCACCCGGGACCGTCTGCGGACAACTACGTCAGTCTGATGCGTGACCACCTCCGGAGTGTACTAATGGGTGGAGCGACCACCCCCAAAGTAAATAGACTGTGTGAGTACAATCCAATCCTCGCCAACTGAGGATACCCTACCAATTAGGATTAGCAATAGCCCGGGGACTCAACAATCCCAAATGTCCATGTTTTTGTGTTACCCTACACTAAGTTCACATGCAACTTGTCATTTCTAGGGAAATTCAACTATCCCTAAGTTCATTGCCTCAAGTGTTTCCTTTACACTAGGTTCATATGCCACTTGTCATCTATGTCATTCAACATTATTTAGATACCACTCGATATGTCCTCGGACCCGAACACTATGTTCACTCTTGTTTAGCATTATAGGTGTCACGCCCCGCGACCGCTACCAATTTGGTCCGGTCCGGGCACGTCGAACAGACGCCGAACGGACAGCACCTTCCCTGTCTGCACAAGGCTCGACAACAAGTCGTGTACATGAACTGCCCAGGAAGTAATTCAAATACATACATGACAAGGAACGGAGCATCACAAGTGCTAACAAGTAAGAGCAAGATACAAGTATACAATATGAGTAAATAAAGAGAGATACATCTAGCTATTACATCCACTTTCTACATTTACATTTCTTTTTCTTCTTTTTTCATCTCTCGAATGAATACATTTTTCATCTCTCAAATGAATACATTTTTTATCTCTCAAATAAATATATTTTTTATTTCTCAAATGAATATACATATACTTCTCATAATACAAATATGGCTCTCCATCTAGCCCCCTCATCGAGAACTCTCATGTACATGAGGGTACACTAATGCATAATGAAAGCCGCTAGCTACTAGGGCGCTGTGCCCCTACATCGGTCCTCTGCCGGTACGCTCTCGCTAGCCCCTGCAATAGTGGTGCGGTGAGAACTACGAATAGTTCCCAATGGGTTCGGCCGCCGACTCAACCGATCTCCCCACTAGGTTTATACGGGCATAAGTAGATATACAGATAGAAATATATGAAAAGCAGTAAATCATACTATTTCAAATACTCTACTATGCCCAATCAATCAAGGTATGCATGCTCTATATAGTATAAAATGAACTATCATGCTACTATGTCCAATAAGAACCATTTCTTATTTTGCTCAATCTCTTGGCTTACCCTCAAGGTTCGCCCACGGCTCACACTAATCTCAAGGGTAAGGAGACTCAACTCACTCTCAAATCCGAGACCGTCTGTAGGACATCAACTCTACCCCATGTGCCGACCTCCGAAGTGCACGCTTGTGTGGAGTGACCACCACAAGTTCAAACAGACTGTGAGTATGATCCAATCCTCTCACCTCGAGGATACCCTACCAACTAAGGCCCCAACTCTCAAGAACTATCACCTCTAGTTTATCATGCAATAGAGTTCACGTACACTCTAGTTTCATCATGCCATTGTTCAATGTTCTCATTTAACTAGATGCCACTCGATCTATATTGTCATTTGTTCTTATCATTCTTTACTCTAGGGTTTCTATGTTATCGTTCACCTTTATCCTTGCATTCTACCCTAGTGTCAAGCTCACATCGCTACACTAGCTAGAATTACATGCAAATAAAAAAATCTCTCTACCCTATCATGCATCCAACAATATGCGATAGATCGATAAGGTACATATAGCTGCTTTGGGATGGTCACCACCCACCTTTTATAGCGTTCCGAATGCTCGTCGTCACTTGCAATCGGCCTCGCGCGGCGCACGCCGCACAGCTCATACCAACTTACGTGCGACCACCGAACGACCTCCGATCCATGATCCGAAAATTAAAGGTCTTCGATTTCTTGTTACGATGCTCGGAATTCGATCTTGCGATCACAAGTCGCCGCTACAACTTCTCGGGTCAACTCTGAACCACGGACACTTGTTTCAGCCGGAACGTCGCACCCGCTTGACGAATTGACGAACCGTCGTTTTCCACGCGTTCGGATACCTATCAATTAGGTTTACAGAGGGTTAAAAGTGATCAAACCCAACTATTTACAAAAACCATATTTTTTGGAGCCCTAGATGCCATTACTACTAAATACTCCAAATCAATCAAAGATTTAGGTAATAGTTATCTCATTAGCATCCTAGGATTTCAAAGATACCACTTTTAGAGATCAAAACCCATGATCTACCAAGAAAACCCATTTAAACCCTAGGTTTGCTACTAAGTAAAAATCCACCAATAGAGCTTTGGATTCAAGCAACAAACCTCTAATTAGCATGCTAGAATACATCTAAATCCATCCTTAGAGCTTAAAACCAAAACTATAGAGAGATGCCATTAAAGCTCTTAAAACTTACCTCCAAAAGCTTGCTCTCCAATGGCCCAAAGAGGAAGAAGAAGAAGTAGAGCTCCTTCTTCAAGCTTTCTCCTCCACCTCCACCTTCCTTGATGAGAGAGAGAGAGAGCTTAGAGAGAGAGGGTGTTGAGGCATAAAATATATATCTATATATATATATATATATATATAGATATATATATATATATATACATATATATATATATATATATATATTATATATATATAAATAAATAAATAGAGGAAAATGCGTGGTGCATGAGATAGGTCCATGCACTAGGTGCATGGACAAAATGGAACCTAACTTCCCATATCCCAATACACGATCTCCACCAACTCCCCACAGATCTTTCTAACTCCCCATATTCCGCATGATCGGCATCCACTCCTCCCCAACTTCTCACATCCCATCGTGCGCGAAAAAAAGAGGGAAGGGAGGAACCGAAGAGGGACCCCTAAAAAAAATCCTACTGAGAGAATACTACTTTTGGGATCCCAAAACAAAAAAAAGAGAGATCGCATGCCCTGTTCAAGAAGAAAAAAGGGTAATTTGGTTCTCTTCTTCTCTCTCTCTCTCGAACAAAGAAAAAAAAAAAATAATAAAAAAAGCAAAGCTCTCTCTATCTCTATCTCTCTCTCTCTCTCTCGGTAAAAAAAAAAAAAAAAAGAAAACGAAGAGAGAGCATCAAAGCTTCTATCTCTCTATCTCTCTATCTTTCTGTTTGGTGAAGCCCGAGCGCCACCTCCTCCTCCATCGAGCCCGCGCCCCGGCCTCCTTGAAGCTTGGTGCTCCTCCGTCAGCGCGCGCCTCCGGCCGCCCTTGAAGCTTACCCCATGCCGCGACCATGCCGCGACCTTGCCGTGCCTCGGCCGTGCATCATGCATCGATGGTGCCGCCTCGGCCGCGCCTCAAGCCTCGGCCGCGCCCCGTGCTGCGACCACTGCCGCCTCGGCCGCGCCTCAAGCCCCGGCCGCACCTCCACCTCGCGTCGCCGGCCGTGCCTTGAACCGTCGGCCCATGCCTCAACCACACCGAGCTCGACGCGGGCGTGCCCTCGGCCTCGACGAGCCCCCCCGCGCGCCTCGGCCGGCGGCCGGCCACGCGTGCCCTCGGCCTCGACGAGCCCGCGCCGCCCTCGTAGTCGCCGCACGGGAGCCCGCGCGCGCGCCGGGCTGCGACCGGCGTGCGCCTTTAGCCGTGCCAGACCGCTCGCCCTCAACCCGCGCCGCCGAGGACCGTACCCGTCCCGCCTTGAGGACCGCGCACATCCCGCCTTGAGGACCGCGCCCATCGCGCTTCGAGCTGCGCCGCCTCGGATCTACTCCGACGATCGCCGTCGTCGTCCGAAGCCACGTCACGGATGATGGTCATCTTCAACCTCCGCCCGCGCGTACAGACCCACCGCCCGCGCCGCTTGAGGACCGCGCCGTCGCGCTGCTCCGTCGAGCCGCGCCGCCTGCAGACTCGCCGCCCGCGCCGCTCGAGGACCGCGCCCGTCGCGCCGCTCCGTCGAGCCGCGCCGCCTTTGCCGGACCCGAGCCCCTATGCCTCACCGCGCCCTTCTCCGCCGAGGATCGCGCCCACCGCGCTTCGGAAGCTCGCGCGCCTCGGATCTACTCCGTCGATCGCCGCCGTCGTCCGAAGCCACGTCACGGATGATGGTCATCTTCAACCTCCGCCCCGCGCGTACAGACCCACCGCCCGCGCCGCCTTGAGGACCGCGCCGTCGCGCCGCTCCGTCGAGCCGCGCGCCGCCTTGCCGACCCGAGCCCCTATGCCCTCACCGCGCCCTTCTCCGCCCTCGAGGATCGCGCCCGCCGTGCCGGAGCCCGTGCCGCCCTCGGATCTACTCCGACGATCGCCGCACCGAGCGGGGCCCATGCCTCCGCCGTGCAGATCCGACGATCGTCCGCACCGAGCGGGGCCCATGCCTCCGCCGTGCGAGATCCGACAACCGCCCGCGCCGAGCGGGCCCATGCCGCGCGCGCAGACCCTTCGCCCTCGGATCCCGCCGCCCATGCCGGATCCCGCCGCCCATGCCGCCTTGAGGACCGCGCCCTCGGCCGAGCCTTGAAGCTTGTCGCGCCTTGACGGTGAACCGCCGAAGACGAAGGCGATCTCGTCCGATGCTTAGCCATCGACGGAGCCTTGACGGCAACGACCTTGACGGCGACGCCTTGACGACGAGCCGCAACGACCTTGACGGCGACGCCTTGACGACGAGCCGCCGACGACCAAGACGACGAAGGCCCGTCCGATGCTTAGCCATCGACGGAGCCTTGACGGCGACGCGGATCGCGGAGCAGCGGCGGTGACGGCGCGAAACAAACGATGCCCGCCGTACGCTCGACGACGAAATCGAGAGAGAAACGATGCTTTCCTCTCAAACGGAGTCCACCCGCCAGTGCTCGATGACGAAACCGAGAGAGAAAAGCGATGCTCTCCTCTCAATGAAGTCCTGCCCGCCACCTGTTCGACGAAAGGCCCGAATCGCTGCTAACGACTCCGTCTGATGCTTAGCCATCGACGGAACAATGACGAAGACCCGTCTGATGCTTAGCCATCGACGGAATGACGACGAAGACCCGTCTGATGCTTAGCCATCGACGGAATGACGACGAAGACCCGTCTGATGCTTAGCCATCGACGGAACAATGACGAAGACCCGTCTGATGCTTAGCCATCGACGGAATGACGACGAAGACCCGTCTGATGCTTAGCCATCGAAGGAATGACGACGAAGACCCGTCTGATGCTTAGCCGCTCGACGGAATGCCCAGCAAGCCGCTCGACGGAATACCAAGCAAACCGCTCGACGGAATGCCTAGTAAACCACTCGACGGAACGCCGATCAAAACCACTCGACGGAATGCTTTGTCGTCGACGTGCTACCAAACCGCTTGACGGAACGCTCTAACTATTCGATGAAATGACTCGAACAATCGTCGATGGCGGAATTAAAGAAGGCGGCACTACTTTGCAAAATATCATCAAAGAGAGAAATTCACTCAAAGAGAGAGAGAGGGGACTTTGCTTGATTAAATTGAAATCAAATTAAAATTTCATGATATTAAGTGCTAAGCATTTGATTTTGAATTTAAAATTTTGATTAGATCCCACACTCGGGTTTAAATCTAACGGGCCCTAATTAAGCCCGAATTTGGAACCAAGTACCCAATACCACATATCATAAACCCAAATACCAATAACCCAATATCCATTTAACCCAAATACCCAATAACCCAATATCCATTTAACCTATTAACCCATATATCCAATACCCAATTTGACCCAATACCCATTTAACCCGAAATTCGTTTAAACCAAAACCCATTAAACTAAAATCCATTTAACCAAAGAGGCCCAAGCCCAAAGCCCATTTCGAAATTAAACCCATGAACCATAAACCCATATACCCGGTCCATGAACCATGAACCATAAACCTGTACACCCGGTCCATGAACCATGAACCATAAACCTGTACACCCGGTCTATGAACCATGAACCATAAACGTGTACACCAGGCCCATAAACCATGAACTATAAATCTGTACACCAGGTCCACAAACTATGAACCAAAACTATGGACCAATCCATACACCGAGTCCACAAACTATGGACCAATCCATACACCGAGTCTACAACCTATGATCCTAAGTTCATGAACCATAAACCTATGAACCCATGTTCATAATCCATAAACCCATGAACCTATGTTCATGAACCATGAACCCAAGTTCATAAACCATAAACCTATGAACATAAGTCCATGAACCAAGTCCTTTGAACCTAAGTTCATGAACCAAATCAAGTTCATGAACCAAATCTCACATACCCAATACCATAAACCTTATGTACCAAGTCTAATCTCGATCGAAACGTCGTTAAACTAATCCTGAGTCTAAAACCCCGACTGAAATGTCGTTAAACTAAACCCAATTTCGACCGAAACGTCGTTAAACTAATCCAATCCCAACATTGACCGAAATGTCTTTAAACTAATCCAATCCCAACATTGATCGAAATGTCTTTAAACTAATCCAATCCCAACATTGACCGAAATGTCTTTAAACTAATCCAATCCCAACATTGACCGAAATGTCTTTAAACTAATCCAAACCCACATTGACCGAAATGTCTTTAAACTAATCCAAACCCACTTTGACCGAAATGTCTTTAAACTAATCCAAACCCACTTTGACCGAAATGTCTTTAAACTAAACCAAATCCCAATATTGACCGAAATGTCTTTAAACTAAACCCAAACCCATTTTTCACAAATCATCTGATCCTCTAGCATATAAAACTAGAGCCAGATCACAATCATATTCGATCAAATTCTAATTATATGTTTAGAATTGATCAAACCATGTAATCAAATTAAACTTGTTGGACTTTAATACATTTGCTCGGAGTTCAAACAAACGAAGTTAAATTAGATTCCAATACATATACTTGGAGTTTAATTTAAATTTGACTAATCCTAATACATATAATTAGGATTTAGTTAATATTTCATCTTAAGATGAATCAAAATCAAATGTGATTAAGCTCTAACACATAAATTTAGAGCCTAATTACACCGAGACTCTAAAATATAAAATTAGAGTCTAATTCAAGATATTTGGGCTAATCCTAACATATACATTAGGATAAAAGCCTAAATTGAATGCCAAATCAAACTTTATTGGACTTTATCACATACATTTAAAGTTCGATTAACCAAATTAAACTCTAAATACATATAATTAGAGTTTAATTAAATCTGATTAAATCCCAAAGTATATATACAGGGAATTTAATCAATCTTTCATCTTAGGGTGAACCATGTTGAGCTCCAAAACATATAGAGTCCAACAAAATTAATTTGACCATCTTAGAACATATAACTAAGATGAAATTAAACATTTTTCTTTTATACTCTATTCATGTACACTGAGGGTATGCCCTTGGTTAAAGCCATGTAATTGAGCAATAAATTATAAATTTTTTTTTTGTCCAATTCCCATCTTCATTTCAAAGGTCTCTTAATCGAAGGTACCCTAACATTTATGGGGGTAATTAACAATAGACGCTTGCGTTTATTGGAAGCCATGGATCCGCAATACCTGATAACCATATATATACAAATATTAATCTGAATCATGAATACTACCCCACGGGAAATTCAAGATAAATTTCACCGTGCGAGGTACGTCATTCGTGGTAGCAGACAGAGGGAAATGTTTTGGGTTAGGGTTGGAGAAATGAGAGAAAAAGAGAGAGAGACAAGCCTCTCTTTTAATCCCAACTCAACACAATTGCAAGAAGTCCCCTCTACTCTTCCAACCATGCAAACTGTCCAAACTGGGCCATTTTTGGGTGCGGGGACCGGTCCCTGGACTTGGGAGACTGGTCCCCGAAGGTCCAGAAAAATAGCATTCCAGACTTAGCCAAATTTTCAGCTTTTTCGGCTTTTGGGGTCCGTTTTCGCCCGTTTTCACTCGTTTGGCCTCCGATTCGTCTCAAATCGAACTGAGACTCTCCAAACATGTTTTCGAGCGTACTTACATCATCTTTCCATCCACGCTAATGCCGGATTTAGTCCATAATCCAACATAGCCTTTCGGGTTCCGTTTTCGCGTCGACGCGCACCGAGACGCTCGAATGCTCCCGAACTTCACTGGAACCATTCAAATGGCTTTCCACCCAAAAGTACACCGTAACTTCATAATTTTAGAAGTCCGGTACCTTACATCTTTCCCACCTTAAAAAGAGTTTTGTCGTCGAAACTAACTTACTTCTAATCCAACTCATACCTCAATTCTACTTACCAAATAGTCGAGGGTTCCAATGCACTTTCGCACTTCGGAGTGGCCTTTTACTCATCGGAACTGTTCAAAGGCCCACTGCGGAGGATGCGAGACCAAATTCACTCACACCAGTCAAGCAGAACACTGAAAGTGCATTACAATTCCCGCGAGTCTCCGTGGTAGCGTGTCATGCCCCGGATTGCACGTTCCCCGGGCACGCCGACAAATCTGCCGTATACAAAGGAATTTTTTCTGTATGCGCAACGTAGCTGTAAAACAAACAGTACTACAACCAGTAGTATATAGCTGTAAACTATAACCAAGAATAGGTAGAAAGTAAGTTCCATATACATACATAATATCCAGGTACAAAATTACTCGCACCAGCGAGTTATAACATCAGTATGTACATGAACTCCAAAACACTAACACTACTTGCAGTAGGAACGCTCACGAACAGCAGCAACGGGGGATGGCTCTAACTCGCGATGCCCTTGCCTCGATCGATCTCAGAAGGAGCAGCAACCAAAACAGAAGGCCCTGCAACACCAGTGGAGAAAAAGGGCGTGAGAACTACTGTAAAAATAAGTAGTCCACAGTGGGTGCCGCCCTCAACATCATCGGTCCACCCACTAAGTCTACAGGGGTAAGCAATAACAGTAAGGAAGGCTGGAAACACTCAACAGCTACATACCACTATACTATCATGCTCTAAAACCAACGCCTATAGATAAATGTCATAACAGACCTAATCTGAAAGGGGACTGTAATCATACCCGTCCCTGGGACTGTGAACACACCCGTCCCGCCTAGTTAGGTAACACCGTAACTCAAGAATATCTGGTGGAGAAAACTCTCTCGAAACCGGGAATACACCAGTCTCGCTTGTCAAGATTACACCGTATCTCAAGAGTAACTGGCGGAGAAAACTCTCTATAGACTGTGAACACACCAGTCTCGCTTAACTAGGCTATACCGCATCTCAAGGATAATCGGTTTTCGAAAAAGGTTCAACAGGACGGCTAAGACTCCACTCACGTCACAATCTCACTGAATATAGAACAAAGGGTCACTAACCATCTCACCCTGGCTGTCCAAATGGACCCACCTTGTCTGTATCTAGCTACGCCGTACACCAACCCGAAGGAGGCCGGCTCAAGAACTATCCTAAACAGAAACTGCGACACTCATCGCACTGAAACTTCATTCCGGAATGGCATTCGCGGGGTGCGACCCACACGAGTTTACAAGTGTCGCTGTCATATTCATTCTAGTTCTCACAGGCCAAAGTCAAGGTAACTGGGTCCAACCGGTCTAAAACTGACCCACATGCCATCGGCACAATCCGAGTCAAATATAGTGATCTGGACCGTCTACCCCGACGGTCCCCGATAACCCGAAACAGCCTAGACTCTGCTGAAAACATAAGCTCGACATCCCAGCACGAGTGTAAATGCAATCTAAACTACCCCGAGTATCCATCGCACTGATACTGTGACGATACAACCAAAATATTGCTCCTAGAGCTAAATCAGGTAGTTATCATATGACGGTTAAATTCGCATTTTTTTTCTAAGTCAAGTTCCAAGTCCAACATGTATACTTAATAATTACTAATCATGCTCCCAATTCAGATTTTATACATGCTACCATCGATGAATTTGAGCTACCAGTAAGTATCCAATTACCAAAATTATACATGTCGACTAACTACTACTTAGGAGTAAGTCTGATGAAAATCCACCTCTAAAGCTAACTCCTGTCAGCGAATGGGGCCTCGAAACATCTACAATCCCTGCTGGAACGGTCGAGCTCCTCCAAGACCAGCAACCAAGCTTTCCACGCACTCCAAATCTGTGAATCCCTCTGGATGGCGAGACTTTAATAAATACTTGATCTCCTACTTGGAACTCTAAGTCTCGCCTCCTGGTATTGGCGTAGTTCCTCTGGCGGCTCTGAGCTGTCAAAAGGTGTCGTCAAACCACTCTCACTTTTTCCTCAGCTTTAAGCAAAATCTCAGGCCCAAGTGTCTTTCTTTTACCCACATCACTTCAACATAGGGGGAATCGACATCTGCATCTATACAACGCCTCAAACAGAGCCATCTGGATGCTCGCTTGATAGCTGTTGTTGTACGCAAACTCAACCAGTCTAAAATGCCGATGCCACCCTCCTCCAAAGTCCGGGACGAATGCCCTCATCATGTCCTCGAGAGTCTGAACGGTCTACTCTGACTGAACATCGGTCTGTGGGTGAAATGCTGTGCTGAGCTGTATCTGTGTACCCAAAGCTGTATGTAAACTCCTCCAAAAGTGGGATACAAACATCGGGTCACTGTCTGATACAATTGACATTGGCATGCTATGCAGTCTAACAATCTCATCCAGATATAGCTGCGCGAGTCTTTCTCTCTGGGCCAGGTGGTCTGAACTGGTAGGAAGTGAGCAAACTTAGTCAGTCAGTCCACTATCACCCAAATAGCATCGAAGCCACCCTGCGCTCTAGGTAATCCCACGACAAAGTACATCATGATCTGCTCCCATTTCCACTCTGCCACTGGCCGACTCTGAAGCTTGCCAGCAGGTGCTTGATGCACTACCTTCACCTGTTGGCAAGTCAAACACTGGGCCACATATCTACCAATGTCTTTTTTCATTCCATTCCACCAGAACTGTGCCTTTAAGTCCTTATACATCTTGGTTCCACCAGGGTGAACCGTATAAGGAGAACAATGAGCCTCTCTCAAGATATCTGCTCGGATCTCTGAATCCACAGGCACACCCAGCCGGTCCCTGTACCGTAGTACTCCCGAACTGTCCACTGTGAAGCCCTCTGCCCGTCTCCTCTCTATCTCGCTCTCGAATCCTCGACAAGTGTGGGTCTCCACTCTGTTTCTCTCGGATCCTATCCAACAGAGTAGGCTGCAAAACCATAGACATCAGTCTTGCAGTAGACCCAGGGGATACGACCTCAAGTCTCAGCCATTTTAGCTCCTTAAGTACGTAACGGCCTCTGCTGCATGATCATCAAGCTTGAGCTCTGCGCTGCCTTCCTGCTCAACGCATCTGCCACCACATTCGCCTTGCAGGGATGATACTGAATACTAATATCATAGTCCTTCAGTAACTCCAACCACCGGCGCTGCCTCAGATTCAACTCCCTTTGTGTGAACAGATACTTGAGACTTTTATGATCAGTAAAAATTCTCACAGTGCTCCCCATACAGGTAATGCCGCCACAACTTCAAAGCGAAGACCACCGCGGCAAGTTCCAAGTCATGCGTAGGGTAATTCTTCTCGTAATCCTTTAACTGCCGTAAAGCATAAGCAATTACCCTACCATGATGCATCAGCACACAGCCCAGCCCGCTGTGTGATGCATCACTGTAGATCACATATCCTTCCCTTATAACTGGAAGGGCAAGGATAGGAGCTGATGTCAACTTCTGTCTCAACTCATCAAAGCTCCTCTGACAGTCCTCACCTCCGTCACCGTCGTCGATCTGGGCCAATCCCGAATAGCCTCAACCTTCTTTGGGTCCATTGCTACTCCATCTGTAGAAATCGCGTGGCCCAAGAAGGCAGCCTCCCGTAACCAAAACTCGCCTTCTTCAACTTGACATACAACTCCCTCTCTCGCAGGAGCTGTAGTACCGTCCTCAAATGCTCCTCATGCTCAACATCGCTCTGGGAGTATATCAGGATATCATCAATGAAAACTACTACACATCTATCCAAGAACGGCTTGAACACTCTGTTCAACAAATCCATAAATGCTGCAAGGGTATTCGTCAATCCAAGAGGCATCACTGTAAACTCATAATGCCCGTACCGAGACTGAAAAGCCGTCTTGGGAACATGCTCGGCCCTCACCCTCAACTGGTGGTAATTTGACTGGAGATCGATCTTCGAAAAGACACAAAATGTTTGCAGCTGATCAAACAGATCATCAATGCGCGACAAAGGATACTTGTCCTTGATGGTCACTTTATTCAGCTCTTGGTAAACTACGCACAACCTGAGAGAACTATGCTCCTTCTTCACGAACAACACCGGTGCTCCCCAAGGCGGTACACTGGGTCTCATATACCCCTTATCCATCAGATCCTGAAGTTGTGCCTTTAACTCTCTCAGCTCCGTCGGTGTCATTCGGTAAGGTACCTTCGAGATTGGTGCAGTTCTAGGAACTACATCAATCACAAACTCGATCTCCCTCCCCGGCGGCATCGTCGTCAACTTCGGGGGAAACACGTCCGGGAACTCGCGAACTACAGGGATATCCTCGAGTCCCAGTGCCGCCGTCGGTACCTCTGCAACCGTTGCTAGAAGAGCGATGCATCCTCTACTCATCAGCTGTTGAGCTCTCGCCAAAGAAATTCACGTGGCAAACAACGTGTTCCTGCAGCCTCTGAAAGTAAACTCCTCATGGCCTGACTCGCGAAACGTCACCGTCCTCGCTCCACAATCGATAGTAGCATAGTAACGCGCCAGCCAATCCATGCCGAGTACAACGTTGAAGTCCTGCAACTGCCCAAAGACTAGCAGGTCTGCGGGCATAATCCATGCATCTATCTGCACTGGACATGACCAGCAACACTCTGCAACCTATAGGACATGGTCGGGGATCTGCACCTCTCGTGCCTGTGATAATGATCCTAACTCTAGACCATGCAACAATGCAAATGCTCGGCTAATAATAACAGAATATGATGCACAGGTATCAACTAATGCACAACTTAAATACCAGAAATCAAAATGATACCTGCCACCGTTCGATTCGCGGCCGCGAAATCTTCAGTCTGCACTTCAGGCAAGCTGCCAATCGGGGCCTGCTGTCGCCGCTCACTCTGATGCGGTACCAGTGCTCTGTCCTCTTGGTGGTAACCCGGTGCGGCGCCAAACGACGGCTAAGAGGCCAGCGGGGCTGATGCCGTCGAAGGTGCTGATGATGCTGCTCGAGGACAAACTGACCTCGTGTGTCCTGGCTGACCACATCTGTAACACCGACCCTCTCTCTGCTCACACCGTCGAGGCCAGTGTGGTCCCCCACAAAACACACATTGTAGAGTCCTCCGCGACTGTCCCTGCTGACATGATCCTTTGGAATGCGAACGCCCCGAAGTCCCACGATCCTGAGAATGTGATCGTGGAGGCTTCGGCAGACGCCTACATCTCGATCGTCCTCCATCCTCTGGGGTTGGGCGCTTTCTATCCTGACTCTGCCCCGGCACCTGTACCTGAGCCCGCTCACGCATAGCCATATCGTCTCTCTCCCACGATGATTGATGTATAGATGCTCTTGGATCAACACTCTACTGCTGAGTAATAATCTCGCACATCCTCTACAAAAGCACACCCTGCTGCCTGATTACCTCGGTCAGGGCAATCAATTGATCTCTCAACTGTGGGGGCGAACTTGACCCTGCCTGCTCCGGCATCTCAAATGATGCGAGACGATCTCGAGTCGGCGGTCGACCTCGGCGTCGATATAAAGCTGTAGAGGATAGAACGGGGGTCAGATAAAACACAAACACTCTCGACCCAATCAAACGAAAGTCTCGATGCGCTCGTTTCTCCGCAAAATTATGTCGTCTCAGCCCAACATAATTTTTCTCGGACCGAAACAGACACCCTTCAGTCACTCACTCCACTCTAGGAAGAGTTAGGACAATCAATCATTGACTTTCGCGTTAAATCACGCCTCTCGCGTCTTGCCTTACTAAATTTTGCCAGCTTAGGTTTCCTAGGTCCCAACGACCTAATACTAAGCTCTGATACCAACTTAATCTGTCACGCCCCGGATTGCACGTTCCCCATGCACGCCGACAAATCCGCTGTATACAAAGAAATTTTTTTTGTATACGCAGCGTAGCTGTAAAACAAACAGTACTACAACCAGTAGTATAGAGCTGTAAACTATAACCAAGAATAGGTAGAAAGTAAGTTCCATATACATACATAGTATCCAGGTGCAAAATTACTCGCACCAGCGAGTTATAACATCAGCATGTACATGAACTCCAAAACACTAACACTACCTGCAGTAGGAACGCTCACGAACAGCAGCAACGGGGGAGGGCTCTAACTCGCCACGCCCTTGCCTCGATCGATCTCAGAAGGAGCAGCAGCCGAAACAGAAGGCCCTACAACACCAGTGGAAGAAAAAGGGCGTGAGAACTACTGTAAAAACAAGTAGTCCTCACTGGGTGCCGTCCTCAACATCATCGGTCCACCCACTAAGTCTATAAGCAATGAAGGAAGGTCGGAAACACTCAACAGCTACATACCACTATACTATCATGCTCTAAAACCAACGCCTATAGATAAATATCATAACAGACTCAATCTGAAAGAAAACTGTAATCATACCCGTCCCTGGGACTGTGAACACACCCATCCCGCCTAGTTAGGTAACACTTAACTCAAGAGTATCTGGCGGAGAAAACTCTCTCGAGACCGGGAATACACCAGTCTCGCCTGTCAAGGTTACACCATATCTCAAGAGTAACTGGCGGAGAAAACTCTCTATAGACTGTGAACACACCCGTCTCACTTAACTAGGCTACACTGCATCTCAAGGGTAATCGGTTCCTGAAAAAGGTTCAACAGGACGGCTAAGACTCCACTCACGTCACAATTTCACTGAATATAGAACAAAGGGTCACTAGCCATCTCACCCGAGCTGTCCAAACGGACCCACCCTGCCTGTATCTAGCTACGCCGTACACCACCCCGAAAGATGCCGGCTCAAGAACTGTCCCAAATAGAAACTGTGACACTCATCGCACTGAAACCTCATTCCGGAATGGCATTCGCGGGGCGCGACCCACACGAGTTTTCATGTGTCTCTGTCATATTCATTCTAGCTCTCACAGGCCAAAGTCAAGGTAACTGGGTCCAACCGGTCTAAAACCAACCCACGTGCCCTCGGCATAATCCGAGTCAAATACAGTGATCTGGGCCCACCGTCTACCCCGATGGCCCCCGACAACCCGAAACGGCCTAAACTCTGCTGAAAACATAAGCTCGGCATCCCAGCACGAGCGTAAATGTAATCTAAACTACTCCGAGTATCCATCGTACTGATACTGCGACGATACAACCAAAACACAGCTCCTAGAGCTAAATCAGGTAGTTATGCATATAACGGTTAAATTCGCAATTTTCTCCTAAGTCAAGTTCCATGTCCAACATGTATACTTAATTAATTACTAATCATGCCCCCAATTCAGATTTTATACATGCTACCATCGATGAATTTGAGCTACCAATAAGTATCCAATTACCAAAATTATACATGTCGACTAACTACTACTTAGGAGTAAGTCCGATGAAAACCCACCTCTAAAGCTAACTCCTGTCAGCGAAGGGGGACTCGAAACATCTACAATCCCTGCTGGAACGATCGGGCTCCTCCAAGACCAGCAACCAAGCTATCCCTAAGCTCTATGTATGAAAATCCACTAATTAGCAATATTTCAGCACTTAAGCTCAAATTAGCTCAATTCCAATGTCAAAACTCACCTAGAGGTCTCCAAATCTGGTGAGGATAGTGCCGAACCCAAAGGAGTAAACAGGAGGATGATTCTCAGGTCCCAAATTCCCCTGCTTCCAGTGATAGTAACACGAAAACTCAAAAATCCTCAATTCAGTCCAGAAATAACAGCAGCAGAGGAGAAATGCAGTTCTATCAAGCTAACCTTCTCCAAATTGGGAAATTTAGGACTTCGTGGATTCCTCTTGAAGTCTAGAATCCAGAGAATCAAGTTTCGTCGCGATCCGATACTCCTACGTCGCGTACGATCTGAAACACTGCGAGTCGACGCTGGAAATCTGCAGAAACAGCACCCAAGCTCGAAAATGAATTAGCTTGTAGTAATCGAAGGGATTTCAGTGGGCTACTCACCTCCGGAAACACTCTAAAATCGTCGCAGCGTCGAAGACGGCGAAATGCCATGCTCGCCCGACCTCCTCGTAGCACCACGACGTCGAATGCACCCTCGACCGGCTCCGCGGCGCGACGTCGGACCAACCCACCCGAGCTTCCTCCTTGCTTGGATCGGAATTAGCTAGAGAGAGAGAGAGCTCAAGCATGCAAAACCTCTCCTCTCCAACTCCCTACACGTATATAGGTGAGTTGGTGAGAGGGGTGATATAACCAATGTGAGCAAAAATCTGATTTGCCCATCACCTCCTAGTACACGGCACATTGTCTGCATACGAGATAGGCAACCCGAGAGCGCTTCACACAGACTGTAAAGACATCCCTGATAGTTGTACCGGTATAGCCATCAAGCTTGTACCGGTACAATCCCAGATTTGTACCGGTACACTTTGACAGAAACCTGCTATTTGTAGATTTCGAAGATTCCAGCTGCTCTAGCGTTCCCACTAAGTCCGTTTGGCGTCCATTTCGCGCCAACGTGACTCGGACTTGTCTCGACACTCATCAGAGCTGTCGACAAGTCCCCGGCTGCCAAACTCCAGGTCACTACATAGCGCAAGTCGTTACTCGACGACTCTACACGCTCCGACGCCACTCGCAAACAGGCACACCAAGGCCGAACCACTTCCTTTGAGACCGGAACTACCCGCCATCCTCGTGGTGTGGATCTAGCATGAATGCGTCAACTAGTCGGACGACCTACCACCGCTACATGATGCACACGGGTAGACCTTCTCGAATCACTCGAGCGTCCACAAAGTGGCGCTTTACCACTCTGGCTATCCAAGAGTATGATACAACTCTTCCTTGCATTCATCCTTCGTTCAGGGAATACACTCCGATTTGATCACCGCCATTGCTTAGAAGGAGTATCATTGGTGACTCGACCAATCGCGAGTGCTTCAACCTCAATCGGATCTCGCTCTACTACGAGATGGCATACTTCGGCACATCTCAAATCTCAATCCACTTGAAAGTACTACCCTCGAGCTCCAACTCACCGGAGAGCATCAACTCCAACTCTCTTGCGTGGCTTCCATTATCCAAGTGTCTCCTAGAGACCACTTTACTTTCTCTTTCAGTTGCCACGGCCAATACCCAATTGCTCTCACAACGAGCTCACACGAATGCTCCGTTCATAATCCAAGCCAAACTCATTAATAGAGTTACCGGCCGCACTGATCCTCGGTTCCCGTAGGTGAGCCAAAGGCCACCAACTCTACGTAGGCCTACCGCCTAAACCTGTTTCAACTACGCCTAGCGTCTTTCGTTCACCGGCGTAGACCCAATCATCACTTTCTGGTGAAATTCTCATTTAGGAATTCACACACACTCCAACCAGGAGTAAACAAGACCCCAAACCACTATAAATCCTCGAGTTGGGTCAGTACACACTCGATGTATCCTCGATCTCACGGCCCAACACGTGGCATTCCACATTCCCGGGTCTAAGCTCGGACTATCGTCCTGACCAAAACTTTGCCCTACCCGTAGATACCGGGCCGCTATCTTTCACAGCTGACTGCGCCTGTCCAAAGGGCCCAGGCTTCACAGTCCACAAATGGTCCAGGCACGGGTCGTCCCCAAGCACTACCCGCCAACGTCGTCCTATACGACATGCTCTACAGAGCTACACACTCTATCGGCTCCCAAGCACCTAGTGCGAGCCACTAGCCCTACGAGTGATCCATGGCCCGCTTCACACTTAGTAATGCTAAAGTGCTACTGCCAACTCACTATCCCGGCTGAATCAAAACTGCACTCCACGAGTACCTGTACTCGGGCGATCTACGCCAAGTCTTGGCTTTGGGCAAGATTGCCCCCGCGCACCATCTATTAAGCACCTTTTCTGACCCCACATTGAGGTACCACTAGGCCCACCGGCCAAACTCGGCGCTAACCAACGATTTTCGCAATAGTGGTTCCAACTATGTCAAGCATTAGGCCACTCTGCCTATGCATGCCGACTACGCGAACACTACCCACCTACCTCAATTCGAGGTATCACTAGGCCTCACATGCCCGTATTCGACAACTAACCGGTTACGCTCTCAACAGTGGTTCTACTTCCACCGTTCGGTCCATCGAAACTACATCCGAAACAATCGGATTGCTCGAGTATCCTCACGTATCATGGCTCAACTCTCGCAATTCACTACTCATTGCCTTGAGAGTCACCACACCACTTCGTCTCTACCACGAGTTTCATCTCTCGTCCAAGAATCACTACTAGCAATTTGCTAGTGCCACTTGGCTCTCTACCTGCTCCAGCAAGCGCCACACTCTCTCAATGCAAGCATGCCCCGGTGTCTCCACTTACCCGTCACTGGGTCCCTACTATAATGATGTATCAATAGTAGCAGTTGACCATTTAATGAATGCATGCAATGCATCGACTTAAAATTATGCAAAAGCATATGCTTGTCCTAGCAAAACCATACCTGCTAGGTCCTCGCCAGCAACAGCAGGTTCTTCAACCTGGGTGGCATATCCATGGCCACCTGGCGCTTGCTGCGAACCATTCGGTTGCTTGATCATCGCACCTCGCTCTCCATACCGTGCCAAAGGCTGCACATCCACAAGTTGTCCCGGAGAGAAGAAGGTCGTCGCCAACGCCAAGGTATGGTCATCCCAAACCATTCTAGAGCCTACATAGCAAAACCCTAGATGTATGCCATTAGTAAGCTCAAGGGCTTAATTCCAAAAACTTCTCTCCACTCGAGGAAGAAGATGAAGAGCTTACTCCAAGCCTTTCCTTCCACTAAGGCTACTTGCACTTTAGCCCCTCAATTTCATCATACATGCACAGCCCAGCCTGGGCATTTTCGTGCTATGGGGCCGGTCTCAATAAGAGGGTCCGGTCCCCGAGAGCAGCTCAACACAAGAAGAGGCCTTTGCCCCCTTCTCCAAGCTACGGGAACCGGTTCTCACTGGGAGGGACCGGTCCCCAAGAGCACACTCTCGCAGGACTTCTCCTTGTGCATTTTGCAAGGCTACGGGAACCGGTCCCTACTTCCAAGGACCGGTCCCTGAGAGTGAAATTCCAAAACATCAGGCCTTGCCAATATTGTCAAGCAACGGGAACCGGTCCCTCTTACCAAGGACCGGTCCCGGAGAGCAAAATTTGTACTTTGCAGATTTTTCTCCAGTTCGCTCTCGGAGGCCCGTGTCAATGTACTTTTGGCCTATTTGATGCCTTCAGCCTCACCGAAACATTCCGAACTCGACTTTGACCAATTTGGATCATAGTCCAGTTCCACAATTCACAGTTTCGAGTTCTTTAATCCGCTCCTCTTGGCGCATGACAGCCTCTTGCTGTCGTTGCACCAACTCGGCCCGTTGCCTTATCACTTCTACGAGTATGGCCAACCGTTCATGAAGTTCCAAGTTTCCGCTCGCACGTCGAAATGCTCAGGGACATCACTTGTCCCCTCCCATGCCGATCTAAACAAAGATCGCCTACGCGGTGCCCTCATCCCTCGAACCGTGACAACACGATCAGTCTCGACCCTTTAGGTCAAGCACGTAACAACTGACATCGACTTGACTCAAATCAGGCGAAAGTCACGCAAGAGCGTCTATTCTCATCCCTTGGTTTCATGTTGTCGATCGCCCAACATGAAAACACTTGGTCGAGAATAAACCACATCTTGAGTCTACCTCTAACGTCCATTTTAGAGGTTTCAATACTTAACCCAATCGATTCAACTTTCGCCACCCGGCTTAGGTTCACGTCTCGCTCAAGCACCTATAGCCTTAAGGTTTACCGTCCTAGGTCCCCTAGGTCAATCCTAGACTCTCTCTTTACTTGCTCTTAGCTTGCTCTGATACCATCTTAATCTGCCACGTCCCGCGACCGCTACCAATTTTGTCCGGTCCGGGCACGTCGAACAGACGCCGAACGGACAACACCTCTCCTGTCCGCCCAAGGCTCGACAACAAGTCATGTACATGAACTACCCAGGAAGTAATTCAAATACATACATGACAAGGAATGGAGCACCACAAGTGCTAACAAGTAATAGCAAGATACAAGTATACAATACAAGTAAATAAAGAGAGATACATCTGGCTATTACATCTATTTTCTACATTCATATAATGATTTACATTTTTTTTTCTTCTTTTTTTCATCTCTCAAATGAATACATTTGTCATTTCTCAAATGAATATACATATACTTCTCATAATACAAATATGGCTCTCCATCTAGTCCCCTCAACGAGAACTCTTATGTACACGAGGGTACACTAATGCATAATGAAAGCCGCTAGCTACTAGGGCGCTGTGCCCCTACCTCGGTCCTCTGTCGGTACGCCCTCGCTAGCCCCTGCAACAGTGGTGGGGTGAGAACTACGAATAGTTCCCAGTGGGTTCGGCCGCCGACTCCACCGATCTCCCCACTAGGTCTATACGGGCATAAGCAGATATACAGATAGATAGATATGAAAAGCAGTAAATCATGCTATTTCAAATACTCTACTATGCCCAATCAATCCAGGTATGCATGCTCTGTATAGTATAAAATGAACTATCATACTACTATGTCCAATAAGAACCATTTCTCATTTTGCTCAATCTCTTGGCTTACCCTCAAGGTTCGCCCATGACTTACACTAATCTCAAGGGTAAGGAGACTCAACTCGCTCTCAAACCCGAGACCGTCTGCGGGACATCAACTCTGCCCCATGTGCTGACCTCCGGAGTGCACGCTTGTGTGGAGCGACCACCACAAGCTCAAACAGACTGTGAGTATGATCTAATCCTCTCACCTCGAGGATACCCTACCAACTAGGGTTACAACTCTCACGAACTATCACCTCTAGTTTATCATGCAATAGAGTTCACGCACACTCTAATTTCATCATGCCATTGTTCAATGTTCTCATTTAACTAGATGCCACTCGATCTAGGTTATCATTCGTCTAAATGCGAATCGTTATTTACTGCACCATAGTATACTTGGTTGCCTTGTTAGAGCATATTCCTTATATGTGGACACATTGGACCATGATAGCATGTACATTCAGCATGTATACTTGTGGCATAGTAGTATAGCATTTCATACATACTTTCATATCGACAGTTATTTACCGCACTCTTTTATACTTACTTCTTTTGGGCCTAGTGGTGCATTTTGCTCAGGTCAGTAATTGTCCACTGGGAACTATAAATTTATAGTTCTCACGTCCTCTGTTTTCTGTTTCTTTCAGAGCTTTCCGCGCCGGGGGAGGCCAGGGACCGAGGAAATGATATTGCCTCGAGCTAGCGATTTTTTTCGCGAGGGGCCTTTTGGTAGGTGGTCTACCTCTCTTTGTTTTTATTTTGGAGAGATTTTTGTTGTACCTGTGTATAGAGACCACCCTATTTTGGATTATTGAGACAGTTGATGTATTACTTTATATTTTATCTTTATTGTTTAGTCCTCTTTCAGCTATACTTGTTGATAGAACTTAGTTGTTTATCGCTCTGATATCTCTAGTTGTAGACTCTTGCTTGTTTTAATTCTACTTTTTTTTGTAGATGCCTTGTATGTGTTGACATATGGCGGGTCTGGGCGCGCTACCGGGAAGGCCTCCGCCAGTCCCGGGGCGTGACACCAAGTCAATTAGCACTTTGAAGATCTTTCAGCAAACAAAAGGACCGTTGCCTCAAGCAGCGTCTAGTGCCGCACCTCGACATGCAGAGCGTGAGGGATCCTCGAGCTCACGGGGAGTGGTTACGTTAGACTCACTTCATCATGAAATGAGTTCTTTGAAGAAAGGCTTCAAAAGGTTGGAAGAGGGGATGAAGAGAATTATGGAGAAGCTTGGATGTCGACACGACGATGTTTTTCCATCTTATACTCGATCGACATCGGCGCATCCGCTTATGACACCGCTAGTGCGACACGAAGGAGATGGAGTGGAGAGGATGATCGATGAGGATGAGGACACGAGTGATATCATCCTTACGCTTTAGTATCTATGTTTTATCTTTTCTCCTAGGACTATGTTTAGCTTTTACTTGTCTTTACTCTACTTTACTTTTAGGCCTGTACTTATGACATGACTATTTTTCTGCTTTCTAGTATGCTTTCTCTCTTTATGCTTTCTTTTGAAAATTTTTGACAAAAAAGGTGGAGAACATCGGTGGACTAGTACTGAGCATAGGGGAAGAAGAATTGAAGATCCAAGGGGGAGAAGAAGAGAAAAATTTGACATTGTGAGAATATTGAATGTTTTTGACGATCTACATTATTTTCTTTTTTTTCTTTTTTTTTCTTTTTTTTTTTTTGAGAGAAAGGTAATCATGTGTTTTTGCAGGACATGAAGACTTCAAGACTCCTAGTTGCGTCTAAGTCATAGAGTCTATTTTAGGAGTTTTGATGTAATTTTGAACTTCATATTGTATTTGGATTACACGCGAGAAGTTTGATATTTCGGTGATGACATTGAACTTTGTTTTCTATTTAATATGTAATTTTTGTGAGTTTTTGAGTTTTGTCATGAAATTACCAAAGGGGAAGATTATTAAGGATTTTGTATTGGCAAGTTTCATGAATTGAGTTGGAGTCTTGAAGGATCGAAGCGTATTGAAGAAGATTGAAAAGTCCAAGACTTTGAACAGGTTTGAAGATATCGGAAATATATCACGATTTGAATCACGATGCTCAGGTAAATTCTTAATTCATGTTATGGTGATTCATACTTAGTTATAGACATTAGAATCATGGAAATCAAAGTTTGGTTGATTAGAAAGTGCATTGGAGCTTTAGAAATTCGAGTTTGTGAAATTCTGAAAAACTACTCTTGTTAACTGGTGAAGCTCTAAAAGAGTACCGGTACTAATTTAGTACCGGTGACAAAGTGAATTAGTAACCGGTTAATACTAATAGAAAGAATTTCGTCTTCCGTCTTTTCTTAACCGGTGACTAATTGATTTAGTACCGGTACGCCGTGAAAATTATGGAAACTTTCTAATCCGACTCCAATTGATTCTAAAGTTTATAAATAAGATATTAGGGCTCTCTAACATTATATAGAACACAAAGCATCACGAAAATACATGTTTTGAGAAATCTTAGAGGCTCAGATTTCATCTAAAACTTATTTTCTACTTGTTAGCCTCTTTTAGGTCAAATTGAGATATTGCGCATGGATATCTATATATCGATTTGATCTTCTCTTCGCTTGGAGTTCTATTTTCTAGTTATCATTGATACTCCTAGCGAAGGATCACCATAATCATGATGTTCTTCATCGAGGCGTCGTGGATTCGGCGTGATTGAAGGCGATTCGTGGATTCGAATCGTTGGCTCGTGGATTCGAGTGGCGTCGTGGATACGGCGTGATCGAGGCTTCATTGATTTGAAGTGGTGGCGTTTGTGGATTCGAACGTGAAGGGCATGGACAGCCCGGAGGATTGCGCGGAGATTCATAAGAGGTTAAGAGAGGTCAAGTTTGTGGAGTCGGTATCACCTTGTAATCTTTTCTCTTAGTGAATTATTTTTTTCGCGTGTTGGTCCCGTGGATTTTTTTTACTCCAAGTTGGAGTTTTTCCACGTAAATCTCGGTGTGCTTTTTATTTTTCGCATTTATTTTTATTACATTGAGATTTGTGATTTTTGGCCGTTACATCGATTCACCCCCTTCTAGGTGTTGTTTGATATAATCTAGATAGATCCTTGGGCACCCTAAACTTACAGCCTCCACGATCACGGTCTTAGGGTCGTGGGTCTTCGAGGCGATAGCGGTCTGCTAGATCTCGTTAGTAGCGACAACAGCAAGGAGATCCACAATGCATCCTTTGTGGGGGACCACACTGGCCTCGACAGTGCAAGCAGAGAGAGGGCCGGTGTTTTAGATGTGGCCAGCCAGGACATCTACGGGCAGATTGTCCCCGAGCAGCATCACCAGCACCTTCGACGGCGTCGGCCCCGCTGGTAACCCAGTAGACATTTGGAGCACCACCAAGTTATGGCTAGGCGGACAGGGCTTCAGTGCAGCATTTGACGACACGGCGCGAGACGGCGAGTTCTGCGGCTCGGGTTAGAGACTCCGCAAGCGACGAATGCGTGTGGTGATAGGTAGTATTTTGATTTTTGACATTAGAGATCATGCATTATTTGATACTGGTGGATCACATTCTTTTATTAGTCAAGCATTTGTATCATTGTATGGACTAGAGATAGGGCCGTTGTTACATGCATGAGAGGTGCAGATTTTCGACCATGTTTTGCATGTGGCGGAGTGTTGTTAGGCTTGTTCAGTGCAGTTGGGATCTTGGATTATGCCTGCGGACCTGTTGGTCTTGAGGCAGTTGTAGGACTTTGATGTAGTGCTTGGCATGGATTGGTTGGCTCGGTACTATGTAACGATCAACTGTGGAGTTAGGACAGTGACATTCCGCAAGTCAGGCCAGAAGAAGTTCACTTTCAGATGCTGCAGGAGTACGCTATTCGCTACCTGTATTTCTTCAACGAGGGCTAGACAGATGATGAGTCGAGGATACAGCACTTTCCAGGCGACGATAGTACAGGTGCCTACGACAACACCGGGACTTGAGGATATCCCTGTCGTTCACGAGTTCCCGAATGTTTTTTCTTCTAAGTTGACGACTATGTCGCCGGACAGAGAGATTGAGTTTGTGATTGACGTGGTTCCGAAAACTGCACCAATTTCGAAGGCACCTTACCGAATGGCACTGGCAGAGCTAAGGGAGCTTAAGGCGCAGCTTCAGGATCTGATGATTAAGGAATATGTTCGACCCAGTGTGTCGTCTTGGGGAGCGTCGATGTTATTCATGAAGAAGAAAGATGATTCACTTAGGCTTCTTGTGGATTACCGAAAATTGAATAAAGTGACCATCAAGAACAAGTATCCTTTGTCGCGCATTGATGATTTGTTTGATCAGCTGCAAGGATCTTTTATCTTCTCGAAGATTGATCTGCAGTCAGGTTACCACCAGCTAAGGGTTAGGGCCGAGAACGTTCCCAAGACGACTTTTCGGATACGGTACGGGCATTATGAATTTACAGTGATGCCTTTTGGGTTGACTAATGCCTCTGCCGCTTTTATGGATTTGATGAATCAAGTATTTAAGCTGTTCATGGATAGATTTGTAGTAGTGTTCATTGATGATATTCGATTTACTTAGGAGTGATATTGAGCACGAGGAGCACTTGAGGATTATATTATAGCTTTGAGAGAGAAGAAGCTGCATGCCAAGTTGAAGAAGTGCGAGTTTTACCTTCGGGAGGTTGCTTTCTTGGGCATGTGATTTCAGCTGCGGGAGTGGCAGTTGACTTGAAGAAGATTGATTCGATTCGGGATTGGCCTAGACCGACGACGATTACTGAGGTGAGGAGTTTTCTTGGTTTGGTTGGATATTCCCGTCAGTTTGTGGAAAGTTTTGCGAAGCTTTCCACACTCATCACTTGATTGACTCATAAAGGAATCAAGTTCATTTGGAGTAAGGACTGCCAGAGGAGTTTTGAGGAGTTGAAGCAGAGGCTGATGTCAGCTCCTATCCTTGCCCTTCCAGTTATGGGGGAAGGATTTGTGATTTACATTGACACATCCCATAGCGTGTTGGGTTGTGTATTGATGCAGTATGGTAGGGTAATTGCTTATGCCTCCCGACAGCTAAAGGATTATGAGAAGAATTACCCTACGTATGATTTAGAACTTGCCGCTGTGGTGTTTGCTCTGAAGTTGTGGTGGTATTATCTGTATAGCGAGCATTGTGATATCTTTACAGATCATAAAAGTTTCAAGTATCTGTTCGCCCAAAAGGAATTGAACCTAAGGCAACGCCAGTGGTTGGAGTTGTTAAAGGATTATGATCTCAACATTCAGTATCACCCCGGAAAAGCAAATATAGTGGCAGATGCGTTGAGCAGAAAGTCAGTGCAGAGCCTTAGTATGATGATTATTCAGTAGAGACCGTTACATGAGGAGTTGCAGCGACTTGGGCTCGATGTAGTGTCCCTTGAAACCACTGCGAGACTGATGTCTATGGTCTTGTAGCCCATTCTATTGGATAGAATTAGGGAGAAATGGAGTGAAGACTCTCATTTGTTGAGGATTCGGGAGCAGATAGAGAGGGGACAGGTAGAGGACTTCGCTATGGACGATTCGGGAGTACTGCGGTACAGGGAGCGACTGTGTGTGCCTATGGATTCAGATATTCGAAAGGTGATTTTGAAATAGGCTCGTTACTCGCTTTATACGATTTACCCCGGTGGAACCAAGATGTATAAGGATTTGAAGGTACACTTCTGGTGGAACGGAATGAAGAGAGGCATTGAAAGATATGTGGCTCAGTGTCTTACTTGCTAATAGGTGAAGGCAGAGAATCGTATACCCGTTGGCATGTTTCAGAATATTCTAGTGCTAGGGTGGAAATGGGATCAGATCACCATGGATTTCGTTGTGGGTTTACCAAGAGCACAGGGTAGCTTTGATGCTATCTGGGTGATAGTGGATAGACTGACCAAATCTGCCTACTTTCTACCGGTGCAGACCACTTGGTCCAGGGAGCGACTCGCCCAGTTATATTTGGATGAGGTAGTGAGGTTACATGGTATGCCTATCTCGATTGTATCATATAGGGACCTGAGGTTCGTCTCGTATATTTGGAGGAGTCTTTAGACGGCTTTGGGTACACAGCTTCACTTCAGTACGGCATTTCATCCACAGACAGATGGTCAGTCAGAGCGGACTATTTAGACTCTAGAGGATATGTTCAGAGCTTGTGTCCTGAATTTTGGAGGAGGGTGGCATCGACACTTGAGACTGGTTGAGTTTGCGTACAACAACAGCTATCAAGCGAGCATTCGGATGGCTCCGCTTGAAGCATTGTTTGGACGCAAATGTCGATCACCTTTACATTGGAGTGATGTGGGTGAGGGGAAGACTTTGGGCCTTGATATTCTGTTGGAGGCAGAGGATAAGGTCAGAATTGTACGACGACATCTTGAGACCGCCCAAAGTCGATAGAGGAGCTATATTGATATCAGGAGACGAGACTTAGAGTTTCAGGTTGGTGATCATGTTTTCCTGAAAGTCTCGCCGCTCGAGGGATTCGCAGATTTGGGGTTTATGGAAAGCTCAGTCCACGATTTGTTGGCCCTTTCGAGGTTTTGGAGCGAGTCGGGCGTGTGGCTTATAGGATTGTACTACCCCCGCGACTTGCCGATATCCATGATGTATTCCACGTCTCGGCTTTGAGGAGATACGTTTTTGACCCCCTCACACGTGATTGACTTCACTCCACTTGAGCTGGGCGAGGATCTGAGGTACGAGGAGCAACCGGTGCGGATTCTTGCTCGTGAGACGAAAGAATTCCGCAACCGGGTCATACCGTACGTGAAAATGCAGTGGAGTAATCACGAGGAGCGTGAGGCGACTTAGGAGCCGGAGGCTGTGATGTAGGAGTCCTACCCCTACTTGTTTGAGGCACTGTGTTGAGGTATGATTCTAAGTTTCGAGAACGAAATTTTTTGTAGTGGGAGAGGATGTAGTGTCCCTAGGGTTTAGCTGTCCGAGTGGCTGTAGCATCTGTGGCTTGTTGACACGTCTGGAGAGTGTCGGGATGAGTCGGAGTCATTTTGGCGCGAAATTGAGGCAAAAATTTAGCAACACTTTTTAAAAGTGTCGGTAATTTAGTCAGCAGTATTTTTTTTTTGGCCTGTACCGATATTTAAAAGTGTCTCTATAGATCATTTTTGTTGTAGTGCAAATTTAATAGTTTTAATCATCTTTATCGAATAAATTTAAAACAATTAGTGGTTAATAACTAATGAAGCCGCAACATTTAATAACCCTTTTACTCAACTAACTAAAACAACTCTAACCAAAAGTGAAAGAAGAGTCATTGAAAAGAAAACCTCAATGAAAGTGAGGAGCTTATTTGAAAACCGCTGGCAGAAGAAGAGGTGGTTCTACATTAATTGGTCTGAAAACAGTCCTCCACGATTGAATTTTTGACAAAATTATATCTATAATCATTTTTTTTCCGGGTGCGAATATAAATGGAATGCTAAATTTTCATTAACATATCCACTAATTAAAAATGGATTGGAATTATATTATAAATTGGATTTTTATTCAAATATTACTCGGATAATATAACATATGTACATATGTATTAAACTAGAATTAGGCTTCGTTTGGTATTACGGGGAGACTGCGTTACGTGCGGTGAAAAAGTACGTTGGAAAAATACCCCGTTTGTTTCCGTACGTAATATTGCGTTCCGCATATCGCGATGAGTCGGTTACGATATATTTTCTGCGTTCTCACCGGAGAACGCAGAAGCATATCCCTATATGCTTTTTCTACAACTCCATTTTATCTAATAACGTTAGATAGACCTCAATACCAAACTAAGCCTTAGTGTGAATAAGGCACAAAACAACTAAAGTTCTACACTAGTTTTCAAACTTCATAAACCTAAATTTAATTCAATATATTTTATTTTTAACAAATATAAATATAATTTTAGCATGAAACTAATTATAGTAAAATAAACGAAAAATTTGATAGAAAGCAACCTTATTTCCCTACCGTATATATTAATATTCCTTCTTAATTATCTCATATATAGGGGTGAAAACCGTCGAATACGATCATATATATGTTTGGTTTCTCTAATGCGAATTCTAATACAAATATGTGTCCGTTGCTAAATTGAGATATCCATACGTATTTGTACCTATCAAATTTGATATTGGAGACAATCGAAGTGTCCTAGCCACTTTCACCCCTAGGCCAATATACACTTCTGTCTTGAAATTTACTAGTTCAATGCAAACTTCTTACATGAAATCAATATATGATTCGTCAAATTTAATTGTTTTAATTAATTTTATCAAATAAATTTAAAATAATTAACAAGTAATAACTGATGATACCATAATATTTAATATAACTTGTACGCAGAATATATAACTCAAACAAAAAAATTAACCTAAAGTCTATAAAACAATTAATCAGCAGCGTTTTTGAAAAATGCCCATCGTGTTGGGGGTCTATATATATATATATATATATATATACATTTTTTTATCTACAACTTTATTATTTTCCAATATAAAGCGGAAGCTTTTCTACTCTCCACGAGTATCTATCCGGTCAAAAAGTTGGACGACTTGTATGAAGGATAAGTCAAATCTCTCACAAACAACTTTTTTTTTTTTTTTTTCCTCCCTTTTTCTTAAAGCAGATTAGCTGACTCCGTTTCAAAGTGTGGTCAATTCGATTTGAATTCTAAAGCATGTGAACTTCTCACCTTTTTGTCTAGGAAATGCATATGAACTCCACATGGCTTGTTACTTTTTGTTTGGGCCAATTCTTTTTTTCACCCAAAAAGTCTTAGAGCAACTTGATTTTTAATATTTAACAAATGTGAGCTAACTAGCTTGTTGATATATATCTTCATAACAACTGATGTAGATTGTCCCGTAGGGAGAAAAGAAAAAGTTTCAAATACTTTCTTTGTATTGTGACGTGCACTTGCTTCTATGCGCGCAGTTAACAAATCTCCTTCAATATTGTATAAGAAGAGAATTAACCTACCACACCTAAATCATTTGACCCAATTACAAGCGAGAAAAAAAAAAAAAATCGATTACTATCTTCCATTCTCTCTTCACTCAATCCACTGAAATTATAGATAAATAGCCATTCCCTATCATTCTCCTTCACTACCGCAGCCAACGAGATAGAGTTTCTGCGGTTGCTAAATGACACTCTTTAACTATATATTACTATATACCTAGCGATCCCACGTATAGCAGCATTTTTTAAAAGTGTTGACATGTACCTATATTTAAGAGTGTCGCTATCACTGCAACAAAATATATTTTAGACGACGCTTTCTTTTAGCGTCTTTAATATTTAGCATTTGCCGACACTATGATTAAGCGTCGCTAATAAACATATTTTTATCAAATATTTATATAAATTTTCCGACGCTATATTAAAACGTCGGTATATTTATCCCGACATGTTTATTCGACGACTCTTTACACGACGCTTTTACAAGCGTCGGGATTATTTTTGCCGACGCTTTAAAGCGTCGCTAAATATCATTTAAAGTATTCTTAAATGCAAGATTTTTTGTAGTGTATAGACCGTTTTTATTATAGTAAATTTGTTTGAATATTAGTAGATTTTAAATTTATTGGCTTTTTTGTATGAATGGTGCTGAACATTGTTATTTATCGACATTTATTATGAATTGTTGGTAAAATAATACATTTAATAATAATAATAATATTTGTTTTTAAATATAGGCAGACAATGATAAAGTTATCAACATTTACTACTTCATATATTGTTATAATGACCCAATCAGCAATATCTATACCATAACATGAATTCTCTTATTTTGCCACGTGTCGGCATGGTATCCTTTTTTTGCCACGTGACGGCATGGTATCACTCTCTTGCCACGTTGCGGCACCTCTCTTGCCACGTGTACACATACACCCAACCGAACCGGGCACAAATCCGGTCCGGCTCAAGTGCTTCATATGTTTTATTTTTTCTTTACTTGCCAACCCAAATCGGAGTGACATTTCTTTGGTTGAACCGAACCAAACCAACTCAAATTTTTTGGTACCCTCTTGAGTTTGGGCACAAATTCGAACCGGCTCACGTACTTATATGTTTTTTTCTTTATTTACACTCAATAAAATGTGCCACGTGGCAATATTTTCTTCAACTTGCTCCTCTCATCTCTTCCAAAACGTACATTCTTTTACTGTAGAGACCTGGAAGATTGCACCTGAGGCTTGACGACAGCTCTGGAGGGTGTCGGGGCAAGCCTGGGTCGCGTTAGCGCCAAACAGACGCTAAACGGACCCCGTGGGAATGCGAGAGCGACGTGTGTCACAAAAATCTGCAAATAGCAGGTTTTACGTATCTGCCGTACAAGTTGGTTTCTATACCGGTGCGACGACGGTTGCTATACCGGTATAGCAACCAGGGCTATACCAGTGTAGCCCTGCGCAGGTGCTCTCGGGTTGCCCGTTTGTACCGGTACAAATGGGATTTTGTACCGGTACAACGTGCAGTATGGTGCAGTTTGACTTTTGGGCTCTTGTCACATCACCTTACTTCCCCCCTTACCTATTTGGGCAGAGAGGAGAGAGAGGGAGCTCCTCCATCTTCTTCTCCCTCCTTTGCTGCTGCTGCTGCTTCTTCCCCAAGCTCAAGGGTGGAACCGAGCTTCGCCGACGACGCGCCGCGGAGCCGATCGAGCGAGTTTTCGTCGAGGTGACGCTGTGAGGAGGCCGTGCGACAGCCGTTCTTCGCCTTCCTCGACAAGGTGCTGCCGCAGGGAGGATTTTCGAGGTGAGTGGCACCCTGAGTTCGCTATTTTGGTTTTAAACTTCTATGATTTCCGGATTTTACTGCTCCTGCTGCCGACAGCACCGTCGACCCGCGGAGTTTTGACTATATCTCTGTGTAGGAGAGTCGAAACGCGACGAAATTTGGGGCATTGGATCCGCGACTGCGAGACGATTCTAACGACACCTTACTTGCTGGATTTGGACAAGGTTTGCTCAGTCGGAACCCATCTTTACTGAGCCGCTGTTTGCGAGCAATTCCTGAAATGCTGAACTGCAGGAATTCTGCGTCGACGTTTCGTGTTTCGGCCCGTACTCCGTGTAGGGGAGGCGGAATCCAGCGAAAATTGCGGCGTTGGATTCGTGACTGCGAGACGAAGATTTCGAGCCCTGAATCGCTGAATTTGGATAAGGTTAGCTTGGTTAACATTAAGCTTTCCTCAGCCGCTGTTTTTCCAGCAGATTCTGTGAAACGGTGTAACGTTGGGTTACTTCTTCGCAGCGGGGGACTTCGGACCTTTGGCGGACCGAAGGATCCTTTGGACGCGGGCCACCTTCCTTCACTGCCAGGAGATTTCTATCGAGGTGGGTTTTCATCGGATCATGCATAATTCAAGTAGTCAACATGTATAAGTTCCAGTTTTTGACTAGTTTGTGATCGCTCGAATTCATGATTAGTAGTACGTTAAATCTGAATTTTGGAAGCATGTTTAGTGCACTTTTATATTATACATGTTGGACTTGGACTTGACTTAGGAGAAAACCTCGTTTTGGATCGTCATTAGCTACACTATCGGATTTAGCTCTAGGAGCCGTTTTGTGCCGTATCATCGCCGGGGGAGTGCGATGGATACCAGGGTAGTGTAGTTTGCTTTTACGCTCGCTACCGGGATGCCGATCTCACTTTTCAGCAGAGTCTAGTCGTGCTGGTGGTCGGGCACCGTCGGGGGTTTGACGGTGGACCCAGTGTACTGTGTGGTTACAGTTTGTACCAAGGGGCACGTGGTGTGTTAATGCTTAGACCCTGTGTACTTGACTATGCCTGTGAGAGCCAGATTGAGCTCGACAGAGATACGCTTGCATACTCGGTTGGTTCGCGCCCACGAGTGCCGCTCCGGAGTCTGGCTTAGTGCTTTTGCGTTGGTGTCGCTGCGCCTCGTTGTGGGTTGCTCTCCGCTAGCTACCCCCGGGGTAGTTGTAGTGTTGCTTCGACAAAGGGCGGGACGGGTGCCTTCACGGTCCCTCGTAAGATTGGGTCGGCCTTTTACTTGTTCTACGGAGGGTGGTTTAGAGCGAGGATAGTATAGGGGTTGTAGTGTCGAGTGTTTCCGAACTTCTTTTACCTTTTTGCTTATCCCGTAGACTTAGTGGGTGGACCGATGTGTTTAGGCGGTACCCACCGAGGACTACTTGTTTTTATAGTAGTTCTCACGCCCTCTTTCTTCGATCGTTCTTACGGGAGCCTTCTATTGCGGCCGTCTCCGTCGAGTCGACCGCGGGAAGGGCGTGGCGAGCTAGAGCCTACCCTTCGAGTACTGCGCTAGAGGACTTCCCCTGCAGGTAGTGACAGTTTTTGGTTTGGGACACTTTTGTACATACAGTTGAACTCGCTGGAGCGGGTAGTGTTACTTTGTATGTATATAAAGTTGTTGTTTTTCCTACCTGTTTGTTTTTAGTTTATTTCAGTTCTATGCTACTGTTTGTAGCATTGTATGTTTATACAGTATACGGCTACGCTTCGTATACAGAAGAAATTCTTTTGTATACGGCAGATTTGTCGGCGTGCCCGGTGAATATGCATCCCGGGGCGTGACAGATTAAGTTGGTATCAGAGCTTAGTATTAGGTCGTGGGACCTAGGAAACCTAAGCTGGTAAACCCTAGGAAGGCGTGACGCGAGAGGCGTGATTTAGCGCGAGAGTCATTGATTGATTGTTCTAACTCATCCTTGAGTGGAGTGAGTGACTGAAGGAGTGTCTGTTTCGGTCCAGAGAAATTATGTTGGCTGCAGACGACATAATTTTGAGGAGAAACCGGGACCGCCTTCGAGACTTTCGATGATTGGGTCGAGTGTTTTTGTATCTGACCTCATTTCTATGTGTGCAGCTATGCCGCCTCGAAGAGGACGACCGCCGCTACGGGGCCGCGCCCCACCACCACCACCACTACCCCTACCGTCACCCCAGATACCCGAGCGGATGGATCGGGCACCCGACCCGAGACGGGTGTACCCCGTAGTGGAGCCGAGCACTCGACCCGAGACGAGTGCCCGTCGAGTTGAGCGCCCGCATAGCCGCACCGACGAGGCGACGAGGCAGCAGGGTTTATTCTTACAGCAGAGGTGCGAGAGGCTAGTGGCATCATCGAGTACATCATCGGGGCACGCTCGGCCTACTCCGCCACCCCTACTCCACCCATCGCACCGCCACGCCATACCCCCCACCAGAGATACCTCCAGCACCGGTGGCGCCTGTTAGAGGACCGCCTGCGGATCACGGAAGCAGAGCGGTTGGCGAGCTCTTGTTTCGTTCCGCCGCCTCGACCCACCGATGTTCGACGGGGTGTGCGCTGAGCCCTGGGTATTAGAGAGCTGGATCAGCGCGATGGAGAGGATATTTGAGGACATGTTCGTCCTGGAGGATCTGGATCAGGTCCACCTTGGGGTCCATTGTTTAGTTGGGGACGCCCGGGAGTGGTGGAAGAGGATGAGGCGCGATCAGGCTGTAGTGGCCTCTCAGACGAGTTGGGATGAGTTCTGCGGGATGTTGTGCCGCACATATTTTCCGGACAGTGTGAAGTAGGGGATAGAGGAGGATTTGAAAAAGATTCAGCAGGGTGATTGCACGATTCAGGAGTACGTTCGAGAGTTTTCGCGGCTCCTGAACTGTGTACCTTTCGTGGCTAGAGATGAGGCGCACCGGGTGTATCTATTCGAGCAGGGCTTGAGGCCAGATCTGTACAGGTTCGTTAGGGCGCGGAGGTCGAGGACCCTGGATGCGTCTATCGAGCAGGCACTGTTTGAGGAGAGGAGTGAGACGACACTTCGAGAGCGGACTCAGGGGCCGGGACCGAGTCAGGACAGGAAGCGCCCCGCTCCTGATGACGGTGGACAGTCGAGCAGTAGGCGTCCGCCGAGGCCTCCACGATCACGTTTTCAGGGTCGTGGGTCCTCGGGGCGTCAGCGTACCAGGGATACCCGTCAGCGGGGGCAGCCACAGAGGACACAGCAGTGCGTGATCTGCGGAGGACCGCACGCGGCGCGACAGTGTGAGCAGCGGGAGGGCCGGTGTTTCGGATGTGGACAGCCAGGACACTTTAGGGCAGCTTGCCCGCGAGCAGCATCGTCGGCCCCATCGACAGCATCAGCCCAGACCGGATCACAGCAGTCGTACGGGACACCGCCGAGCTACCGTCGTGAGGATAGGGCGTACGACGCGGCCCGGAGGACTCTTCCGTGTGGTGGCATCACTTTACTTTCGGTACTAGAGCGCGTACTTTATTTGATAGAGCATTTGCATTATTACATGGTCTAGAGTTAGGGTTGTTGCCTCAGACCCGGGAGATCCAGGTTCCCGACCATGTAGTACGGGTTGTAGAGTGTTGTAGGTCGTGTCCAGTGCAGCTAGATTCGTGGATTTTGCCCGCCGACTTGCTAGTTTTAGGGCAGCTGCATGACTTCGACATAGTGCTTGGCATGGATTGGCTGACGCGGTACTACGCGACGATCGACTGCGGAGAGAGGACGGTGACGCTCCGCGAGCCAGGCCAGGAGGTGTTCACTTTCAGAGGCTGCAGGAGCACGATGTTTGCCGCGTGGATTTCTTCAGCGAGAGCTCGACAGTTGATGAGTAGAGGATGCATCGCTTTTCTAGCGACGGTTGCAGAGGTACCTACGGCGGCACCGAGACTCGAGGACATCCCTGTAGTTCGCGAGTTTCCGGATGTATTTCCCCCTGAGACGACAGCTATGCCGCCGGAGAGGGAGGTTGAGTTCGTGATTGATGTAGTCCCGGGAACTGCACCAATCTCGAAGGTACCATACAGGATGGCACCTGCAGAGCTGAGAGAGTTAAAGCGCGACTTCGGATTTGATGGATAAGGGGTACGCGAGACCCAGTGTATCGCCTTGGGGAGCGCCGGTGTTATTTGTGAAGAAGAAGGATGGTTCACTCAGGTTGTGTGTGGATTATCGGGAGTTGAATAAAGTGACCATCAAGAACAAGTATCCTTTGCCGCGCATTGATGATTTGTTTGATCAGCTGCAAGGATCTTGTGTCTTCTTGAAGATCGATCTCCAGTCAGGTTACCACCAGTTGAGGGTGAGGGCCGAGGACATTCCCAAGACGGCTTTTAGGACTCGGTACGGACATTATGAGTTTACAGTGATGCCTTTTGGATTGACGAATGCCCCTGCCGCGTTCATGAATTTGATGAATAGAGTATTCAACCCGTTCTTGGACCGATTTGTGGTAGTCTTCATCGACGACATTCTGATATACTCCCGTAGCGACGCCGAGCACGAGGAGCACTTGAGGATAGTGCTACAGCTCCTGCGAGAGAAGGAGTTGTATGCCAAGTTAAAGAAGTGCGAGTTACGTTGCGGGAGGTTACTTTCTTGGGCCACGTGATTTCTGCAGACGGAGTGGCAGTCGACCCGAAGAAGATTGAGGCTATTCGGGATTGGCCCAGACCGACGACGGTGACTGAGGTGCGGAGTTTCCTGGGGCTTGCAGGATATTACCATCGGTTTGTGGAAGGCTTTGCAAAGCTTTCCACACCCCTCACTCGATTGACTCGTAAAGGAATTAAGTTCACCTGGAGTGAGGACTGTCAGAGGAGCTTCGATGAGTTGCGACAGCGGTTGATGTCAGCTCCTATCCTTGCCCTTCCAGTTATGGGAAGGAAATGTGATCTACAGTGACGCATCACACAGTGGACTGGGTTGTGTGTTGATGCAGCCTGGTAGGGTAATTGCTTATGCTTCGCGACAATTAAAGGATTACGAGAAGAATTACCCTACACATGATTTGGAGCTCGCCGCAGTGGTTTTTGCGTTAAAGCTGTGGCGGCACTACTTGTATGGCGAGCACTGTGAGATTTTACTGATCATAAAAGTCTCAAGTATCTGTTCACCCAAAAGGAGTTGAACCTGAGACAACGCCGGTGGTTGGAGCTACTGAAGGACTATGATATTAGCATTCAGTATCATCCCGGCAAGGCGAATGTGGTGGCAGATGCTTTGAGCAGGAAGGCAGTGCAGGGCTCGTGCTTGATGATCACGCAGCAGAGGCCGTTACTTGAGGAGCTACAGCTGTTGAGTTTAGAGGTCGTGTCCCCTGGGTCTACTGCAATACTAATGTCTAGGGTTTTGCAGCCCACTCTGTTGGAGAGGATCCGAGAGAAACAGAGTGGGGACCCACACTTGTTGAGGATTAGAGAGCAGTTGGAGAGGGGACAGGCAGAGGGTTTCACAGTGGACAGTTCGGGAGTACTAAGGTACAGGGACCGACTGTGTGTACCCGTGGATTCAGAGATCCGAGCAGACATCTTGAGAGAGGCTCACTGTTCTCCTTATACAGTGCATCCTGGTGGAACCAAAATGTATAAGGACATGAAGACTCAGTTCTGGTGAAATGGAATGAAAAGAGACATTGGCAGATATGTGGCTCAGTGTTTGACTTGCCAACAGGTGAAGGCGAGCATCGGTGCTGCGGCAAGCCGAGTCTGCCCGGTGCCGAGTGGAAATGGGAGCTGATCACGATGGACTTTGTCGTGGGATTACCTAGAGCACAGGGTGGATTCGATGCTATTTGGGTGATAGTGGACAGATTGACCAAGTCTGCCCACTTCCTACCAGTTCAGACCACCTGGTCCAGGGAGAGACTCGCGCAGCTATATCTGGATGAGATTGTCGAAATTTGCATGGCGTGCCGATGTCGATTGTATCGGACGGGGACCCGAGGTTTGTATCACATTTACGGAGGAGCCTACGAGACGACCTTGGGTACACGGTGCACTTGACACGCGTTTCACCACGAGACGGATGGTCGGTCGGAGAGGACCATTCGGACACTGAAGGACATGCTGAGGGCATGCGTCATGGATTTTGGAGGAGGATGGCATCAGCATTTGAGATTAGTTGAGTTTGCGTACAACAACAGCTATCAAGCGAGCATCCAGATGGCTCCGTTTGAGGCGTTGTATGAACGCAGATGCCGATCCCCTTTGTTTTGGAGTGATGTGGGTGAAAGGAAGACGCTGGGACCTGAGTTACTGCTAGAGGCTGAGGAAAAGGTGAGAGTTGTTCGACGACACCTTTTGACGACAGCCGCGGAGGAGCTATGCGAGATACCGGGAGGCGAGACTTGGAGTTTCAGATTGGCGATCATGTATTTCTTAAAGTCTCGCCGTCCAAGGGGATACGCAGATTCGGAGTGCGTGGAAAGCTCAGTCCACGCTACATTGGCCCTTTTGAGATCTTGGAGCGAGTTGGGCCAGTTGCTTACAGGATTGCTCTACCCCCGCGACTAGTGGCACTCACGATGTTTTCCACGTCTCGGCATTGAGGAAATATGTGTTCGATCCCTCCCACGTGATTGACTTCACTCCGCTTGAGCTTGGCGAGGACCTGCGATACGAGGAGCGACCGTTGCGAATTCTTGCTCGCGAGGCGAAAGAAATGCGCAATCGGGTCATACCATACGTCAAAGTGCAGTGGAGTAATCACGAGGAGCGGGAGGCGACTTGGGAGCCCGAGACAGCGATGAGGGAGGCCTATCCCTACCTGTTCGACGAGCAGAGCTGAGGTACGTTTGAGTTTCGCGGACGAAACTTTTTGTAGTGGGGGAGGATGTAGAGACCTGGAAGATTGCACCTGAGGCTTGACGACAGCTCTGGAGGGTGTCGGGGCAAGCCTGGGTCGCGTTAGGGCCAAACAGACGCTAAACGGGCCCCGTGGGAATGCGAGAGCGGCGTGTGTCACAAAAATCTGCAAACAGCAGGTTTTTCTGTGAGCTATACCGGTACAAGTTGGTTTCTATACCGGTACAGCGACGGTTGCTATACCGGTATAGCAACCAGGGCTATACCGGTATAGCCCTGCGCAGTGAGGCTCTCGGGTTGCCTGTTTGTACCGGTACAAATGGGATTTTGTACCGGTACAACGTGCAGTATGGTGCAGTTTGACTTTTGGGCTCTTGTCACATCACCTTACTTCCTCCCTTACCTATTTGGGCAGAGAGGAGAGAGAGGGAGCTCCTCCATCTTCTTCTCCCTCCTTTGCTGCTGCTGCTGCTGCTTCTTCCCCAAGCTCAAGGGTGGAACCGAGCTTCGCCGACGACGCGCCGCGGAGCCGATCGAGCGAGTTTTCGTCGAGGTGACGCTGTGAGGAGGTCGTGTGACAGCCGTTCTTCGCCTTCCTCGACAAGGTCTGCCCGCGAAGGATTTTCGAGGTGAGTGGCACCTCGAGTTCGCTATTTTGGTTTTAAACTTCTATGATTTCCGGATTTTACTGCTGCTGCTGCCGACAGCACCGTCGACCCGCGGAGTTTTGACTATATCTCTGTGTAGGAGAGTCGAAACGCGATGAAATTTGGGGCATTGGATCCGCATGAGACGATTCCAACGACACCTTACTTGCTGGATTTGGACAAGGTTTTCTCGGTCGGAACCCATCTTTTCTTGAGCATTTGTTTGCGAGCAATTCTGAAATCTTTGAGCTGCGGGAATTCTGCGTCGACGTTTCGTGTTTCGGCCCGTACTCCGTGTAGGGGAGGCGGAATCCAGCGAAACTTGCGGCGTTGGGTTCGTGACTGCGAGACGAAGATTTCGAGCCCTGAATTGCTGATTTTGGATAAGGTTAGCTTGGTTAACATTAAGCTTTTCTCAGCCGCTGTTTTTCCGGCAGATTCTGTGAAACGGTGTAACGTTGGGTTACTTCTTCGCAGCGGGGGACTTCGGACCTTTGGCGGACCAGCGAAGGATCCTTTGGACGCGGGCCACCTTCCTTCACTGCCAGGAGATTGCTATCGAGGTGGGTTTTCATCGGATCATGCATAATTCAAGTAGTCAACATGTATAAGTTCCAGTTTTTGACTAGTTTGTGATCGCTCGAATTCATGATTAGTAGTACGTTAAATCTGAATTTTGGAAGCATGTTTCGTGCACTTTTATATTATACATGTTGGACTTGGACTTGACTTAGGAGAAAACCTCGTTTTGGATCGTCATTAGCTACACTATCGGATTTAGCTCTAGGAGCCGTTTTGTGCCGTATCATCGCCGTGGGAGTGCGATGGATACCGGGGTAGTGTAGTTTGCTTTTACGCTCGCGCTGGGGATACCGAGCTCACTTTTCAGCTGAGTCTAGTCGTGTGGTCGGGGCACCGTCGGGGTTTGACGGTGGACCCGATTCGTGTGGTTACATTTGTGCCAAGGGGCACGTGGTGTGTTAATGCTTAGACCCCTGTGTACTTGACTATACCCGTGAGAGCCAGATTGAGCTCGACAGAGATACGCTTGCATACTCGGTTGGTTCGCGCCCACGAGTGCCGCTCCGGAGTCTGGCTTAGTGCTTTTGCGTTGGTGTCGCTGCGCCCTCGTTGTGGGTTGCTCTCCGCTAGCTACCCCTGGGGTAGTTGTAGTGTTTCTTCGACAGGCGGGACGAGTGCCTTCACAGTCCCTCGTAAGATTGGGTCAGCTTTTACTTGTTCTACAGAGGGTGGTTTAGAGCATGATAGTATAGGGGTTATAGCTGTCGAGTGTTTCCAGCTTCTTTTACCTTTTTGCTTATCCTGTAGACTTAGTGGGTGGACCGATGTGTTTAGGGCGGTACCCACTGAGGACTACTTGTTTTTATAGTAGTTCTCACGCCCTCTTTCTTCCACTGTTGTTGCAGGGCCTTCTGTTGCGGCTGCTGCTCCGTCTGAGTCGGACCGCGGGAAGGGCGTGGCGAGCTAGAGCCTACCCTTCGAGTACTGCGCTAGAGGACTTCCCCTGCAGGTAGTGACAGTTTTTGGTTTGGGACACTTTTGTACATACAGTTGAACTCGCTGGAGTGGGTAGTGTTACTTTGTATGTATATAAAGTTGTTGTTTTTCCTACCTGTTTGTTTTTAGTTTATTTCAGCTCTATGCTACTGTTTGTAGCATTGTATGTTTATACAGGTACAGCTACGCTTCGTATACAGAAGAAATTCTTTTGTATACGGCGTGCCGTGAATACAACCGGCGTGACATTTACCTCCCTTCTTATATTATTATTTTTTTCTAAAACGTACACCACTTCACCTCATTAAAACTTGCCATTAAGTAGGGCATTAAAGTGATAAAATTTGCTACTCTCATCTCTCCCAACACGTACATCCTTTTACCTCCCTTTATATATTCTTATTTTTTTCTAAAACGTACACCACTTCTCCTCATTAAAACTTGCCATTAAGTAGGGCATTAAAGTGATAAAATTTACTCCTCTCATCTCTTCCAAAACGTACATCCTTTTACCTCCCTTCATATATTCTTATCTTTTTCTAAAACGTACACCACTTCACCTCATTAAAACTTGCCATTAAGTAGAGCATTAAAGTGATAAAATTTGCTCCCCTCATCTCTTCCAAAACGTACATCATTTTACCTCTCTTCACATATTCTCATTTTTTTCCAAACCGTACACCACTTTGCCTTCTCTTATATTTTATCAAAACGTATATCCTCTCATCTCTCCACCCTTCATACTCTTTTAAAACGTATACCCTCTCATCCCCCACCTTTTATATTTTTCAAAACATTTACCCTCATATCTCCCCACCCTTCATACTTTTTCAACAGTTTCCTATTTTCTTAAAAACATACACTTTAAATTTGAAAGTGTAGGATTAAAATAGTATTTAGAGTTCCAAATTATTATTAATAATTTCTAAATACTAATTTGTATAATTTTGATTTTATTTAGTATAGAGAAGAAGAATGTGACGATGAATCAAAGAGTTATAAATATGGAGCCTTCTTTCAGGTAAAATTTTATATTTCAATAAATTTAAAAAATACTTTTTTCCTCTATTTTTTTCTCTATTAATTTTATTTTATTTTAAGTGCTATTTTTTTTGAAGGGATAATTGCCTATATACCCCTCATGCGTCTAAAAATATCCGATCTATCCCTACTTTTTTTTTCTTTCTAAAATGCCCCTCATACGTTCCACCGTTATTGCAAAATACCCCCAGTTATCTCTGTTAAGTTAATCGGATTAAACGTGAGTTAAATATCTACCACAGTTAAAAAAAAAATTAAAATACCAATTTTGCCCTTAACTTAAGGGCAAATAAGAAAGGTTGGTGACGGTAGAGGGGTATATTGGAAAAAACCAAAAGTCGAAATACTTTTGTGCCCTTGATTTTAAGGGCAAATAAGAAAAACAATGATGGCAGAAGGGTATATTTGAAAAGGGCAAAATAGTAATTTTACAAAGATAACAGAGTTACTTAACAGATTTTAACTCTAAGGGTATATTAGAAATAGGTTGGAACGTAGGAGGGGTATTTTCAATATTAGCCTTCTAAGAGGGTAAATCGGAAAATCGGAAACTTTTCAGGGGTATATAAGCAATTGCCCCTTTTTGAAATATGGTGTTGATGTAGAAAAGAAGAAACCGAATCCGTTATAATTCATCGAATAATGAAACCAATCCGAACAAAATCACCTCCAGATTTTTTTCTCTTTTATTCTTGCATTAGTTTTTTCATTTCTATCTATTCAACCATTTTTATTCTCCTATAGTTCTTTCTTTCTATTTTCTTTCTTTGTTCTCCACTGGATTTTCATTCTAATTTTTTTTAATATATTTTTTATATTATTAACCAATCATATTTTTTTGTTATTTTTTTATTTTTTTATTTAATTTATAAAATTTTATTATAATTTCTATCCGCCGCATCGCGCGGATTCCTAAACTAGTTTAATATTAAGGGACAATTGTTTATATATTCTTACCGTTTGGTTAGGGGATAGGAATAGGAATAGGCCCTTATACCCCCTTTATACCCAAACGCTATTTTTTTACCCGAGAATAGTAGTTCTCGGTTATTCCAACCAACACCTCCATTTTTTATATAAAACTACCTAATATTTTAATTTCTTATCATCGGGAACAACCCAATTTTCATCCAAACGCTATTTTTCTTATTCCCATACTTATACCTATCCCTATAATAGCTAGTTCTTGCTTATACTCGAACCAAACTGTCACGCCCCGGGTTGAAGGATTCTCCGGGCACGCCGACAAATCCGCCATGTATAAAAAATTTTCTCTATACACGAAGCGTAGGTGTACCTGTATAACATATAATACTACAAACAGTAGCATAGAGCTGAAAATACAATAAACAAACAGGTAGGAAACGAAACACGAGTTCAATATACATACAACGATCACAGATACAAGAAACTACTCGCTCCAGCGAGTTCACAACTGTATGTACATAACTCACCAAACCCAAAACAATCACTACCTGCAGGAGGGAAAGTCCTCTAACTCAGCAACACACGGGAAGGGCTCTAACTCGCGACGCCCTTGCCTCGATCCCATTCAGACGGAGCAGCAACCGAAACCGAAGGCCTTGCAACAACGGTGGAAGAAAGAGGGCGTGAGAACTACTATAAAAACAAGTAGTCCTCAGTGGGTACCGCCCTAAACACATCGGTCCACCAACTAAGTCTACAGGGTAAGCAAGAAAATAAAAGAAGCCGGAACACTCAACAGCTAAGTACCACTATACTATCCTGCCCGCAACAACCCTCTGTAGAACAAGTAAAAGTTGACCCAATCGTACAAGGGACTGTGAAACACCCGTCCCGCCTGTCGAAACAACACTACAACTACCCCAGGGGTAGCTAGCGGAGAGCAAGTCCACAATGAGGACGCAGCGACACCAACGCAAAAGCACTAAGCCAGACTCCGAAGCGGCACTCGTGGGCGCGAACCAACCGAGTATGCAAGCGTATCTCTGTCGAGCTCAATCGGCTCTCACGGGCATATAGTCAAGTAAACGAAGCACTAATACACCACGTGCCCTTTGGCACAAACTGTAACCACACAGTACACTGGGCCCACCGTCAAACCCCCGACGGTTCCCAACAACCAGCAAAACTAGACTCTGCTGGAAATTAAGGTCGTCATTCCCAGCGCGAGCGTAAAAGCAAACTACACTACCCTGGGTATCCATTGCACTCCCCCGGCGATGATACGGCACAAAACGGCTCCTAGAGCTAAATCCGATAGTGTAAGCTAATGACGATCCAAAACGTGGTTTTCTCCTAAGTCAAATTCAAGTCCGACGTGAATGTTGCTAAGTATTAACATGCTCTCTAAATTCAGATTTTAGAAGGTATGATCCATGAATTGAGCTACCACTAATTAGCTTCAACAAATAAAGCATACATGTTAACTATTACGAACTTAGGAGTGAAACGATGAAATCCTACCTCGATAGCAATCCTCTGGCAGCAAGGGAGTGTCCTGGGTCCCCTCGATCTCCCCCGCTGATCCGCCAAGGTCCGAAGTCTCCCGCTGCGAAGAGGCAAACCCAATAATAAGCGATTTCATGAATTCTGTCCGAAAAAACAGCAGCTGAGAAAAGCTTAATTCTAACTAAGCTAACCTTCTCCAATTTCAACAAGTAAGGGCTCAGAAGCTTCGTCTGGAAGTCACGAATCCAACGGTCCAAATTTTGCTGGATTCCTCCACTCCTACGCAGAGTACAGGCCGAAATACGAAACATCGATGCTGGAAACCTGCAGTTCGGCAGCTCAGAAACTGTCGGCAAACAGCGACTCAGTAAAGATGGGGTTGACCCGGCAAACCTGTTCCAAATCCGGCAAATAAGGACTCTCTGGAATCGTCTCGAAGTCGCGGATCCAATGGCTCAGGTTTCGTCGCGTTTCGACACTCCTTCACAGAGTACTAGTCAAAACTCCGCGGGTCGACGCTGCAGTCAGCAGCAGTAGCAGCAAGGTACGAAAGTGAAGCAATCCGAAGTAAACGGAGGGATGTCGATGGCCAACTCACCTCTGAAAATGCCCTAGGCTCGTCGCTGAGTCGAGGACGACGGTCCCGCGCGCACGCCTGGCTCCCTCGCAGCGTCACGTCGCCGGAAACACTCCTCGGCGCGCCGTCGACGAAGATCGGTCTTCACTTGAGCTCCTCCACCACCTTGGTTGGGCAAGGAAGAAGAAGATGAAGAAGCAGCAGCAGCAGCAAGGGAAGAAGGGGAAGAGCCCTCTCTCTCTCCTCTCTGCTCTAATAGGTAAGGGGGAGTAAGGTGATGTGACAAGAGAGTGAAAAAGTCAAACTGCACCATGCTGTCACGTTGTACCGGTACAAAATCTCATTTGTACCAGTACAAATAGGCAACCCGAGAGCCCCTCTGCGCAGGGCTATACCGGTATAGCCCTGGTGGTTACATCGGTATAGCAATCGATCTTGTACCGGTATAGCCACCAAAGTGTCTGCAGTACAAACCACGAAAAACACTGCTATTTCGTAGATTTTCAGATTTCCTGCAGCTCTCGCGTTCCCACTGAGTCCGTTCGACGTCATTTTGGCGCCAACGCGACTCGGGCTTGTCCCGACACTCACCAGAGCTGTCGATAAGCCTCGGCTGAAATTCCAGGTCTCTACACAAACGGTAAAAAGTTTAGACTTTTTAATTTACCCTTCTCAATTAGAAGGCTTTTTTTTTTCTTTTTTCTTTTTTTTTTTTTTTGAGATAGCTAGCACGCTACTCGCTTCGTTTATTTCATTTAGAAATAAACTTAGCAAACTTAGATAGAAATGTGAATCAATTAGAATTCGAACTTGGGTCTCGGGTACCAATTAACCACCAAGTCCTTTGCCACTTGCTCCAGGGATGGTCGGTTAGAAGGCTAATATTGAAAACATACTTTTTACGTTCCAACCCCTATTTCAAATATAACCCTAAAGTTAAAATTTATTGATGAATTCTGTTATCCATATAAAATTACTATTTTACGCTTTCAAATATACCATTTCATTATCACCGATTTTTTTTATTTATCCTTAAGTCATAGGCACAAAAAGTATTTTGACTTTTGCATGATCTTTTCAAATAGAGTAAATGAGATATTTTCGAAGTTTTGACGGATATATAGGAAATTATCCCAAATATTAGATATTATTAAAAGAATGCATAATTGATATCTTTCCATATTTAGAGCACCGAGAAAATCTCCTGCATAGAAATTTTTTCTTTCTTACCGTTTGGTTAGGGGATAGAGATAGGAATAGGCCTGTATCACCCTTTTATACCCAAACGCTAATTTTTTACCCGAGAATAGTAGTTCTCGGTTATCCCCACCAACACAATCATTTTCTATATAAAACAACCTAATATTTTTCTTATCCTCGGAAACAATCCAATTTTCATCCAAACGCTATTTTTCTTATCCCCATATTTGTACATATCCCTGTAATAGCTAGTTCTTGCTTATACCCGAACCAAGCGGTAGAATAAGTATAACTATTGGGATAAGTAAAAGTAAGAGTAACTTATGAATTATGCTACTATACTATTAATAGTACTAAATATTTGATGCTATCGAGTTATCGGCTGTTGGATGAAAAAAATTGTGCGGTTAGCGTGATAGTAGTCCCCTAGGGTTGAGTAGGTAGTTGGTTGAATAGTATAATCCAAAGAATGAAAATGATCAAAAAGTAGATCTAACGGTAGAAAACTCGATAGTATCAAGAGCTTTGATACTATCGATAGTATAGTAGTAGGACTCCTAACTTATAATTTATGTTTGGCAAAGAGTAATCCTATTCTAAACATAAGAAAAAAGGTAAACTTCAAATACCACGCCAGTGATTTCGCACTTTCTCACTTTAGTATCATGCATGTGATTTGAAGTGTATCAAGTTAGTATCATGTGGTTTCGTTTTTATTTTTTCATTAGCTTTTTTATTAATACTTCGTTAAATCATATACAAAAAACTTCAGATATTCTACCTAGTTTTATCGAATATTCACTTTGGTACCATTTAGTTTTAACTTTGTCACTGATTTAATAAAAAAATTAGTAAAATTGATAATAAAAAAATAAAAATAAAATCACATGATACTAAATTGATACATCTTATCCCGCAGAGTACAAAAGTGAAAAAATGTAAAATGACAGAGATGGTATTTGAAGTTTTTATGTTTGGACGATTTACATTTGAATAAAAGAAGAATAATAATATTTTAATAGAAAAATATGGCAGAGAGGCCAGCCATTTTCTCGAAGAACCTCCGATTTCTCGAGTAAACTCACAATCATCAAAACAAACGATAGAACTTACTATGGACAGCAAGCATTATACAGTGTCGACAATCTCGAGAGGAGGGGGGTTTTTGCGATTCCAACCGAGCACAAAAATTAAAAGATGCATATATATACAACAACACACCAACTTACGCGTCACTGGCACCAAAACAGTGACAATTCATCAATCAATTGGGAGAGAAAGAAAGAGACCCTTCAATTACCTCCAGACCCATGGCCTCATTATATAATTAATCGAAGTAGTCATTTGTGGTGGTGGTGGTGGTGGCGGGGCGTGGTGGTCCTGATCCTGCAGGTTAGAGTCCTTATCCGACCTTTATGACCTCCTCCCTTTCGGTACTGATCCTCGATCCAATATCTTCGCACTAGTACTAGTACCGCCGAGTCCCGCGTGGTGGCTGCAGGCGGTCGCCTTGCTGGACCTCTTCCACCGCGCCAGCTGGAGCAGGTGGCCAATCCGCTTCCTCCACCTCAGCACGCCTCCCTTCTTCGCGCGCTCCACGATGCTCCGAATTCCTGCCTCGATCTCGCCCTTTCCCCCAGAGGAGGAGGAGGAGGAGGTTGTGCCGCCGTCGACCTTCGAAGAGGGCCTGATGATCGTCGTCGACGGCGGCGGCAGCTTCTTGTTGTCCCACCGACCATTCCCATTGTCCTCGAACTTGATCGAAATGAATGAATCTGAATATATAAACATAATTAAGCAACAGTTAACCCATGCCCTGCATATCTCTAATTAATTACTTAATTAATTAATATGAACTAATCAAAGTAATTAATTAAAATATTATATATATTAGCCAACTACTGTATACATATGTCATGCGTGCTCAATCCAACTTGCTTAAATTAATTCCACGACTAGCTGACCAATTGGTTGAAGATATACATGCAAAATTCCGACGTACGTTAATCAATTCTTGCTGCTCTAAGAACGTACATTACTACATGAACAATCAATTAATCCTGTTTATACATATATACATATGGTACTAATTAGCTCGCGCGGGAATATATCCCTTTTTAATTATGCTTTTGTTTTAGAGACAATTAATCAAAAAGGAGGCCATTAATTAAGTGCAATAACTAATGTGTTTGCTTAAAATTCCATGCATGTATGCCCATTAATTATATATGACTGTAAATTAATGCTTAATTAATTATAACTTAATTTCATGCTTGTAAAATTAATTATTTCAATGGTACTAATTGCTGTGCATATATATATGTAGAATTTTGGATCACGAAATTAATGTTGAAAGACAATTAATTGCATGCACCATTTATCTAGAGCTTCTTGCACATATAATTAAGAAGACTATATATAGTGAGAGGCTTCTTTGATCGGCATGAAATTTTTTAGTAATTAACCTTAATTTTTACTCTGTATTAATTTGCGTCTTCCATACGGAGCATCAGATTTTGGAAGATTAATTCAGATGCATAACTATAACTATTAAATCTGATAATTAAACTTAATTTGCACGATCGAGTAGAATTTTTAATTTTCTCGATCGATCGATATCGATCGCTTTATGTATGAGCAAATTAAATTGATCGAATCCAACATGAATTAATCAATCGCGCACGTACGTGCGTACGTACCTTCCAGGCTCGCGATGGACTCTGGGTCGTCGGAGTCGTCGCCAGCAGGTCTATGCCGTCGCAGGTCGAGGCGGTGCAGGAGGGAGCCCAAGGCAAACTGCACTTTGGGTAGGCTGATGCCGGATCTCCTCCTGAAGGCTCTGCAGGACCTTATTATTTGAGCGTCGACTTTATTGTTCGTGGGAAGTTGGCCCTGTTTAGAGGCTAACAATATAAGAAGCCTCTCCTTCAAACATACGGCGCATACACCTACGACCGCATCCCTGGGGTGGAAGTAGCAGTACGAGCTATCTGCTGCTGATCTGCAGTAGTTCATTTCCATATATAATTAATTCGGGCAATTGTGATCGATCGAGGTGGCCTGTGGAGACTAACAGAACAAGTACTGGAGAGGAGAGCGAATTATTAAGTAGGATGAGGGAGAAGGAAACTGGGCATGGAATGCAACAGGCCGGTTAAGCTTTTTTGGGTTGATCGAAGATGGAATAGAAGAGGAGGTGAATTAAGCCCTGCAAACTTAGGGGGGAGAGGAATTGGATTTCCATTTAGGGTTTGAAGCCGATTATGCAATGAGCTTAAGTACAAAAAGATATATATATATATAGAGAGAGAGAGAGAGAGAGAGAGAGAGAGAGAGAGAGAGAGAGAGAGAGAGAGTGAGATTATCACCTTTTAGAGCAGAATTTAATTATTAGAGGCTACTGTATATATAAAGCCCTTTTTTTTCCGTACGTGGATGATCTGCGTTAGCTCTTCTAGACTGGTATCTATTTTAGGATTACATTTTTAAAACTAATTGGATTCTGTATATATTTGGGAAGGTCTTAATATTTAAACACACTTTTATTTCTTTCTCTTTCATAAGTTATAAAATCGCAGTGGGCGCTGCCATCCCAAATGTACTCCTTTGATACCAGTTTTGGCCATTACAAATATCATAGTATTTAAAATATTGAAATCTTTTCTCAATTAATTTTAAGGGTTTTCAAAGTACAAAATCGGCTGCTTTTGAAAATACGGTCCCAAACTAGTAGGGTAGGACTACGAGAGAGATTAACATATACTAGTACAAAATCGGCTGCCTAAAGGGAACAAAGAAAATTAAAAAAAGGTTTTGAAAGTTGTTATATCAATATTAGACCAAATCCTTGGGCTTGTGACTTCAGTTCACAAATAGTAGAAGGTTGGAAGAGCTAGTTTAATTTGCGAAGAATCTTTGTTTTAGTTAATTAAATTATATTAACAAGTGTGAGCGAATATCTCTTTATTTATTTATTTATATTGAGAAATAGGTAGCGAGTTACCCGCTTCATTCATTAGGAAAATAAACTAGGTTTACATAATGGAAGCAGCCAGGGCTTCCGTAGAAAGAGAGAACGGCGAAAGGAACAAGGAAAATAAAAGCTAAAAAAACAACAACAAAAAGAAAAAAAAAAAAAAACAAAAATCAAAGGAATGTGTTCCAGTTGGCCAACAAAAGCTTTACACGTTCCCAACACCGGGAAGGATTGGGGACATTCTCTCGAAAAATTATACCGTTCCTTTCCATCCAAACTACCCACCAAATAGCTGATAAAAGAGACAGGGAAATAAGTCTCTTTTTGGTGTCTTTTAGATCAATCGATCTTGACCAAACTTCTCTCACGTCCTCTGAGGGCTCTGTTAGTGCCTCCAAACCGTCCACGCTGAGCAGTAGGAAACGGACGAATACACAGGAACTCATAAGGTGATCGCAGCTTTCTGTATTGACGGCACAAAAGACACAAAATTGTGTCAATAACCACCCTCGTTTGTATAGTCTATCTGCGATGGAGATTCTCTTCCGGAGAAGCAGCCATAAGAAAACTTTAATCTTAACTGGAATTTTCAGTTTCCGTATATATTAACTCATCAAGTCCCTCAGACCTGCATCCATGAGAAAGTGGTAAAGGGATTTAACGGAATACTTATGATTAGAGGTCCAACGACGCCAATTGATCAAGTCAGACGTATGATTTGGGCGGGTGAGCTGGAGCAAGTCTATATGCAACATCTTTTGACTAAGGCGTTCCGCTGAGTGAGACCCCACTGAGCCGCGACATATGTACTGCCATCGCCAACCCTTAGGCTGCGTTTGGTTGGAGGGATATTCCAGAACAAAACGGGATATCCCTCTTTATCCCCCCAAACGAAATGCTATTGGGAACAACTGGGTTGTTCCCAGCTTAACGGGCTGTTCCCGGTTGTTCCGGAATAGCTCGTTAAGCTTGTTCTCCCTTTTAGGGAGAACAATCTGGGAGTACAAGCAGCTTTTGGTTTTTGTTTTTTTTTGTTTTTTTGTTTTTTTTTTCTCTATTATGCCTTTTAATTTTTTATACTTTATTTTAATTAATTTTAAATAAATTACATGAATGCACAAATTTAATAAATAAATATATTAATATAAATATTATATTTATGATAATATATTTATACTTAAATTTTATTATATAATATAAATTAATTAAATTTGATATATATTTTATTTTATTAAGTTTTATCATTTATATATTAATATTTAATTATTTTATTTTTATATTAAATATTATATACATAAAATTATTTTTTCATATATATATATATATATATATATATATATATATTAATTTGTATTGAAATTTATACTAATTATTAATTAAAATTATAAGTATATTGTCTTTTTGAGAAATAAAAAAAAATTATAAGGATATTGTTAGTATTATACTTTATTCATTAATATATTATGAATAAATTATATAAAATAAATTATTATATATAATAAAATAAAATATAATATTTTAAATTAGATTGTTATATAAAATATTATATTATAATTTACTATATGAAATAATTTTATATAAAATATACTAATAGAAATTAATTATTTTATTTTTAAAAATATATTTAGACATTGTTCTAGACTTTTTATCCAAACGCTATTAAGGATATCCTCTAGAATATCCTCGAATGCATCCAAACACAAATTTACAATTGTTCTATCTTGTACTGGAATATCCCCTGTTCTCGGGAACAACAAAAGTTGTTCTCCAAAATTTAGTTCTCCAACCAAACGCAGCCTTAGGGTTCCAGCATTGAGCAATAGTAGTCTCCTTATTCCCTATGTGGGCATAGATATCGGAGAAAAGGGTGGATTTCACCTAATTAACCATATGTCAGACCACATCCCAATTTCTCTGCCATTTTCGAGCTTATAGGTTGCACCACATTTGAAAATATCATAACACCGGAGCACACTTCTCCACCATTGTGAATAGCGTACAAATGCTCTACCCTCATGTAGAGACCTTTGTCTGACGTAATAGAGCGATTTAACTAGCTTGTTCCAAGGCAAATTTGGTTCGTTAAAGAAGCGCCACCACCATTTAATTAATAATGCCATATCCATCGAATCCATATCCTTGATTTCTAATCCTCCTCTTCTTTCTTACTTTTGCAAATGGATTTCGAATATCTCTGTTAGTTATGACTCGAAATTCAGATTTGGCTCAAGTTCGGGTTTCCGACTCACCGACAGTTTCGCGGTGCAACCAATTTGGAAAAGAAAATATGGAGGAAAAAATGAATGTCTGTGGTGGGTAGCGGAGGGCTGGGCGTCGGGCCGGCTGTGGCCTGCCCGACGATCGCAGTGCGGGGGCGGGCCCCTGAAATCGAATCGGATCGAAGACCCGTTATGTCTTTCCGTTTTTTTCGTGTTTGCCCTAGAGGCGTGAGATCGTGGTTGGTTGTACGTGAAGAACATTGTATTCCCTTTCGTTTTGATAGTGAAGTCCTCTCCTCCTCGCCGTGGTTTTCCCCGCAAAGGGTTTTACGTAAATACGTATGTCTTTTTCTGTGGTTTGATTGTGTGGTTTGATTGTGTTTGTGTTCGCCATTTTGTTTCCGTTTCTGCGTTTGTCCTAACAATCTCTTTATTAAAAACCAACAATATACTGTTAATAATTGGTCGTGAAGTTTTCTCCAATTAACATAAATTAATCTTGCTTTTATTTAGATGAATTGCCGTACCTAAACTCTATCAAGGGAGATAGGACCGAATGATGGCGATGTAGATACTCATAAAACAACACAACAAAAAGTAAAGAAAACGAAAGCTCCATGATTGATTAATGCGTAAAACGGAATATTTGAGCCAAAAATGTGGTTCATATATATACCGTATATATATACACCACCAATCCATGTACGTACAATTTGCCATTTTAAGATTGATAGGTATAAAACCATCCGAGATTAGTGCAGATTAATTAAGCTAATTAAGACCATTTTGTGTCTCACACCTACTTTTTCTTTTATATCTGGTCCTCAAATTAAGATATCACCAACAAGCATGTATGGAGCATGAAGCATCTATGTGGCCTTTCAATGAATGGGAAAGCAATAGTAGGGAAAAAGGTGTGGGCAAAAGGGAGTGGTTTTTGAGGCCAATGCACATGGGTGGTGGAGCCCCTTATCTCCAATTCCGAGTGAGGAGTTTACATCATGCAACGTACCAAGCCGAAGGAAAGGGCGGACATGGCATCTACAGAGGGAATAACGTGAAGTTTAAGCCCATGTGGCTCAAAGGTATATATGTCGCATTTATTGACACTTATTAAACAAAGAGAAACAAAAAATTTGTCCATAATCTTATCGGTTTTTTTTTTTTTTTTCAAACATTATTTTTATATTAATTAATGTATTGGAGGGAAAAAAAATTGTTGATAATTTGTTAAGTTACAATACATCCGGCTAAGTAATATATGATAACTTATTTTTTAAAAAATTTTAAAAATTTTATTTTTAATTAATTTTTTTTATTTTTTATTGTCAAGTTAAGATCTTTGATGAAAAAATTTTTTTTTTATTTCTCTTTAATTTCTTTTTCCAGCAATCATCTTAGTTTGGCTGGAAATTATGTAAAGTGTGTTTTAAGTAAGATAAATTTATAATTCTTTATTTTTAAATCATTACTGATTGATAAAGAATGTTTAAGTTTTTTAGTGTTCGATTATAAAGTAATAATATAGTGCATTGTATGGATACAAATCTATCATATACCTTGTTAGTCTAATACTAGTAAAGTAATCCGTACAGTGCGACGGAATACTATTAAAATAAAAATTTATAAATAATAAAATATCAGTAAATTTAAAAGTAAAATTCGCCAAGAATAAAATATCAGATCAACAATGAATGTGAAGAAGTATAGCTAAAAATGATTAACATAAATGATTTAAATGGATAAACAATATGAAATGAAAATAGCAACGAATACAAAGTATACAGGAGAGCAGGCAGGAATTATCAACAACAACATTTTACTTGTATTTACTTTTCAAATAACTAAGGGGCTGTTTGGTTCAATGTAAAACGGTGAAAAAAAGGATCGCAGTGCAGCCTTGATGGGGTTGGAGGCGAAGAGAGCGGGGCATGCGCAAGAAGGGCAGGCGGCACGGCCTCGGCAAGGCAAGGTTGGAGGCGAGAAGTGCGGGGCGCCGCGACCTCGATTAGGGCGGAGTATCTGTTGATGGAGATGGAGGGCAAAGAAGAGATGGGTGGAGAAAAAACACACGACAACAAAATGAAGGAGAAGAAAGAGAAGGAAGAGGAGAAACAATATAATTTTTGTCCAAAGAGTACAACTTTCATTCAAAAAGTGCAACTTTTATCTAAAAAAATATAATTTTTCTCCTAAAGAATGTAAGTATTCTCTTAAAAAGTGCAACGTTTTTTTGAACAGTTCAACATTCTCTTGAAATAGTGCAACTTCATTATCTTCTTCTTTTCTCTCTAATTTTTTTATTTTTTCTTTAGAAAATAGTATTTTTCTTCATATTTTATTCTTTATTTTTTTATTTTTTATTTTCTCGTATTTTTTCTGGGCTCCGCTCTCACCCGCACTCGCTCCGAGTTCTCCTTCTCCGACGCTGGCATCGGTGCTGGAGCCAGCAAAAGTGGAGGAAGAGGATGCGGTGCTGTCCTCATTACCGTCGTATAGAGTCGCGGAGGCGATGGAGGTGGATTGAAGAGAAAAAAAAAAAGAACGAAGAAAAAAGGGAGAGGAATAAGATGTGACGTTGCCCTCTTTACTGTTGTAAAGAATTGGAGAGACAATAGAGGGTCGGAGAGAAAAAAACAGATGGTCACGGCGCGGCCTCGGTGGGGTTGGAGGAAGGAAGGTGTACGAGTAAGGGTGAGGGCGCGCGGGACAGAGGCGGGGTGGGCCGTCTCCGCCTCCACCGCTCTTTTTGAAGAGAGAAAAAAAACGAGATAAAAGGGGGGGAGAGGGAGAGAGAGAGAGAGAGAGAGAGAGAGAGAGAGAGAAAGGGAATAAGAAAGATTTTTGGTCCAATTTTTTAAAAATTCGGCCCGAATCGCAAAAAATTCAAAAAGACAAATTCTATTTTTGCAAAAACTCAAAACTAATAGATTTTTTATGCAAATTGGGCAAAAAATTTTAACCACAAAAATTAAGTGTACTTTCAACAAAGCTGTAGCACGGTTAAATTTTAAATGCAATACAAAAGGATAATATTAAGTGTAATAAGTACATAAAAAAGGAGAGTTGTTCTAGCAGTTAGCTATAGTGTCACTATCGACAATAATTTTGGCTAGGAACCCCACTAATCAGCTAAGAGAGTGAAGGAAGCAGCAGTACGGTGGAGCGAAAGTTGTCGAAAATTGCAAGACAAAAGGAGGGATTGGATACAGAAAGCATTAATTGCAATTAGAAACCATAAGGATTTATATAGAACTCAAAGAAGAACTTGAAGGCCAAGATAGCAAACTTAATAGAAAATATCACGAAATCAATTTTTTAAATTGGAAGCTTCCACTACATAGGGTGCAAAATCGTAAATGTAAAACACCATTATTTGACCAACAATTTGTACAAAAGGAGAGAGAGCATCCTTTGAAACTATACAAATCAATGAGAATAATTTTATGACTATATCTGAAATCATGTAGGAACCAACCTTTCTTTACCAAGAAAAGACAAAAAGAGAAAACTTAGTTACTGAATGATCTTGCAGTGAAAAAAATATATATATTAATCCAAACATCACCACCACCACCACCACCGCCATCATCATCATTACCAATAACAGCAACAAATTAATTTATAACATAAACAAACATCAATAAAATCATCAAGAACCAACATCAGCAATAACAAAATCGGTACCGATAACCCCTAACGCAGACGGCAAAGAGTTTGGTGGTTGATATCCAGTCCCATGTTCGATGCCTAGATACTTCATATTTGCAACTATGTTCATTTCTACAAAAAAAAAAAAAGAATGAGACAACTAGTATGCTATCTTTCACTCAAAAAAGAAAAGAGAAAAGCAATTACAAAATCATTAGCAACAATAATAAAATTAACACTAACAACATCTAAGGTGAAAATCCCATGATTTGTTATAGAAGGACTATAATGGATATGCAGCTAGCTTTCAACATGGGATGTATAGTCTCTTGAGCATAAGATATGTATAGATTAGAAATGGATATTGGAAATTGGAGCGAATTGTATCATGCGGACTGCCTATCCGACCCGGATTCCCTCACTAGCCCTTTTACAATTGAGGAAGTTAAGAAAGCCACCTTCGAACTAGGCAGCGATAAAGCGCCTGGACCGAACGGCTTTCCTCTTATCTTTTTCCAACACTTCTGGGAGATGGTTAAGGAGAACATATTCAATATTGTCATGTCCCGCGACCTTCCAATTTGGTCGGATCCGGGCACGTCGATCAGACGCCAAACGAATAGCATATCCCCTATCCGCCCAAGGCTAACAACAGCAATCATGTACAAGAGTTTGCCCAGGAAAAACTCAAACAACATATATGATCAATACGAAGCACCACAAGTGCTATACCAATAAGAGCAAGAATCACAAGTAACATGCAAGTGAATAAAAAAAGAGAGTTCTAGCTATTACATCACATTTACATCATTTGCATAATTGATTTACACTTACATCTCCCAAAATGAATACATGAGCTATACAATTTCATCTCATCATATACATATATATCCATCACTAGCAACCTCACCACCGAAGTACATAAGTCACTCGAACCATAATACATAGCCTACATCCCATGTCAACTGGGTACGCGAGGGTACTCTAATGCAAGTGGAAGCTGCTAGCTAACCTAGGGCGCTATGCCCATGCCGCGATCCTCGTCCGGCGTGCTCGAACTAGGCCCTGCAACAAAGTGGGGTGAGAATTATCTTCCATAGTTTCTAGTGGGTTCGGGCGCCGACTCCGCCGATCTCCCTACTAGGTCCAAGCGGGCAATAGCAAATAGATAGCTAGATAGATAATGAAAGCAGTAATCGACATAGTAAGAAAACTACACTACTTTGCTCAATCAAGAGTAATGTATGCATGCATCACATAGTAAGAAGTCTACTAACATGCTACCATGTCCAATAAGCAAATGTCCAATAAACAGTGTTATTCTCTTGTTCAACCAATCCTTAGCCAACCCTGGGGTTCGCCCATGACTCACAATGCCATCTCGTAAGGTAAGGAGACTCTTCTCGCTCTCAAACCCGAGATCGTCTGCGAGACATCAAATCTGCCTTGGTGTCACGGGTCTAATGACTTTTGTCGAAAAGCCAGCGCGGCGCTCGTTCGTCACTTGCACAAACGAGCCAGCCAAACCGTCCCGAGGCACAACTTCGCAAATTGGCAACGACTGAGAATTGAGAGCAAGCACGTAAAGGGTTCCTGTAAATTGGCACAAACAACGAGTATTTTATTGATAACGAAAAGATGGACTACAAGCGAAAGGCACACGACTCGACTTGGTCCGGCATGGCCGATGAGGGCAAAATGATCACCAAGACACTCCGCATATAGCGAAGCGGGCTCACATAATACGTCTCACCCAACCTTCCCGTACTACCCTATATTGGCATCCACCCACTTGGCACCCCGGGGGTACAAAGGTGCTCACCGAGGGGTACGTTTTCCCCGTTCCGTACCCATAGGAAAATAGGCCGCTAACCCATGTCCGACACGCGTCCAGCTCAATCTGTCGCATAAACGGCCATCGTTAGCGAAATGCCTATGTCCCCTTGGATGCGTAGCACAAGTGAACCCACGGGTAGCCAACCGGATGCCAATTTACAAGCAATGCTAATCCCAAACAAGAAAAATCCTATGTCGACGTCGTGCCCGACACAACATTTACAGATTCTTTACAAACTCAATGTTATTGACAAAGTCAGGGCCGCTGACAGCCAAAAGGACCCTGACAGACTCCCCCACTTGATTTCTCGACGCCCTCGTCGAGATCTTCAGCTTGTACCTCCGTGCGTGTTCTGTTCATCCCGACGTGTCCGCCGAGGTCTTCTGCTGGTACTTCCTGATCTGATCTTCTTCATGCCGAAGTGCATCTTCCCACTCCCAACTGGCTTCAGCCTTTGGTAGGTTCTTCCACCAGATGAGGAATTCCCTTTTAACTGCTCCACTGGGTAGCTTCCGCACTATGTCCGCCAGAATCTTGTCAACTCGCCTCTCGACAGAGTAAATTGTGGGGGTGGGGCGAGTCGAGATGTTTCTTGAGGGATCTTCGCGGTCGGCATGGTAGGACTTCAGGCAGCTCGTATGGAACACTGGGTGGATTTTAAGCCACGCCGGGAGCTGCACGCGAACTTCACCGGAATCATTCTAACGGCTTTCCAAACCAATATACACCGTAACTTCATAATTATAGAAGTTCGGTACCTTACATCCTCCCCTCCTTAAAAAGAGTTTCGTCCTCGAAACTCAAATCTCGTCTTAATCCGACTTATCGAGTAATCGAGGGTACGTAACAATGCATTTTTCCACTTCGGAGTGGCCTTTCTCTCATTGGAACTATCCAAAGGCCCACTACGGAGGTGGTGAGACCATCCTCACGCTCATTTGGCAAGCACAATACCAAAGCATTACGGCTCCCGCGGTCACGATGGTAGCGCAAGTCGATGCTTAACGACTCCACACGCTTCAACACCACTCGCAGACCAATCACGCAAAGAACTTCTCTTTGCATTTCACACCCCATCAAGGCACACACTCCGATTCGATCACCGGCATTGCCTAGAAGCAATATCGTTGGTGCATCGACCAATCGCGAGTGCTCCAATCCCAACCGAATCCTTGCTCTATCATGAGATGGCACACTCCGGCACATCTCCAATCTCAATCCGTAAGAGCATTATCCTCAAACCCGCATGGCTATCCAATGCCCAAGTGTCTCCTAGAGACCACTTCACTTTCTCTTCTGCTACCACGACCAATAGTAATCCGCTCTCCAAACGAACTCACACAAATACTCCGTTCGTGAATCCAAGCCAAACTCATCAATAGAGTTATTGGTCAAACCGCTTAACTCGGTTTCCACAGGTGGACCAACGGTCACCAATCCTACGTAGGCCTACCGCCTAAACCGGACTCAACTACGCGTAGCGTCTCTCGCTCACTACCGTAGACCCAATCGGCACTCGGCGAAATTCTCACTTGGAAATTCGCACACACTCCAACCAGGAGCAACTAAGACCCCAAACCACGTCGAATCCTCGGGCGGGGTCACAACGACACTCGGTGTGTCATCAATCTCATACTCTAACTGTCACGCCCCGCTACCCGCCTATTTGGTCGGGTTCGGGCCACGTCAACAGACGCCGAACGGACAGGGCCTCCCCCGCCCGCCCAAGGCTCTTGCAACTGGTATAATTAAACAATCAAAAGAGAATTGCAATTATACGAGATATTTGATTACATTTTAACAAAATACAAGCAAACTAAGCTATTACATCTTTTTTTTTTCATTCAAATACATCATATTCTTTTTACATTTGTCATTCCACCAAAAATACTTGAATGTTTACAACTTAACCAACTATAGATCAACAAAATAAGTTGATACAAGTATACCCAAAAAATGGAATGCCTATGATACTCCGGTAGCCACTAGCTATGGCGCTAACCCTTTGCCCCGGTCCTCCGCCGCCCCGCTCGCGCTAGGACCTGTAGGGTTAGTGGTGTGAGAACTACAACGAAGGTCCCAGTGGGCTCGGCAACCGACCCCGCCGACTTACCCACTAGGTCTACCCAGGCATAAGTATTTCAACGGAAAAGAAATAGTAACCAAACTATATATGCTAATACTATGCCTGCAGAAGAAAGGTCAGTGAATAGATAATCAACTGAAAATAACTATGCATGCATGCCTTTACTCTACTTTACTTTATCTTTCCTTGGCTCTTTACCCAATCTTGCCGGTTAACATAGTTAACCCCAACAAACTCAAGACCCAAAATCCCTCTCTGAACGGGGAGGCTCTAAGCCTGCAAGATCCGAGGGACCGTCCGTCGGGGCCACGATCCCCTAGGTGACTGTTCCGGAACTCACCGCTTGAGGAGGAGCGACCTCCCTTAAACCAAGACTTGTCAAGAGTATCGATCTAATCCTCACATTGAGGAATCATAGCCACTGTTCTCAATGCCAATTCCATGGATAGGTTACTACCATATCATCTATCTCATTTTTACCGTAACGCCACTAAGGTTAAACAATGTTTAACTATGGTTATCTCAATGCCAATCTCGTCTCTATGTTCAATATCACCTTTGTTGACTAAGATCAAGTCCATTTCCATATTCATACAATTAGGGTTCTAGTTCTCATGCATCTATGGTTCCATTTCAATTTTTAAGTTCATTACTCTTTAGAACATGAATTGAGGTTCAACCATTTTGCATAAATTCCAACTACCTTATCATGCATGAATTTACTATACACATACAATGCTCAAAAAGGTGAAATAGACATAGGATGGAATCCAACGATTCCGGAATGCACCCCCCACCTTAAAATATTTTTGTGGAGTTGCCCTACGAATCTCGCAACCAACCGACGCCTATTCTGCAACCTGCAGTTTAAGAATGGACCTAATCAGGCCATTTTACACAGTAGCTCCTATATCGGCTTTTCGTTTAAACGAACGGAGTTGTCCCACGCGTCGGGAATACCCCCAATTAGATTTTCACAAGGTCAGTTAGTCTTGGAAACACCCTAGGGCAAAAGCACCAATTTCCAAACCCTAACAATGCCATTTTGGCATTCCTTGAGATTGATCTCACCCACAAGCAAAAGAAAGCTTGTGAACCCATGAGAAACTCTCTAGAACCATTCTAAAGCCATTAGAACCATCTCTAAGGCATCTACTACAAACCCTAGCTAGCCACCATGAGAGCACTTGAAGCTTTCATGTGTTTCCATGGTGTGCTTTACTCTAGCATGTCTCTAACACTAGCAAGAAGCTAGAAACCTCAAAAACTTAGGTTAAGACCAAAACCCTATCACCAAACTTGCATAAACCTACCTCTTGTGCAAAGCTCTTCCAAGCTCTTGGTGTGGGAGAGCTCCATAGTCCTCCAAAAACCCTCCAAAGCCTTCTTCTCTAGCTTCCTCTCCTTGATCTCCTTGCTCTAGGGCCCCTCTAGAGAGAGAAAGTGAGAGAAAGGAGAGTGAGAGATAAAGTGTTGTGAAAAAGAGAAGGCCCACACCTATATTGTGTTGTAACAATACCAAATAGGCCCTCCAAACCCCAAATATTACAATCTGCCAAAACTGGGCAGATTTCGGGTGGGATGTCCGGTCTTGGACCAATGTCCGGACAGTAAGCCCTCATTTCGGGACTTAGCCAATTTTCTGCATATTGCGCAGCCAATGTCTGGTCTTGACCGCGATGTCCGGTCTTGGATTGTCCGATCTCGGACCAATGTCCGGATCCCGCAAGGTGGAACTCCAGGACTTAGCCAATTTTCAGGTTTTACGCAGGCTGAGACCGGTCTCGACCCCAATATCCGGTCTCGGGTTGTCCGGTCTCGGACCAATGTCCGGACCCCGCACGCTGGTTTTTCAGGACTTAGCCATTTTTCTCCTCCGCGCAGCTCCAACGCGCGTGGCATCCGGACATCACTTGGGATGTCCGGTCTCGACTGCTCCAAGTCTGGGGATTCTCTAGACTTGCAGTTTTCGATCCCTCGGTTTCCGTTTTCGCTTCACATGGGTTCTAACACTCTTAGAAATCACCCATACTCGCTCCACTCCGGGTCCCGCTCATTTTGACTAACTCGCACGCTTTCTGGGAAGCCATATGCTACATTCCCCACCCCTTAAAATTAGTTTCGTCCGTGAAACTTAATGCATACCTTAGCTTGTCGACTCGAACAAGTGAGGATACTCCTCCCTCATCGCGTCCTCAAGTTCCCAAGTGGCCTCACGGGCTGCATGATTACTCCACTGGACTTTAACATAAGAAATCTTGCGATTCCTAAGCTTCTTCTCTCCTTTTCCAAGAATACAAACCGGGTACCCTTCATAAGTCATATCCTCGTTTAACTCCACCGGTTCATACTCCAATACGTGCGTCGAATTGCGGACATACACGCAGAGATTTGACACATGAAAGATATTGTGCACTCCCGCAAGTCTTGGTGGTAACGCCAACTTGTATGCTACCGCACCGACCCGCTCTAGAATCTCAAAAGGTCCTACATAACGAGGGTTTAGCTTTCCCCAAACGCCAAACCTCTTTACACCGCGCATCGGTGACACCTTCAAAAATACGCGGTCTCCAACCTCAAACTCTAGGTTTCTTCTCCGCTTGTTGGCATAACTCTTTTGTTGTGATTGAGCCGTCGTGAGTCTCTGTCGGGCTAGGCGGACTTTCTCTTCCGCCTCCCGCACCACATCGGGGCCAAGAGCGGTTCTCTCGCCCACGTCGCTCCAATGGATTGGAGAGCGACACTTCTTTCCGTACAGGGCCTCGAATGGCGCCATCGCAATGCTCTCTTGGTAGCTATTGTTGTAAGTAGAAAATCATGCCATCCGCCCTTATAATCAAGTACACACGCCCGAAGCATGTCCTCAAGTATTTGAATAGTCCTCTCAGATTGACCGTCACTCTGAGAATGGAATGCCATACTAAAGTCGAGCCGTGTACCCAATGCATCTTGCAAACTCTTCCAGAAATGAGATGTGAACCGTCTCGATGTGACACAATCGATACCGGAACCCCATGTAGTCTCACAACCTCGTCGAGATAGACTTGAGCCAGCTTGTCTCCCGACCAAGTAGTGTGGATCGACAAAAAGTGAGCCGATTTCGTCAACTGGTCCACAACTACCCAAATCGCGTCGTGTCCGCCTTGAGATCTAGGCAAACCCGTCACAAAATGGATAGCGACGTCTTCCCACTTCCACACGGGTATTGGTAGGCCTTGCAACTTTCCCGCCGGAAAACGATGCTCAGCCTTTACTTGTTGGCACGTGAGACATTGTGCCACAAACTCTCCAATATCTCTTTTCATGCCCGGCCACCAATAATAAAGCTTTAGATCTTGATACATTTTGGTGCCGTCCGGGTGAATGCTATAGGGTGATTGGTGCGCTTCTCGCATAATCGCCCTTCGAAGGTCGTCATCCTTAGGCACACACCAACGGTTTCTATACCGTAGTGCACCCAATGCCAAAATCTTCGGCACTACCGTTCTCAACTTCACCGCGCACATTTTGGAGATACGAATCAGATGCTTGCAACTCTTTTATCCTCTCCAACAAGGTGGGTTGCACAATTAACATGGCAAGCGTTGCCGGTATTCCCGGCGCCACGACTTCAAGTCCTAACCGTTGCATGAACCTTTTGGAGATACGAATCAGATGCTTGCAGCTCTTTTATCTTCTCCAACAAGGTGGGTTGCACGATTAACATGGCAAGCGTTGCCGGTATTCCCGGCGCCACGACTTCAAGTCCAAACCGTTGCATCTCCTTGTGCAATGCCGGTTGAGGCGCGTAATTGCCGTCGCCAAATTTTTCTCCGACTTTCTACTCAGAGCATCGGCCACGACATTTGCTTTACCGGGGTGGTATAGAATAGTGACATCATAATCTTTAAGCAACTCTAACCACCGCCGCTGTCGCATATTCAACTCCTTCTGGGTGAACAAGTATTTGAGACTCTTGTGATCCGTATAAATCTCGCAATGCTCACCGTACAAGTAATGCCTCCATAACTTTAGCGCGAAAATAACCGCCGCTAGCTCAAGATCATGGATCGGATAGTTCTTCTCATAGTTCTTCAGTTGACGCGAAGTATAAGCTATGACTCGGTCACTTTGCATCAAGACACACCCGAGTCCAACATAGGAAGCATCACTGTACACAACATACTTCTCCCTCGGTGTCGGCAAGGCAAGCACCGGAGTCGATGTCAATCTCTTCTTAAGCTCCTCGAAGTTCCGCTCACATTCGGGGCTCCAATTGTACTTTACTCCTTTGTGCGTAAGGCGCGTTAGTAGAGTAGTTATCTTGGCAAACCCCTCCACAAACCGCCGATAATAACCCACAAGCCCCAAAAGGCTTCGGATCTCCGCTACGTTTGTTGGGCGAGGCCAATCCTCGATAGCCTCAACTTTCTTTGGGTTCACCGAGATGCCATCTCCGGATATAACGTGACCCAAGAAGGTAACCTCCGATAGCCAAAACTCACATTTCTTCAGTTTTGCATAAAGCTTTTCCCTTCGAAGTGTTTCCAACACGATTCTCAAGTGTTCCTCGTGTTCTTCCTCAGTCCGAGAATATACCAATACATCGTCAATGAAAACCACGACGCACCGGTCCAATAGCGGACGGAAGACTCGGTTCATCAAGTCCATAAAGGCCGCCGGGGCATTAGTAAGCCCAAATGGCATGACCGTGAACTCATAATGGCCATACCGCGTACGGTACGCCGTTTTGTGCACGCCCTTGGGCCGTATTTTCAATTGATGATACCCCGACTGAAGGTCGATCTTTGAGTATACCCTTGACCCTTGCAACTGATCGAATAAATCGTCAATCCTCGGCAACGGGTACTTGTTTTTCATCGTGACCTTATTCAACTCGCGATAATCAACGCAGAGTCGAAGTGTACCATCCTTCTTCTTTACAAATAGCACCGGAGCTCCCCACGGAGATACGCTCGGCCGCACGAAGCCTTTATCGAGCAAGTCTTGCAACTGGGCTTTAAGTTTCTTCAGCTCTACCGGTGCCATTCTATACGGAGCCTTCGAGATTGGAGCTGCCCCGTGGATTAAGTCAATGACGAACTCAACTTTCCGGTCCGGTGGCAATCCCGGTAACTCCTCCGGAAACACATCCGGGTACTCGCATACCACCCGAATGCTACCCAATTCCGGGTGCTCCCTTTGGGTATCCACGATGGTCGCTAAATAAGCTTTGCAACCACCCCTGATCATCTTCTTCGCCCTCACTGACGATATGGTTGCCGCAAAGCGCGCACCCTTACACGCTTGGTAGACCACCTCCTCTTGGTTAGGCTCACGAAAAGTGATAACCTTTCTAACAAAATCGATGACTGCGTAGTACTTGGAAAGCCAATTGATTCCCAAGACCACGTCGAATCCCGACAACCGCTCTACTACTAGGAAATCGATCGGCATAATCCAGTCTCCAATCTGTGGTGGACAGTTCTCGCACTCCTCCTCGTCCACAACAAAAGAGTGCTCGATAGAGTTGACCCACCAATGGTCATCGTGACGCACCATCTCAAACCCATGAGCCTTAGCTAATGATGCATTAATGAATGAATGAGATGCACCTGTATCAAATAACGCTCTGGCTCTAGTGCCTTTGATCAGAATAATACCTGCCACCACGTCATCTGGAACTGGAGCTGGAGTCGACTGCTCCTCCACCTGAGTGGCAAAAATCCGCCCACTAGGTGCTCGAGGTGCCTCCCCGCCGACGAGGCGCCGACGATCGTCCGGCCAGACATAGCGGGTGGCGATCGCCACCGTTGCGAGTGTACCGAATCGAAGCTGCTGAGGGTGCAGGTGATGTACTGTCCGGACACTCGCGACCAATGTGGCCCGCCTGGCCACACCGAAAGCAACGCCTTTCTCGCTGAAGGCAGGTAACAACTCGGTGGTTTCTGCCGCAGATAACACACAGGTAGGCAGTCAGACTCTGGGTCTAACTCCGATTGCCGCACCACTGTGATCGCTGAGGTCGAGGGGGCCGCTTAGAGCTCGACTGCCCCGCGGATCCACCAGATCCATGTTTCTTGGACTTCTCTCTGTCCTTGTCCCTCTCAAAAGCCTCGTGCTCCTCTCACGCAATAGCGTTGTCGCGCCCCACCCAAAGTGCGCGGTCCAGAACCTCCTTGTAGGTCTTCAGCCGGAAAGCATCAACTGTCTTGAAAATATCCGACCTCAATCCACGCCCGAATGCTTTCGCCCGGTCCCCATCACCATGGACCAAGCTCGGCACGCAATTGATCATGTGTGTTAATTCCCTCTCGTACTCGCAAGACCGTGTGACTCCTTGCCTTAGCTTGCGGAAGTCCTCCTCGATCTTCCGTTTATCGCTCTCGGGAAATACTCCATTAATAGCATCTCCGGAACGTCTCCCAAGCCATGGTAGCGTCGTCCAAAGAACGATCCTTTTTCACTTGTCTCCACCAAAGGCGCGCCGACCCCTCGAAACAATGGGCCGCCAAATGTACTTTGTCCCGCTCGAGGGTATAAATGTCCTCGAACAAGGATTGCATGGCGATCAACCACGTCTTGACCATCCACGGGTCCTTGTCTTCCCGTTGAAGGTTGGTGGTTTAAGCGAAGGCCGTCGATCGCTACGCCCGTTCTAGCTCGCCTCGGGGTGTCGTGATCCGAAGCCGACGAACCCGAAGGCGGCGGAGGTACAACCGCCACCGGTACCGCCGCCGGGAGGTGGTGCCGCAGGCTCGACAGGTGGCGTCGGGTCCTGAGGCACAGGCGCCGCCGCCGCCAGCTGGGCCACCAAGTCGTGGAGCCTACTAAGCTGCTACGCCTGCTGTTTCATAGCCCCGGCCAAAGCCGCTACTTGGGCTTGCAGCGCGCGTACGTCGCTCGATCCCGACTGCTCGGGCACCTCAGGAGGTGGTGCCGCCGCGGATCGCGTCCTAGGGCGTCCTCGTGGTGCCATCACGTCCTGAAACGTAACACACACGTATTAATACTCGATACACGTGACACTTACACGTTCCAAAATAACTACCCAATTAAGCGAAAGTAACAAGTAAAAATTAATTCCAACTCTTGGGGTCATGTGGTCGGCCGCCCCACGCAATTCCCTTGAGCAGAAACAATTAATACTTGAATTCATCTCTAACTCCCTCTAGAGAAGTATTGACTCCAACCCAATCTATTAGCCTTCGCAATCACCAAGTTCACGTTAAACGTTTCCTAAGTCCCTAAGGTCTCCAATCTTAAGGTTCCTAAGTCCATCCTAGACCTTTGCTTTCTTCCTTTCACGCTCTGATACCATCTTATCTGTCACGCCCCGCTACCCGCCTATTTGGTCGGGTTCGGGCCACGTAGACAGACGCCGAACGGACAGGGCCTCCTCCGCCCGCCAAGGCTTTCAAAGAATCGGTATAATTAAACAATCAAAAGAGAATTGCAATTATACGAGACTTGCACGAGGGCAAGCAACAAACACAGCGGAAGTAAAAGCTCTAAGCTATAAAATACAACATACAAGATATTTGATTACATTTTAACCAAATACAAGCAAACTAAGCTATTACTAGGGCTGGCAAATGAGCGAGCCGGCTCGTGTTCGACTCGCGTTCGGCTCGATATTTGGCTCGCTCGAGCTCGGCTCGAATTAATTCCAAGCCGAGCTTGAGCCCAAATATAGGCTCGAAATTAATTTCAAGCCGAGCTTGAGTATTACTAGGATCGTTCGAAAAGCTCGAATATATATATATATATATATATATATATATATATATATATATATATATATATATATATATATATATATATATATATATATATATATATATATATATATATAGTCTACAATACCATTAATAGTACCAACCACTTGCTGTAAGGTTTTCGGTCATTGGATGATGAGATGTGTAGTTAAGATGATAGTGATTCTCTAGAATTGAGTGGGAGATTAGTTGATAGTATAATCTAATGGTGAAAATGGTCGAGGATTAAATCTAATGGTACAAAATAAGAATAGCACTAAGCATTTTGTACTATTGATAATATAGTAGCCAGACTCTCTCTCTATATATGTATATTCTGGCTACTATACTATCTATACTATTGATAATCTTGAGCATTTTGTGCAATCGAGTTTTCTACCGTTAGATTTATCTATATATATAGAGTTCAACATCGTACTACCGATAGTACCAAGAATTTGGTATTCTCGAGTTTCATAGCTAGATTTACCCCTTTGGCCAATTTCATCCGTTAGATCGCTCTATTCATCTAGCCACCAGTGAACCCTAGGGAGCTACCGTCCATCCTTTCATACAAGGCTCGAAAACTTAATAGCAAGCCATTTGCACTATTAATAATATAATAGTCTAAATATATGTATATATATATAGGCTAGAGCTACTATACTCTTATAAGTATAGATCTTTTTATACTTATAAATTTTCGGTCGTTGGATGTGCGATTTGGATGATAGTGGTCCCTTAGGATTGAAATAGTCAAAAGAATAAATCCAACGGTCGAAAATTGATGAGTATAAATGGGTCTATACTCAAAATAATATAGTAGCCGAACTCTCTCTCTATATAATTATATATAATATATATTTTAGTTATATAAAATAATATATATTATGTATTTTAATTATATCTATATATATAGAATTTAGATTATTGGGCCCACAAAACCAAACCAGTAAAATTCTACTCTAATTGCTCTCTCTCTCTCTTTTTTACTTGCTCGCATAGTTATTTTTCCTAATTTTTATAATATTATAATATCGTATTTTATGCATTCATTTTATATGTTGAACTTAGACATTTTTTGTATCAAATTTGAAATAATATTTTATAAAAATTAAATTATAGATTGCACGATGTTAAGAATTTCAAGCGGCTCGTTTAGGGCTCGAGCTCGCTCGACTCGAAGTTAGGCTCGCTCGAGCTCGGCTCGAATTAATTTCAAGCCGAGCTTGAGCCTAAATTTAGGCTCGAAATTAATTTCAAGCCAAGCTTGAGCCGAGGTAAGCTCGCTCGAGCTCGGCTCGTTTCCACCCCTAGCTATTACATCTTTTCTTTTTTCATTCAAATACATCATATTCTTTTTACATTTGTCATTCCACCAAAAATACTTGAATGTTTACAACTTAACCAACTATAGATCAACAAAATAAGTTGATACAAGTATACCCAAAAATGGCATGCCTATGATACTCCGGTGGCCACTAGCTATGGCGCTAACCCTTTGCCCCGGTCCTCCGCCGCCCCGCTCGCGCTAGGACCTGTAGGGTTAGTGGTGTGAGAACTACAACGAAGTTCCCAGTGGGCTCGGCAACCGACCCCGCTGACTTACCCACTAGGTCTACCCAGGCATAAGTATTTCAACGGAAAAGAAATAGTAACCAAACTATATATGCTAATACTATGCCTGCAGAAGAAAGGTCAGTAAATAGATAATCAACTGAAAATAACTATGCATGCATGCCTTTACTCTACTTTACTTTATCTTTCCTTGGCTCTTTACCCAATCTTGCCAATTAACATAGTTAACCCCAACAAACTCAAGACCCAAAATCCCTCTCTGAACGGGGAAGCCTGCAAGACCCGAGGGACCGTCCGTCGGGGCCACGATCCCCTAGGTGACTGTTCCGGAACTCACCGCTTGAGGAGCAGCGACCTTCCTCAAGCCAAGACTTGTCAAGAGTATCGATCTAATCCTCACATTGAGGATTCATAGCCACTGTTCTCAATGCCAATTCCATGGATAGGTTACTACCATATCATCTATCTCATTTTTGCCGTAATGCCACTAAGGTTAAACAATATTTAACTATGGTTATCTCAATGACAATCTCGTCTCTATGTTCAATATCACCTTTGTTGACTAAGATCAAGTCCATTTCCATATTCATACAATTAGGGTTCTAGTTCTCATGCCTCTATGGTTCCATTTCAATTTCTAAGTTCATTACTCTCTAGAACATAAATTGAGGTTCAACCATTTTGCATAAATTCCAACTACCCTATCATGCATGAATTTACTATACACATACAATGCTTAAAAAGGTAAAATAGACATAGAAGGGAATCCAACGATTCCGGAATGCAACCGCCACCTTAAAATATTTTTGTGGAGTTGCCCTACGAATCTCGCGACCAACCGACGCCTATTCTGCAACCTGCAGTTTAAGAATGGACCTAATCAGGCCATTTTACACAGTAGCTCCTATATCGGCTTTTCGTTTAAACGAACGGAGTTGTCCCACGCGTCGGGAAAACCCCTAATTAGGTCTTACAGGGGAGGGTATAAGAAGAGAGATGTTACCTTCTTGTGTAAATGGTAGTCGTTATCACATTTGATTATCCGAATATGTTACCACCGGGATAAATGCAAGAAGAAGGAAAGCCGTAAATTGCGTATAAAGTCTATGCAAGGATGAACCTGTGCCCGTTAGAAGACGATGGTTCGATGGGTCCAATAATATCTGACTTCAATCTTGGCTTACTACGAAAAGGCGTGATAACGAAGACTTTCTCTCCGAAGGTTAGGAAAGTAGGGGGCATTTCTTATTTCGTCTTGGGCCTTGGCGTCTTTTCGCACTGAGACTTGAGCTTGAGCGAAGGCATGTTTTCATTCAAGTGGATAACCGGGCGTGGGTCACATTTCAATATACATTACAACTTTTCATGACCCGAAACGAAAGTGAGGAAGTCATTTTTTCACTTTTGAAGGCCGAGTGTGGCTTTATGATCTTTTGCAGAAAGGTTGGAAACACCCTAGGGCAAAAGCCTCAATTTCCAAACCCTAACAATGCCATTTTGGCATTCATTGAGATTGATCTCACCCACAAGCAAAAGAAAGCTTCTGAACCCATGAGAAATTCTCTAGAACCATTCTAAAGCCATTAGAACCATCTCTAAGGCATCTACTACAAACCCTAGCTAGCCACCATGAGAGCACTTGAAGCTTTCATGTGTTTCCATGGTGTGCTTTACTCTAGCATGTCTCTAACACTAGTAGAAAACTAGAAACCTCAAAAACTTAGGTTAAAACCAAAACCCTAGCACCAAACTTGCATAAACCTACCTCTTGTGCAAAGCTCTTCCAAGCTTTTGGTGTGGGAAAGCTCCAAAGTTCTCCAAAAACCCTCCAAAGCCTTCTTCTCTAGCTTCCTCTCCTTGATCTCCTTGCTCTAGGGCTCCTCTAGAGAGAGAAAGTGAGAGAAAAGAGAGTGAGAGATGAACTGCTGTGAAAAAGAGAAGGCCCACACCTATATTGTGTTGTAACAATACCAAATAGGCCCTCCAAACCCCAAATATTACAACTGCCAAAAGCGGGCGATTTCGGGTGGGATGTCTGTCTTGGACCAATGTCCGCCCCGGTAAAGCCCTCCTTTCGGGACTTAGCCAATTTTCTGCATATTGCGCAGCCAATGTCCGGTCTTGACCGCGATGTCCGGTCTTGGATTGTCCGGTCTCGGACCAATGTCCGGATCCCGCAAGGTGGAACTCCAAGACTTAGCCGATTTTCAGGTTTTACGCAGGCTGAGACCGGTCCCGACCCCAATGTCCGGTCTCGGGTTGTCCGGTCTCGAACCAATGTCCGGATCCCGCACGCTGGTTTTTCAGGACTTAGCCATTTTTCTCCTCTGCGCAGCTCCAGCGCGCGTGGCATCCGGACATCACTTGGGATGTCCGGTCTCGGCTGCTCCAAGTCTGGGGATTTCTCCAGACTTGCAGTTTTCGATCCCTCGGTTTCCTTTTTCGCTTCACATGGGTTCTAACACTCTTAGAAATCACCCATACTCGCTCCACTCCGGGTCCCGCTCATTTTGACGGAACTTGGCACTCTTTACGGGGAAGCTATATGCTACACGGTCAGAGTAGCACGAGACCCTGCGCCACGCCGTGCAGGGGTCGCCGCGCGAGCCGATCGCATGCCGCGGCCCGGCGATGCGCGCGGCTTCAACAACCCATTGCGCCGCCGAAAATGACGACGCTAACGCCGACGTCGAAGACGACAAGCGAGAGGAAGATGATGAGAGTGATGGTGAGGATGGGAGGGGATGGAGATGCGGACAAGTGGCGGAGCGCGGACGATGGAGATCTTTGTAGCGGCTAACGGGAGGGTGACCGCATCCGCGGTCAACCCGATAGGTTCGGGCATGGGGATGAGGAGGCGGCGCGGTGTGAGCGAGAAGAAGAAGAGGAAGTGGAAGAGAATGAGAAAAAGAAAAGAAAAAAATGGTGCAAAATTTTTCTAAATAGTGCAACTTTGATCTAAAGAGTGTAAAATTTATTCTAAAAGAGTGTAATTTCTATATCAAATAGTGTAACTTTTATTAAAATAGTATAATTTCTATATCTTATTTTAATAGTGCAATTTCATCTTTTTATTTTTCTTCTATAATTTTTTTATCTTTTACGTAAAAAAAAATTTTTTATTTTTATTTTTTCTTTCTATTTTTTTTGTCACCACCTCTCTTTTGCTCTCTATCACAACCACCGCGACGTCGTCGGAGGCGAGCTCGCCGCCTCCGACGACGTCGCGGCGTTCCGACGAACGGTGGAGGAAAAGAGTATGTGCCTCGACGTCTGTAACGTATCGCATCCCCATGAGGCATGTCGAGTTCCGTCGAAATGAGCGGGACGCGGTGTCGGACAAGTTAGAATGGTTTACAATGGGTTCTATAAGTATTAGAGCCATTTATAGGGTATTAGGACTCATGAGAGAAAAGCTGTGAAAAGTTGGCTAAGTAGCAGAAACCCTACTCTCGAGGTTCGGTCCCTGTGGGGAGAGACCGGTCCCCGTAGGCGCAGAATGCCCAGTTTGGGCAGTGCAGAAATTGTATTGTTTGGGGTGTTATGTGCAAATGTGACATGAGATGGGTGTATATGTTGGATGGCTTATGTGTTAAGTCTCATTTCCTTCAACCCTACACCAAGGAGCTCTCTCTCTCTCTCTCTCTCTCTCTCTCTCTAAAACCCATTTCTTCTCTCTTCCTCTCTAGGGCTTGAGCAAGAGAGGCATTTGGAGGAACTTTGGTGGAGAAAAAGACCAAGTCAAGGGTGTTGCTTGCTATTGTGCAAGGAGCTTGGAGAAAACTTGAACCTAGAGGTTGGTTCTTTTGATTCTAAGCTAGGTTTTGGTTTAATTACTTCTAGTATGTGCTTCTAGGAGTTATTGTGGGTAGTTGATGCTTTATACCCATTAATGGTGGATATTTTTAGAGGTTAGAACCTAGGGCTATAAATTGGGGTTTTGTGATTGTAAGGTCAAATCTTGGGATTGATCTTCTATTACCTTAATTGCTAGATATACGAACGCGTTGGTGCACTCAGTTCGGCAATTCGACGAGTGTACGCGAAGAAATCCAGGAAAATACCTGCCTTGGTACAGATTGCCGCAACACGCGGCGTAGGTGTCTAAAAGTCCTCAAACTTGGAACGTGGCTTCTTAGCATACCTACGAGGTGGGGGGTGCTATCCAAAATTTCTGAATTTTCTTTTATGTCTATGTTACCTTAATTGAGCATATTAGTGTTGTAGCATTCATGCATGTAGGGTAGTGGGTTATGTGATGATTGGTTGAGGTTCAATTATATGCTTCTAGATAGAGAACATATGAATTGATATAGAACCATATTAACAATAATTGTGAGAACCTTATACTTGTATGAATGTATGAAATAGACTATGGCAATAATAAACAAAGGTGACATTGACATTAGCGGCGAGATTGGCACCGAGAATGCGACTTATGGCATCATGGATTGTGGTAAACTAGCAAGTGTGGCTATATGTCCTCAAATCGAGGATTGGATCGTACTCACATTGGGATTTGACTTGAGAGAGGTAGCTCTCCCTCAAGCAGTGTACTCCGGAATGTAGACACCACGGGGAGAGTGGACCCCGTCGACGTTCTCTTGTGTGGTAGTGTTAAGAGCCTCCCCTAGTAGACGGGAATTATGGTTGTGAGTTGGGGTAAACCAGGAGCACCCCGGAAGGATTGGGTAAAAGCCAAATGAATGAGCATCGTGCATGCATATTTATCATCCATATAATTATCTATCTGTTGACAGCTTTCTTGCAGGCATAATGATAGTATTAGTGTGATTTCCTATTTCATTTCCTTTCATTACTTATGCCTGAATAGACCTAGTGGGCGAGTCGGCGAGGTTGGCAACCGAACCCACTGGAAACTTCATTGTAGTTCTCACACAACTAACCCTACAGATCCGAGCGAGCGGGGCGACGAGGATCGAGGCAAGGGTTTAGTGTCGTAGCTAGCGGCCACCAGAGTATAGTCATTCCCTGTGTGCATTCAACTTTTGTATGTTAAAAAGAAATGATGTATAAAGTTCTAAATCCATATGTTTTGGGATTATAGGATCATGTGATGTAAATGTATGGAAAGATTGAATGTAATATGTTTAGATTAATTGTATTTGGTTAAAATATAATCAAATGACATGTATGTGGTTGTATGTTGTATGTAATAGCTTAGAGTTTTCACTACTTGTTGTTGTTGCTTGCCCTCGAGCAAGCCGTGTATGATTGTATTCACTTTGTGTTGAATTGCCTTGATTGTACATGTGTTGGAGCCTTGGGCGGATAGGGGAGGTGCTGTCCGTTCGGCCTCTGTTGGCGTGCTCGAATCCAACCAAATAGGCGGAGCTCGGAGCGTGACAGACGTCGACGTACCCTAATGGAGAAGGAGGGTCGTGGCGCGGCTTTAGCATGGTCGAAGGTGATCGAGGAGAGCGGGACGTGCACGGGCGAGGGCTAGGACATGCAGGGCAGAGGCGAGGCAGGCTTTAGAGAGGGGAAAAAAAAACGACAGAAAAAAAAAAAAGGAGAGAGAAAAAATAATAAGGGTATTTTGGTCAGTTTGCTGAAAATTCAAACCGAATCTGCAAGATCAAAAAAGGCGATCCAATTATACAGAAGCCCAAAATTAGTGAATTTTTTATGCAAAAAGGCCAAAAGAAAATGGATGGTACAAAAAATTTTGTGCTATCAGAAACCAAATGCCCTTTTCACTCCGTGCAGTTAAAAGAAAGTTAGAATACGACAGTCGAATTGTCGACACGGAAGCCCCAACTAATCAAATTGCTCCCCTGAAATTACCCATCTCGTCATAATTTTTAAAGCAAAATTTTTTTTTGCATTTTTCTCTTAAATAAAGAAATATAATTGCTCCCCTGAAATTACCCATCTCGTCATAATTTTTAAAGCAATATTTTTTTTTTGCATTTTTCTCTTAAATAAAGAAATATGATCCGCTAAATATAGATAATATGATGTAAATACTTTATAACGGACTTCCTCTCAGTTACGATATTCATGACCTCAGTATACCAACAACACATCAGTATCCTAATGACAAATAACTAAAAGATTTTTTTTTTTTTTTTTTTTTGAGAGAACAACTAAAAGAAATTAAAAAAAGATAAAATAAGGTTCAAGTTCTCTCATATTTGGCCATATAATCTCTGCATTTTATATAAAAATTATGTTATTTACACACAACTGGAGTTAGTACAAGATTTTGCACAGGCAGGATACCACCTGCTAAAATCTATCCAGTAGCAGCCTTTAGCAGCAGATTGATGAATCTACAAATTTTATGCAGCTTACAGCTGGAAGCTAAGCTGCAAGAAAAAAAACAAAAAGATACAGAGATATTACTGTACAGATAAATTGTATTTCTACTCAACCCAGTTAATGTCCAAATCCTTCAGCTTCATGAGCCACTTCTGCGTATCTTGAGAGATGAAGGGCTTATTTGTGATCTTTTCTTGGTCATTTCTATCCGTTGAAGTTACATCAAGGGGCCCCTCTCGCTCGGGTTCCAACTGCTGCCTAGACCGTCTTAACTGAAGAGATAAGAGGCGAGAAACCTCCTGTAAACCGCCCCATTTTTCTAATGCCCGAGCAATATCGTAACGACCTAAAAAAAGGAGTATATAAGGTGCAGAGCTATTTAGAGGAAAATTTTGAGGAATAAAATGTAAAGGTACTATGAATATATTGTAGAATTTTTAATTAACTAGGATCTGAGTATGCAATTCAAGAATAAAAATACCAAAAACTAATGGCAAAAAACAAGAGAGTTGATTTATATACCTCACATTTCATTCTTCTATAAAAGATTTAACACTTAGGGGCAGTTTGGAAGTCCCAAGGCAGGAGCGCGCCAAGTTCAAGAGTAACATGAACTCAACTTCGTACCGCGCCAAGTTCAAGAGTTACATGAACTCTCAACTTTGTACCCATCACGCCAAAGTTTAGAGACTGAAGTCCATATGCTTGTGAGAGTGGCATCGGCGGATTTGGTGAATTTGGTGGCATTACAAACATGCACACTGGTGACTTCATCGAACTAATAGACTGCCTTAATACAAATAAGGATTTAACAAGGTTTTTGGGTGGTTCAGTGATGATTAAGGACTGTCCTACACATGTTCAATTAAAGCTACTTTGAGTGAAAATCAATTGTGTACCTGCCCGCTCAAAAGACTTTCTACTTGGCATATAAGCAGGATCCATTCCCCAGCTTCGCTGAAATCTCCTAATCTGCATATTACAAAAGTTATTTCATAATAGGAATGGCGTAATCTACAAGAACAAACACTTAGTAACTTTTACCCGTATCCAAGCAAAATTACTATTTAAACTTTTACACATATCCAAGCAAAATTACTATTTACATGTACTCCCCCTAAAAAATATAAAGTATACACCTTGAAATTGCACTTTCTTGCAAAATTTACCCTTAAGACGGAGGCGTCAACAGGGAGAATTTGGTTGTATTAAAAATGATTTATATACATATGCATATATAGAGTAGGACTTGTGTGCTATTAGAAGCACGGAGGCCTCTGTGCTCCGAAGCCATTTTTGATGATTAAACTTCCGAATCAACGATCAGCTCCATTAGACTTGACCTAACGTAATTGATGTATCTAAAAAATAAATTTTGCAGTTTTTTTATATCACTTATCTAATGATCGAAATGGACCAAAATCACTAATTTTTAATGGTTGATATGTGCCGTTTGCAAGTTTAATGATATAGAACTATTCAAATCGAATGAAATTTTGATAAAAAATTCTTTATAATATCTAAAGTAAAATTAATATTTCTGATCGAAAATTTTAGTACTATATCATAACTATTTTTGAGATTTTCATTTTCAACCATTAATTTTGAGTCCTTTCAATCACTAGGTAAATGATATTGAAAAACTACAATTTATTTTATAGATACTTAAATATGCTAGATCAAGTCTAACCGAGTTAATCGTTGATTCAGAAATTCTATTATCGAAAATGGATTAGGAGCACAGAAGCCTCCGTGCTCCTAAACACAAGTCCTACTACACACACACACACACACACACACACACACACACACACATACATATTTAATATGTATATTAGATGTATATGCTACCTGTACACTATTAAAGGGTGTATATCTTATATCTTACATCCCATCATCCAAGGGTGTAAAAATCCTTTTTGGATTTTAGTATCAAAAAACGGCTGACAGGACGAGTAAATCTGGACTTTTGAAAAGTTATAGTATAAGACATACAAGTATACAACTAGCCTATAGGTATACAGGTAGCATTCCTATAGGATATAAATATGTAAAGATAATCATCGCATCAATCAATCATATCAATATATAGCATGCCATCATTTCCAAGATTTCCAAGGACGCAATACTTGCATAGATTTCGAGGGGTTTAAGATAGTGTCTCACTAAAGCATTTAATTACCTCTTCTTGCAAGTTCTCTAGGTTGTCCCAGTAACCCTTTGGTTTCCGATTCTTATACGCAAGTGAAAGGTTCATCATATTTGCAATTTTGCGGAAACCACCCATGCGAGTTATTGCCTTTTCAATGTCCACCCTACCATGTAATCTAAGTTGCTTCCTCATCGGCATAAAGCCATCCTGACCATAATTGGATATAAACTTCACTAGTTCAGCTTTTAGAACCTCCACATCTCTTTGTAAGCCTGGAACCTTAGGTCTTTGTCTCAGAGAATTCGAGGTACAAGAAAAGAAGAATTTTTCCTCTAGCCTGCGTTTAGGAAGCTGAACAAATTCAGAATCTGAATCAATTTCAGATTCTGAATCAATTGACCTGCCAGGGTTCCTGATAGCTTCAGCTTTTTCCACAAAATCACGGATTGCGCACAGGTTTGATGGTAGATCTTCATATATAACCTGAGATATTTAGAATTGGTGACATGTTGATATCCAAGAGGGGGGGGATTAACAAAGTCTCACCATTGAATAAAGAAGGAGCTTCTACATGTATATCTCGCAAAATCATCTATTTACCCAGTGAAATCTGAATTTTCATATATACCCCTCAAAAGCGAAGTTTCTTTCTTTTTTTTCCGCTTAAAAACCAATTAGAAGAAGAAGAAGAAGAAGTTAAGTCACCAATTCATGGAGGAAAGTTGGTTTGTATTAGGAAACGCCTGTTGAAGGCGGGCGTCTTTCCTGACTGCAAACATATATGATTGTAAGATATCAACTATTTTGAAGGACATATTATGAAAATTCAGATTTGGAAGAGATATATATATTTAAATATCTCAATAAAGAGATATTTTCAATAGTGCTTTTTTTGGAGCATCTTATCAGCCAGTGTTTTCCTTTTCTGCCCCTTCATTTTTGACACTTATTTCTTCTATAAACTCCTCCAAAGAAAAATATTATATTCTAGAAACATGCAATACCTCTTCTACAATAGCCTCCGAGAGGAACGTATCCTTGTGTATCTTTGTCTCGACCATGTATTTCAATAGTGTGTGGTGGGTCCCGAGCCGTTCTAGAAGCCATTTCCCTTGAAATGAGTCAAAGTCACCTTCTGCTTGCTCAAAGCTTATTTCTCTTTCAAGTTCCTCATGCAAATCCAAAACTACACGAGCATGAAGAACCATGTACAATAGGCCTTTGCAGCCCTCCTATAAAATAGCAACACATATTTAGATGAATTCCAATACAGCCCTTCGGGTTGGCAAGCCGTATTCATGTTTGACGATCTTGTTAGTAATGCCAATTTAAAGATTGTATGAATATCTATAATAGGACCACTAAATGCTAAAAATAATTAGCTTATTATTTATTTGTGCCCTATTGTGTTATGTTGCATCATTTTAGGTTAAATAGCATTGTACTGTGTAGGGGTGAAAACGGAGTGGATAATATCCGACCATAATCTGGTCTGCATCCGCTAGGGACCTAATTTGGATGGCCAAACATCCATCCGATCCGAATTCAAATTCCAAGTTGGTTTTAAATTTTGAACTTTTTTCGAATTCTAATACAAATCCAAAACTCCAGAAGTTATTTCGGATCCGAATTCAAATAATGATTTTACCTCCAACTTTCAACATTAAAGAGCGAAGACCTATATAAAGGTACAAGTGTCACACAACTCTTCCTACAGCTGATGTGGGATGGGACTAAACCATCTTTCTATTCCATGATTTCTTTTTTTTCGAAAAAAAGGGTTTGGCAACCTTTTTTTGCAAAGAATGAGATTCAAACCTCAAACCATCAATAAAATTAATAACCACTTTGCCAACAAGACAAACAGTTTTCCATTAAAATAACTATTAACTACATACAATATTAGGCTCAATTACATTTTTGGTTCTCAACTTATGAGACGAATGACACTTTGATCCTTGAACTTTAATTTGCTACAATTTCTGTCTTAAAAATGTTTAGATTGTTCCAATCAAGTCCAACAGTCCAATTTAGTTCATTGAATAATGATGTATCACTGATGTGATAGTCATGCAGCATCTCAGTTATTGCCATGTCATCAACTAAAACAATACTACCTCACTATCACATTAGCAATACATCATCATTCAGTCAATTACATTACACTGTGGGACTTGATTGCAACAACATAGAAAGTTCGAGCCAAAAACTACAACAATTAAAGTTTAAGTATTTCACGCACTACGTAGCGTGAGGACCAGAAGTGTAATTTAGCCAATATATTTAAAATAAAAACTTCGCGATCTTCCTAATCTATCTATTCAAAATCCGATCCAAATCTGTATTTGACCTCAATCCGAGTTATATTCATATTCATTTTCAGCAAATATGAAAACTAAGTTTAGATTTCGTTTAGTATTTGTATCCAAATTTTTATTCAAAAAAAAAAGAAAGAATATAGATACAGATGTGGTTTTTTCTATTATCCACCATATTCGACTATTGCCACCCTTAATCATGTCAATTTCAGATTTCTCTAAGTAACTTCATATCATGCTTTATCGCACTAGGGTCATGTTCAAGGATTAAAGTGCCGCGGCGTGCCGCTCGGCACGCCGCGGCACGTACCGTGCCCCGAGATAGGGGCACGGTACAGTCTCGGACCCCCGAGTGCGGCACCCCCGTGCCGCTCGAGACGGAGCGGCACGCGAAAGTGCGCCGCCTTCTCTTTTTTTTTTTTTTTTTTTTTTTTTTTTCTTTCTTTTTTTTGCTTTTGGTTTTTTTTGGTCCCCCCCCCCCCCATGATGCTTTTTCTTGTTTATTTCTTTTTTCTTTTCCTTTTTTTTTTGTTTTTTTGCCTCATATGCTTTTCCTTCTTATTTTTTTGTCTTTTTTTTTTTTTTTTTTTTTTTGTTTTGTTTTTCTGGAGTATCAAGCCCCCGGGCCACCTATATTGTCTTTTTTTAACTTTTTTCGCTTTTTAGTGGATGCCTTTTTTTAACTTCTCATTTATCAATATAGGAGAAAATTTTTAATTGACCTGATCCATACCGCGGGGGGGCGAAGCCCCCCCCTCGGATGTCGGTGGTGGGCTACGAGGCGAGCCCTCCGCTTCCACCACGGACATCCATTTTTCTTCGCAAAAATTTTGGCAAAAATTGTCGCACCGCGAATTTTTCGGTGATTCAAGGGAACAAAAGTCAATCTCCTAAACAAATTTTAATCGGATATTTTAAAAAGAATAAAAGAACAAAAAATAAATTTAATATCGGGAATATATGAGTTTCTCACAATACGACAATACTTATATCAACATTGTCAAATAAATCTTGTATCAATGAGATGACAATATGTCATATGATCAAGCGCGACAATGTATGTAGAATTAAGGAGTCGTCTCAATGTAAAGATGTAAATTTAAATAATTATTAAATTTGTGATTTAGTTTTTATTAATCTAATTTTTATTCTACATCAGTTATAGTTGTATCTTACTTTCCAAAAGCTTATATCCATATTAATTGATGAGTATAGTAAGGTATATATAGCAAATATTCATAATTATTTATTTAAATATATCAAAATAATATTATAAGAGTTTATTGGAATCAAAAAAGCAGAAAAAATCCGTGCCAAAGCATGCCGGTAGGAGGTCGTGCGTATACGTTTAAGCACGCCCGGCGTGCACGTGTCGGCACGCAAGCGTGCCGTCTTGCGTGCGTGCCGAGCGATGCGAGCACGCCGCCCACGGCCGCACTTTAAACCTTGGTCATGTTATTATGTGTCCCAAATTGCCACTCTTGTATATACGCAAAGAAATAGAGGAGCATTTAAATCTTTTAAATATGAGAAGCTAAAAGGCAAAGAATTCAGTTCAAGTTGCTAATTTGTAACAGATACAAAGGAAAAGGAAAAAGAAAAGAAAAGAAGAGTTTTTCATAACAAGTACAAGTAATTGTAATGCTACACAAAGTTCACTTTTACCTGTAATATGCGGACTCTGTTATTATCCCTAAATATAACCTTACCGATAGCCAAGTTTGGTACAATCCTGCTAAAAAGAAATTTGTTAATATCTGACTTACACAACAAAAGAGAAACATACAACTAGCACATTATAAAGCATGATGAACTTCATAATTCTTCGTCCAGATCCGAAATTGAAAAAAAGAACAATAATTTAGGAATTAATAAACTAAGAAAAGGTTTAAATGGATAAATCTTGCAGTAAATATACTATCAATAAGTTTTAACAAATCACCAGAAGTAAACAGCAACTATATTACTGATAACATAGCCCTCAATCTTGACTCTAGATCATAGAGAAGCTATAACTGCTCTAAGAAAATAAATAGGTAGAAACAAGAAGCACTTCCCTATTGATCATTATAGAAGTAAAGCTTCTCCTAATGGCTAAATATATAGAAAAACAAAAAGGAACACATACTCGGGTAATGACTCGTAAGCGGTCAACACATTCCATACTTCCCGAACCGGTGCCTTCACAGTGATGCTTGCAAAAACACATCGATGGGCCCCTCCATTTTCCTTCATTTAGACCACTTCCATCAGGAAAAAAGTCAAGTAGTGCCTTTCACAAGGGAGAAAAATAGCAGTGGAATCAATTTCAAAGCATAGTACGCATATGTAGTAGTTACCAGAAGGCCATCAAATCTTCTAAGATGCACTTCATCGACCATGCATGGCCTATCAAGTTGGCATACATTTCCATATACACCCCATTTGCTATTCAACTTTGTTGATGGTGAGGCAAACATGGTGCCAAAATAAGCATTAGGAGATTCTTCTTTCAAATTAGTAGATGTATTAGTGTCTATCCCATATTTAACACCGGTGAAGTTCAAGGGAGAGGAAATAGAGAGTTGTTGAGGATCTACAGCATCACCATTCTTAGAAATGAATTTCTTTTGTTCTTCAACAAAATTTCTCTCAGCTCGAAAGCCAAGGCTTGAAGGTTCACAGGAGAGGTCGGATTTGAGAATTCTCTCAAGAAAGATGGCTGGGAAGTTAAATCTTGGCATTACACTGACTTCGTAAGACAAAACTGCCTTTGAAGACCTGTCATCACATAAAATTGAATCAAAGAAAGCGCCAGAGCATATAAAGATGAGACAGCAAATTGTAGCTCCTCTCTCTCTCTCTCTCTCTCTCTCTCTCTCTTAAAGTAGGAACATATACATGGGCATAATTTCATACTTACCCTTACTCTAACCCTTAATTAGATGGAAACCCCTCTAAAAGTGTCAATATAAAAAATACCCCTCTAATTTAGAGAAACTATCATAAGTACCCATGTTAATAACAATCCATATAAAAACTAATAAAATTCCCAATTTGCCCCAGCATCTATTATCTATGCCTTTTTAATTAACTTAAAGATCTTTTGCTTGAAAACATTATAAATACATAAATTGAAACTAATTAATTGGAATAAACTAAACTACACAAATAGTAAACAAAAAAATCATCCTAATTCAGACGAAGTAGAAAATTGATCCACAAGAAGTGTAATACATCTTTAATTTTAATTAATTGTTTATTATGATCATGAGACCAATATGATATTGAATTAGAAAAGAAAAAAAAAAAAAAAAAAAACTTGACCAGACAAGAAAACATTTATGAACTAAATCATAAACAAAAACCGAGACATTTTTGGATGAGAAATAAATTTATTAGCCCCACGTAGTAACACACAATTATTTATAATTATCTATAACGGGTAAATTAGTCTAAAAGTCAACATGAATTTTTTTCCTTTATTTTTTTTGGGGGGGAGGAGGGGGGGTTGATAAAATTCATTATTTTAAAGTGGAAAAAATGATATTAATGATTTTGAAGAGCATCCATGATATTTAATAACTTTTGAGGGGCACATTCGAAATTGCTCCTATATATAGGGATAATTATAGTTGTAATGGAGATGTTTAGTTTAGAAACTAATTCAAGACCTATTATGGGCCCTCACAAAAACAAATTGTTGCTCAGCTCCTAGAAGTCATGTAGGTGAGCGAAGGAAGGAAAATATTCTTTCTTCGTAGTAAAATTATCAACAAATACAGCATAAAGTTTAATATAATAAAGCAGGTAGAACTAAACAAGAGCAATAATTGCAACAAACAAAATTTAGCACTTCACTAGGAAACATCATCTATACAAACAGCTGGTCTATGGATCAAAGAATATCTGACAGAACAATATAAAACATTAGTATAGACCTAAACTTGATTCTACAAATTTAGGTAGAAGTAAACAAATGCAACAATCACAACAAAAAAACTTTAGCATTTCATTTGGAAGCATCATGTATACAACAGCTGGTCTATGGATCAAAGAATATCTCAACTGAACAATATAAAACATTAGTACAGGCCTAAACTTGATTCTACCTCTTTGAAGCTCACTACTAGATTACTTGGCAAGGTTACATAAAACTAGTTGTCCCAGTCATCTTACCATGAAGAATTCCTCAGATTTGTTTATACTAAGAAAGTATCTATAATCTACAAAAAGGAGCATGATCCACCTAACAGAAAAGAACTACAATATGCAGTGTTATTCAAAAATAGGAGAATATCTCAATTAAACAATAAGGTGGTATAGTTCAAAAAGCCTTTCCACTCATATGATCACAAGATTGCACGAGTAGTTGACTACTATTTACTAAAATTTAACATAGGAGATATTACCGTCATAGCTAGCGACACAGGTATCTACCAAAAATGTACAATAATATTATAAGGTCCAAACAATTAATTGCATAACAGTAAATTAACAAGGTCGTGATAAACATACCTAAGACCAGCTTTGACAGACCATTTGCCTTCAAATTTCTTAAAATCTCCATCAACCATCAAAAAATGAAGCTCACGCCCATTAGCCTAGAAGGAGAAAACCATTATTTTCTTATACTTCAGGCCAATGATACAAAAATACTAATTAGAAAAAAAAAAATCTACATTCAGAGGAAGCTTCAAAAATACAACTGCAGTTCTAGAAGCACAAAATTGATACAATGCAGAAGCACTTTTGGGCACACCAGTTATTATGTAGTAGCACTCTAGCTACAAGTCAAATGCCTTCCATGTGTGAAGCAACATTATCTGATTACACTAAAATTTACCAAGTACATACTGAATCAGGGAGCTCTTGAAGATCCAACACAACTCGAGCCTCGATTTGCCAATAGAGCGCACGCTGCAAGCCTCTCTGCTCTAACCATATCCTCCCCTCGTGCGGGCACGGAATCCTCCCACTGCGCACAGAAACACTCCCCCCATAAATTCCCCAAATTAAACCAAATCAAACAGCCTCTCCTCTTCCTCTGCACCACCTGTACTATTTAGCTCGCCTCTCAATTGTCCCCTTGTATAAAAAATTGCGTCAATTTCAACCCTATAATTTACAGCTGTATCAGATAAGGCCAAAGATTTTGGGAGGAGAGTTGAATTAGGATGCAAAGCATGAATTGAATGAATTAGCATATTCCATCGGTTAAAATCCTTGTGAGTTACAACTTCCACAATACATGTAAAACCAGCGAAGAAGGATCTCCTTTATTGGAAGTAGTAAAATTGTTGAACTGTGCGATTATACTCCATCAAGTAGAACCAACTTCGTCACCGACCTTGTCCGATGTTTTGCTTCTGAATTCTGTGATCGACCCATAATCTTCGGTCTATTTGAGACAGTGGTGAAGTGCAGGATTGAAATTGATGCAACTTTCAATGCAGGGAATAATTGAGAGACAGGATAAAGTGCAAGCGCGAGGGATTTTGTTGGGAGAAAGAGAAAACCTGTAGACAAGATTGGGGATGAAATCGGCGAGCCTCTCGTAGTCGGTGAGGACACTCCACACGGCGTTGGCATCGGCATCCACGTCGATGGAAGCCCGGATCCACCGCTCGCGCCACGACACCACGTCCACCTCGCATCGCACGCGCCCATCTTCTCCATCTTCCTCCTCCTCCTCCTCCTCGCTTCCTAGTCCTCCTCCTCCTCCTCCTCCTCCTCCTCCTCCTCCTCGCCTTTGCTGGTTTCGACTCCTCGCTTGTTCCGACCTCACCTTTCGGGTATGGATCTCGGAATGCGGGCCCTGGGGGAGCGATCGGGACAAAAAAACCCTAGAATAGGAGGTCGAAGAGTGGAGGGCGAGGAGGCGGCGGCGGCCGCGGCGGCGAGGGCGAAGGGTTTCGGCGGCGGCGGCGCGGGGGAGGAGAAAGGAGGGGTGGGGAGAGCTCAGGGCTCTCATGGAGGGGAGGAGGAAGGGAAGGTGGTGGAGAAGTGGAGCGGGGAGAGAGAGAGAGAGAGGGAGAGAGAGAGTGAGCTTAAAAGTAGTTTGGCGTTGGTAATTTTGTGCGGCGGCAAGGAAGGGAGAATTTGCGGCCGCTCATGACGCGTGGATGTCAGAGGTTTCGGAGGTGACGCGGCGTGCTCTGCGCCTGTAAAGGGCACGGTCCAGCCTGTTTGCCTAGTGAAGGAATTTTGAAAAAATAATTTTATTTTAAAAAGATGATTTTGATTGCCAATTTGCATAAAAAAAATCTACTAATTTTGCGCTTTTACAAAAGTGGGCTATCTTTTTTGTTTTTACAGATTCGGGCCAAATTTTCAAAAGTATGACCAAACTACCCCTCTTGCAAAATGTATAAAATTTATATGCTTTAAATGCTTAGAAAAATACAATTGCTAAGCCATTATGTGTAAACCTTCTTGAAATTGACAACTACTAAACCATAATTATATGTATTTTTCTCGTGAAACGAGAAACCTCATTTAAGAAAAAATAAAAAGAATAAAGAATAATAAATAAGATGAAAGTGTGCAACATCCTCTCAAATAGTGCAACAAGTTATTCAAAAGAGGACAATATTTGTATAAATAGTACAACATATGCATTGTTAATACACATTTTTCATTGTTAATACACATTTTGCATGATTTTTACACTAAATTACGTACAGTTTAGTACATTACGCAAAAATAATATAATATATTACAACATAGTATACAAATTATATAATATATATATACAAACGATGCATATTTTATACTATTTGTACATATATTTACACCATTTGTGTAAATATTACACTATTTTGATAGAATGTTGCACCATTTGGATGTGTGTTGCACTCTATCTTTTTAAAAATTAAATTTAATTGTATATTAAATAAATGGTCAAACTTCTTGAAAATGACAACTGCAAAGTCATAATTACATGTACTTTTCTCGTGAAACAAAAAACCTCATTCAAAAAAAAAAAAAGAAGAATAATAAATAAGATGAAAGTGTGCAATATCATCTCAAATAGTCCAACAAGCTCTTCAAAATAGTGCAAGATTTGTATAAATAGTGCAACATATGTATTGTTAATACACATTTTGCATAATTTTTATACTAAATTGCATACGATTTAGTATATTACATGAAAATAATATAATATATTACAACATACTATAAAAATTATACAATATATGTACAAACGGTATATTTTTTATACTATTTGTACAGATATTTACACTATTTGTGTAAATATTGTACTATTATGAGAGAATGTTGCACCATTTAGATGTGTGTTGCACTCTTTCTTTTTGAAAATTAAATTTTATTATATATTAAATAAATGATAAGCTTTTTGGAAATGACAACTGCTAAGCCATAATTACATGTACCTTTCTCGTGAAACGAGAAAACTAATTCAAGACAAAATAAAAAGAATAAAGAATAATTAATAAGATGAAAGAGTGCAATATTCTCTCAAATAGTGCAGCAAGCTCTTCAAAATAGTGTAATATCCGTATAAGTAGTGCAACATATACATTGTTAATACACATTTTGCATAATTTTTATACTAAATTACATACAATTTAGTATATTACGCGAAAATAATATAATATATTATAACATATATAGTATAAAAATTATACAATATATATGTACAAAAGGTGTATATTTTATACTATTTGTATAGATATTTAAACCATTTGAGCAAATATTGCACTATTATGAGAGAATGTTGCATCATTTAGATGTGTGTTTGTACGTACTTTTTCTTTTTGAAAAATAAATTTTATTATATATTAAATAAATGGTCAAACTTTTTGAAAATGATAATCGCATATTAAATAAAGTGTCAAACTTTTTAAAAATGACAACTGTTAAGCCATAATTATATGTACCTTTCTCGTGAAACGAAATACTCATTCAAAACAAAATAAAAAAAATAAATAATAATTAATAAGATGAAAAAGTGCATCATCCTCTCAAATAGTGCAACATATTTTCAAAATAGTGTAATATTTGTATAAATAGTGCAACATATGTATTATTAATATATATTTTGCATAATTTTTATACTAAATTACATACAGTTTAGTATATTAATTATATGTTGCATATTATTTTCGCGTAATATACTAAACTGTACGTAATTTAGTATAAAAATCATATAAAATTAATATTAACAATGCATATGTTACACTACTTATATATATATTGCATTATTTTGAAGAATTTGTTGCACTATTTGAGAGGATATTGCACTCTTTCATCTTATTAATTATTCTTTATTCTTTTTATTGTCTTGAATGAGATTTCTTGTTTCACGAGAAAAGTGCATGTAATTATAGCTTAGCAGTTGTCATTTCCAAGAAGTTTGACCCTTTATTTAATATACAATTAAATTTAATTTTCAAAAAGATAGAGTGCAACACACATCCAAATGGTGCAACATTATCTCAAAATAGTGCAATATTTACATAAATAGTGTAAATATCTGTACAAATAGTATAAAATATGCATCGTTTGTATATATATATTGTAAAATTTGTATACTATGTTGTAATATATTATATTATTTTTGCATATGTACTAAATTTAATTTAGTGTAAAAATCATGCAAAATGTGTATTAACAATGAAAAATGTGTATTAACAATGCATATGTTGCACTATTTATACAAATATTGCACTATTTTGAATAGCTTGTTGCACTATTTGAGAGGATGTTGCACATTTTCATCTAATTTATTATTCTTTATTCTTTTTATTTTTTCTTAAATGAGGTTTTTCGTTTCACGAAAAAAGTACATGTAATTATGGCAATGTCATTTTCAAGAAAGTTTATATATAATGGCTTATCAGTTGTATTTTTCTAGGCATTTAAAGCATATAAATTTTATACATTTTGAAAGAGGGGTAGTTTGGTCATACTTTTGAAAATTTAGCCCGAATCTGCAAAAACAAAAAAAGTGGCCCACTTTTGCAAAAGCGCAAAATTAGTGAATTTTTTATGCAAATTGGCCATTAAAAGTTGTAAAATATTTGGCAAAATTTAGATAAAAGTAATTTTTTTAAAATAATTTTTAAAAACTGTTTGGTAATTATTTATTAATATTTGCATAAATTAATATTTTTATTAAATTCTATTTTAAAATAATTTAAAATCTAAATTTAAATTTGGATTAAAATTAAAATTTCAAAATTTCAAAATTTTACAAAATTTAAAATTTATATTTTTACATTTAAATTTTAAAATCTAAAATGTCAAAATTGAAAATGAAAATTGAATTTTGAAAATTGAATTTTGAAATTTGAAATTTGAAATTTGAAATTTGAAATTATGAATTTTGAATTTTGAATTTTGAATTTTGAATTTTGAATTTTGAATTTTGAATTTTGAATTTTGAATTTTGAATTTTGAATTTTGAATTTTGAATTTTGAAATTTGAAATTGGAAATTTGAAATATGAAATATGAAATTTGAATTTTGAATTTTGAAATTTGAATTTTGAAATTTGAATTTTGAATTTTGAAATTTGAAATTTCAATTTTGAAATTTGAAATTTGAAATTTGAAATTTGAAATTTGAATTTTGAATTTTAAAATTTGAAATCTAAAATTTAAAATTTGGAATCTAAAATTTGAAATTTGAAATTTGAAATCTAAAATTTGAAATTTGAAATTTGAAATTTAAAGTTTGAAATCTTTTTTTTTAAATTTAAAATTTTAAAGTTAAATTTAAAATTAAGAAAATTAATCTGAAAATTAAAATTTGAAATTAAATTTAAATTTAAATATTGAAATTAAAATTAAAATAAAAATATGAAGTTTAAATCCAAAATCGAATCGACTTCAAGAATTTTTCTACGATTCCGAACCTTCAAAATCGCTTTTTCGATTCTAAAAAGCGAGAATCGATTTTAAAAATGAGTTGTCAAACGCTCTATTGAGCCGAAAATCATTTTTCACCCAAAAGCGCTTTTTAAAAGTTAGGCGTACACCCCCTAATTAGTTTGGAGGCTATGCGCATCGGTGCCACGTGGCTAATCCGACGGCCACATATGAAAAAATAAAAAAATATGTACTTTTAGGGAGAGAGAGAAAGCAATTGAGTTTCCAAACTAACTAATTAGTTTGGGGACTATGCCTATAAAATTTTTGTCCCCCGTAAGACGTTTTTTATAGGAAAATTAATGATTGCATGCACTAGGTGACTGTTTATATTTTTTTAAAAAAATAGGCCAATTTGCATAAAAGATCTACAAATTTTCAGCTTTTGCAAAACTGAGCTATCTTTTTCGATTTTACATATTCGGTCCGAATTTTTAGCAAACTGACCAAAATACCTTTATTATTTTTTCTCTCTCCTCTTTTTTTTCTAGTTTATTTTTTTCTCTTTGCCGAAGAACGTAGCGAAAGCATAGGCAGAGGCAGGCGAGGCGTAAACGCCCGCCTCGCCCTCAACCTCATGCCCTCCCCCCCCCGTCTTCTTTGCCTCCAACCCCCGCAAAGGCCGTGCCATGACTCTTTTTTTCCCTCTCCGACCTTGCTCCACCATTTTCGACGACGATGCCTCTTTCGCCCTCCCCCAACCTTCAATCCTCTCTCTCTCCTTCCTTATTCGCCACCTCCAACAACGACGCATTTTCGCCGACGCTTACGCCCCGAAGGTGGCTATAGCGTCGCAGCCTCGGAGCGGGGATCCTTAGCGGCGTCGTCGCGCCGCATATCATGGCGGCTTGAGAGAGACAAAAAAAAAAAAAAGAATGAAGAAGAAAAAAAAAATAAATATAAAAATTATAGAAAAAAAAAATGAAGATGAAATTATACTGTTAAAATAAAATTGCACTATTTTAAAAGAACGTTGACTATTATGAATATAAGTTGCACTACTTAAGATGTAAATTGCACATTTTAAGATGAAAATTACACTCTTTAAATAAAAATTACACTCTTTTGAAAATATTTATATTGTTTCTCCTTTTATTACACTTTTTGAAATGTAAACTGTATTATTTAAGATGAAAGTTACACTCTTTAAAAGAAAGCTGCACTATTTGAGAGATATCTACACAGTTTCTATTCTTGTTGCACTGTTTGAGAGATATTTAACACTATTTCTCCTCTTGTTGCATCCTTCAAGAGGAGAAATAGTGTGACAAGAGGAGAAACAGTGCAACAAGAGTAGAAATAGTATAAATATCTCTTAAAGGATACAGTTTACATATCAAAGAATGTAAAAAGAGAAGAAACTGTAAATATCTCTCAAAGAGTGAAACTTTAGTTTAAAGAGTGTAATTTTTATCTTAAAGGATACAGTTTACATCTCAAAAAATATAATAAGAGGAAAAATAGTGTAAATATCTCTCAAAGAATGCAATTTTAGTTTAAAGAGTATAATTTTTATCTTAAAGTGTGCACTTTACATCTTAAGTAGTACAACTTATATCCATAATAGTGCAATATTCTTTTAAAACAATATAATTTTATTTTAACGGTGCAATTTTATTTTCATCTTTCTTTTTTTATAATTTTTTGTCTTTATTTTTTTTTTATTCTTTCTTCTAAAATTTCTTTTTGTCATCCCTCTCTGCTAACCGTCGTGGCGTCGACAACGACGCCACTAAGAACTCCCCGCTCCAAGGTTGCGGCGCTGCAGCGACCTCTGTAGCATTGGCATCGGCGAAGATACGTCGTCATCGAAGGCGGCGAAGGAGGAAGGAGAGGGGAAGGACGAGAAGGGCGAGAGAGGGTAAAAGAGGCATCGTCGTCGGAGACGGTGGAGGAGAGTCGGAGAAGGAAAAAAAGACCGACTTTTTTTTTCCTCTTCATCTTCGCCAAAGTTGGTTCGCTCTGACTTTTTTATCCTCTCCGTCTTTGCTGCGGTGGTCTCCCTCGGGAACGTAGCCGCCGCCTTTCTGGTCGTCTCCCCCCGTCCTTTCCGTCTATGTAAACTTAAAATGCAAGAGTTCTCCTTTCTTCCTCTCCGTCTATGTAAACTTAAAACGCAAGAAATCCAAAAAAAAAACAACATTTTTCCCGTTTTCCATCAACATTTACAAATTATTGCAAAACACACCAGTTGAGCAATAGTAGGCGGCCGCTAGTAAAATTGGGTGCTTCTTGCTGCGGCAGGAGCCAAAATGTAAAGAACTCAGAATCAAAGGCCCTGTGCACCGTTAAGCCTTTGGAACGATCGTAACGAAAATTAGAATGTAATTGCAATTGTTATTTTGAACAAAAGCACGAGTAAGAAGACACACACCCTAGGGTACACTTCAAGAGTTAATATCCGCTATTGAGATTATTAACTAGTATGACAAGTCCATATACTCAAACCTCTCCAAAAAAGCCCAAAAAAACGAAAAAAAGAAAAAAGAAAAAGAAGTTCCAGGAACATTCCCTTAAATTACAAACTTTACAGATTCTAACGAACAACAATCCCACCGACAACCACAAAAATTAAAACAAATAATAATAATTATAAATTATAGTTAGCTCCACTGGAGCAGGTCCAGGCAATAACTTAAAAGCAGTTGGAGAGAGAGAGAGAGAGAGAGAGAGAGAGCCTACTCATCAGCCAGGCTGATGCCATAGTGGCGCTAGTCGACCCAGAGTGTCGTCTTTCATTACATTCTCTATCATCTCATACTTCTTGTAGTTGGCCGTGAGCATCTCCAGCTGCTGTTTCGCGAGCTTCTCCTCCTCTTCCAATTGTTTCTGAGCGCCATGCAAACAAATTGAAGAGAAGAATATCAAGTAAAACCTTAATAAATATTATTATACAATTAGAAATCTATTCAAGCCACTTTAATTTGTAAGGTCTGCATAACTATTGAGAATAGCAAGCAAGCGGGATGATTAAAACCATGGGGGCAGCACAATCTATTTCAAAATCTATTTTTCTTGCAGCTCAGCAACAAAAAATTCAAGGTTTCTCGGAAGATACTAGGCAGGATTTTGAATTCCCTTCCAACATTTCGTCTCTTTTTACTTCTAGGAAGAAAGTAGGAAATGCTACTGTTCAGATTAAATTTCTTCAAACTTTGACCCTAATCTCAATTACGCACCAAAAGAACTTCAATTTCAAGAATTTGGCTGCCGATGTTGTCTGCTTAACAATTAAGCCCATCCCACAGTTTACCGCCAGGATGGGGGGTAAAAATAAGCCACATTGCATCATTTGCTGTAATTCATGGTCAGGATCAATAGGGACAACTCGGTTGTTACCCTGAGCAAACTTTTGAGGATAAATTTGGTAAACAGAAAACCTCAAAAAGCCCCTGCAGTACAGCCAGGGCGGCCGTATGGGCGGCCGTATTTTCACCATCATGCTGTTGAAACTTGAAAGTTCAGTCTCTGATCGTAGTTCACAGTTTTGGCTAGGGCCTATCATTAAATGTCCTAAAGGAACATGCTTCGAGGCTATTTTTTTAAAATCGATAACCCACCTACATATTTGAAATAGAGAGCGAACTTCAGAGGCTACATTTGTAATTCGCCTAATGCTTGTTTTTTAAGTTTCAATAGTAATTTCATTCGGCAGCTAGCAATACAAAAAACAAGAATCAACCAACTAGACCACGGAAGAACAAAGAATTTCATACAACAGTTACCTTAATGAGAGCTAAAGTCTCTACATGGTGCCTCTTTGCTAGCAGCTTCAATTTCTTCGCAGCCTCAAAATCTGGATCCGAGGGGTCAACCCACCGGATCTGCATCTTCCGATCAGGTCGAGAAGGCCTATCAGCAAACATCTCAGGCTGGGCACGGCGGGCCCTCACGGGCCGCGGCATCCCGGACATCATGAAAGGAAAGTCTGTCATCATAGAGATCACGGTATCAACGTGCTTTGGATCCTCCATCTCGACCAATGCTGCTTGTGGAATATTGTATGGAAGAGTATAATTTGGGATGAACTCCACATTCACAGCAGTCCCGAACTGATCGACAGCTGTTTTAATGACAGATGTAGTGACATGAGGAGAGAGGTTTTCAAGGAGGACAGTTCTCTTGACCTTTTCCTCGAATTCTGCATATGCCTTTCTAGCTTGCTCTGAAGACGATGACATTTTCCTTTTCCAATCTCTTTCCTGCTGGTAAAAAAAACAGGAAAAGTAAGAAGTAAAGCTGATTAGTATCAGCCAATTGTATGGACAAACCCTCTACTATCCCGACAGTGCGTCTTTTGTCCCTAAACTTTTCACTTAAACACTTCAACCCCTAAACTTCCTTAAATATAGCGACCATTTTACCCATTCTGTTAAAATAATCACCATATTTAAGTTTACTACGTACACGATTAAAATGATCATTCTAAAGCTTTTCAACCAGAGATGGAATTACAATATATGAGAAGTTCAGAGAATAAAGTGCGAGGGAAAACTTTTTTTGAGTAATTCGTACTATCAAAGTATACAAAACAACAAAAAATTTTATCCATAAAGTATTGTAAACGTGTTAAGAAATATGCAAAACATATCAAATGCCAATATATACATGCAAAAGTAATCGAATGATGTATTGATCTACAAGTTTTAACGAACAGTGCCATTACATTATGAAACAACATGTTATCACCGTTAGAACTAAAAAAAAAATGAAACCTAAAACAGCAAAAATATCATACGAAGGCTAAGAAATGAGAAATTTTGCACGTGTCATTTAATTGCATGTAAACGATACAATGTATTAATTACACAAAGAGTTCTGATTTCCTATGTATCAGACAATTGAGAGACGTTAAATACAGATAGAAGTAATGGGTTCCTTGGTGATTTTTGATTCAGAATGGATTTGGATAAACCATCGTATTGAACATTTGAAGCGACTTCAGTCCTCGCCAGACCAGGATATGCATGTAATTTTAGTTTTTATCGAGCAATCTTTAGGTGGTTTCATGGTTTCTAGTGAAATCCCTCAGTCTCGAAAAAAAAAAAAAAATCCGACTGAGACTTGCAAAGATAAATCCGACTGAGACTTGCAAAGATACTTCCCCCCCCCCCAAGACCCCAAAACAAACAAAAGAAAATTTATTTCGTAAGACTCTTTTCCTTTAAAAATCTTCATAACCAGCGAAACTTAAAAACCTACAGCTATTCTTTGTCACCTTTTTATAATTATCCTATATATATATATATATATATATGAGTCCGGCTGGAATACTATCGATAGCACCATGCATTTGGTGCTACCAAGTTTTCCGCCGTTAGATCCACCCCTTTGATGATTTTCACCCGTTAGATCATACTATTCAACCAACCACTCACTTAACTCTAGGGGGCCCACATCATCATAACCACACATCTCTCAATCCAATGGTCAAAAACTTGGTAGCACCAATGACTTGGTGCTATTAATAGCGTAGTAGCCTAGTTCTATATGTATATATATATAGAGTAGGGCTACTATACTATTATGAGTAGTAGAGCCCTACTACTCATAAGTTGTTTTCGATGATCGAGCGAATCGACGATCCATTCCGTTAAATATGATCTAGAGTATTTAAAACTTCTAGAAAATAAATTTCGTAATTTTTCAAAATCATAATAAAGTCCATCAAATGGGCATAAAATGAAGCGAAATCGAACGATGTCCTAAAAATAGATGATCGAATCTTTCAATTTAAGATCGGAGTTCTTGATCTTTATCTAGGTAGTGAATAGAATTTTCTATCAAAAATTCAACCTATTTCAATTCTTTTACACCGTTAAACTACCAAGTATCCCTATATAGTTAAAAATTGTCAATTTTGTGAGCTTTCGATCGTAAGGTAAATGATTTCGAAAAATTACGAAATTTATTTTCTAGAAGTTTTAAATACTCTAGATCATATTTAACGGAGTGGATCGTCGATTAAGCTCTATCATCGAAAACAACTTATGAGTAGTAGGGCTCTACTACTCATAATAGTATAGTAGCCCCTACTCTATATATCTATATATATATATATATATATATATATATATATAGAATTGAGCTCCTATGCATTTAAAAGTACCAAGTAGTACTTGTAAGTTTTTAGCCCTTGGATTTATAGATGTGAGGTTATATATATATATATATAGAATTGAGCTCCTATGCTTTTAAAAGTACCAAGTAGTACTTGTAAGTTTTTAGCCCTTGGATTTATAGATGTGAGGTTAGGATGATGTGGGCCCCCTTGGGTTAAGTGGGTGGTTGGTTGAATAGTATAATCTAACGGATGAAAATGATCAAAGTCGTAGATCTAACGGTAAAAAATTCACAAGCACCAAGTGCTGGGTGCTTTTACAAGCACCATAGACGGACTCTCTCTCTCTCTCTATATATATAGGCCATGGCTACTATACTATTATGAGTATTGGACCCCTACTACTCATGTCACGCCCCGGGTTGCATATTCACCGGGCACGCCGACAAATCCGCCGTATACAAAAGAATTTCTTCTGTATACGAAGCGTAGCTGTACCTGTATAAACATACAACGCTACAAACAGTAGCATAGAGCTGAAATAACTATAAACAAACAGGTAGGAAAAACAACACTTTACATACATACAATCACAGATACAAAGTAACACTACTCGCCCGGCGAGTTCAACCGTATGTACAAAAGTGTCCCAAACCAAAAGCTGTCACTACTGCGGTGGAAGTCCTCTAATGCGAACTCGAAGGGTAGGCTCTAGCCCGCCACGCCGCTTCCGCGGTCCGACTCGGACGGAGAGGCGCAGCGAAGGCCTGCAACAACGGTGGAAGAAAGAGGGCGTGAGAACTACAGTAAAAGCAAGTAGTCCTCAGTGGGTACCGCCCTAAACACATCGGTCCACCCACTAAGTCTACGGGGTAAGCAAGAAAGTAAAAGAAGCCGGAACACTCAACAGCTAAGTACTACTATACTATCCTGCCCTCAACAACCCTCTGTAGAACAAGTAAAAGCTGACCCAATCTTACGAGGGACTGTGAAAGCACCCGTCCCGCCTGTCGAAGCAACACTACAACTACCACAGGGATAGCTAGCGGAGAGCAACCCGAGGGCGCAGCGACACCAACGCAAAAGCACTAAGCCAAACTCCGGAGCGGCACTCGGGGGCGCGAACCAACCGAGTATGCAAGCGTATCTCTGTCGAGCTCAATCTGGCTCTCACAGGCATAGTCCAGTAACAGGGTCCAAGAACTAACACACCACGTGCCCTTTGGCACAAACTGTAACCACACAGTACACTGGGTCCACTGTCAAACCCCCGACGGTGCCGAGCAACCGCACGACTAGACTCTCAAAAGTAAGCTCGCGTCCCCGGACGAGCGTAAAAGCAAACTACACTTTCCAGGGTATCCATCGCACTCCCACGGCGATGATACAGCACAAAACGGCTCCTAGAGCTAAATCTGGTAGTGTAGGCTAATGACGATCCAAAACGAGGTTTTCTCCTAAGTCAAATCCAAGTCCACATGTATAATTAAAAGTATACTAAACATGCTTTCAAAATTCAGATTTAAAGTACTACTAATCATGAATTCGAGCGATCACAAGTTAGTCAAAAACCGGAACTTATACATGTCGACTATTTGAATTAGGCGTGATCCGATGAAAACCCACCTCAAGAAGTTCCTTCTCTGGCAGCGAAGGGAGTAATCCAAATCAGCAAAAGCCCCACGCGTCCAGCACAAGACCAAGACCACCTGTCGCGAAGAATCGCGGTCAAAACACAAAGCTCACAATTAAATGGGAACGTGGTGAAAAGCTTTTAAGTTACCCAAGCTAACCTTATCCAATTTCGGCGATCCACGGCTCAAAATCTTCGTCTCGCGATCGGGAATCCAACGCCCCAAATTTCATCGGATTCCGCCTCTCCTACGCAGAGATCAAGGCGTAACACCGAAAGTCGACGCGGAATCTGCGATTCGCCACCTCGATTCATTCGAATCGGCAAACGGCGGCTCGGTAATTAAGGGTTCCGACAGGGCAAACCCGATCCAAATCCAAATAAGGTGTCGTTGGAATCGTCTCGCAGTCGCGGATCCAATGCCCCAAATTTCGTCGCGTTTCGACTCTCCTACACAGAGATATGGTCAAAACTCCGCGGGTCGACGGTGCTGCCAGCAGCAGTTCGAAAATCCAGGAAATAGATGCAACGGAGGGAAACGTGATGGGCTACTCGCTCGAAACAAGCCCTAGAACCGTCGGCCGAGTCGAGTCGGTGATCCCGCACGCACGATAGGCTCCTCGCGGCGTCTCGTCGTCGAAAACTCGCTCGATCCGCTCCGCGGCGCGCGTCGTCGGCGTTGCTCGGCTCTCGCGAGCTCACTCCACCTCTGGTTGCTAAGGGAAGCGACGGCTGAAGCAAATGGAGAAGAAGGAGAAGGAGAAGAGGAAGGGTCCCTCTCTCTCTCTTCTCTGCTGCAAGATAAGGGAAGGTGAGGGGTGATGTGACAAGTGCCCAAAAAGTCAAGCTGCACCATACCACTGCTTTGTACCGGTACAAAACCCCACTTCTACCGGTACAAACAAGCAACCCGAGAGCCTAACTGCGCAGGGCTATACCGGTATAGCTCTGGTGGCTATACCGGTATAGCAACCGTTGCTATACCGGTATAGCAACCGACTTGTACGATACTCACGTAAAAACCTCGCTATTTGCATTTTCGTGACACACGCCGTCTCGCGTTCCCACGGGGCCCGTTTAGCGTCTATTTAGCGCTAACGCGACCCGGACCTGTCCCGACACTCTCCAGAGCTGTCGACAAGCCTCAGGTGCAAAATCCAGGTCTCTACAACTCATAAGTTGTTTTCGATGATGGAGCTTCCGAATCGACGATCCACTCCGTTAAATATGATCTAGAGTATTTGAAACTTGTAAAAAATAAATTTCGTAAATTTTTGAAATCATAATAAAGTCAATCGAGCGGGCATAAATTGAACGGTCAAAATCGAATGACGTCCTAAAAAAGGATGATCGGATCCTTCAATTCAAGATCGGAGTTATTGATCTTTATATATGTAGTGAATAGAATTTTCTATAAAAAATTCAACAAATTTCGATTCTTTTACACCGTTAAACTAGCAAGTATCCCATACCGGCCGTTAAAAATTGTCAAATTTGTGACTTCTTGATCGTAAGGTAAATGATGTCGAAAAATTATAAAATTTGATTTCTAGAAGTTTTAAATGCTGTGAATAACGTTTAACGGTGTGGATCGTTGATTCGGAAGCTCTTTCATCGAAAACAACTTATGAGTACGAGGGCAATCGTACTCATAATAGTATAGTAGCTGGACCCATATATATATATATATATATATATATATATATATATATATATATATATATATATAGTTGAGCTAGAATACTCTCAAGCACCAACTCCTTGGTGCTTTTGAGTTTCTAGCCATTGGATCTACTTTTTGTTTACTAATACCCCTTGGATCAAACACTATTCCACCTACCACCACCTACCACCATCATCTCAACCCTACATCTCTCCATCCAATGGTTAAAAACTCACACCATCTCTTTAATACTTTTGAGAGTATTCTAGCTCAACTCTATATATATATATATAGAATTAGGCTACTATACTATCTATAGTACGGGAGCACCCGTACTATAGTGTTGTTTTCGATCTTAGGGCGTTCAAATCAACAATCCACACAGTTAAATATGATCTAGGGTATATGAAGTTCTTAAGAATAAAATTTTAGTTCTTTTCGATATCGTTTACTTAGTAAATAAATTATGTCAAAATGGACGGTGGGAATTGAATACTCTTTAAAATTTGAGCATAGGACTTTTAAATTCAAGACCAAGAATGTTAACCTTAATCTATATAGTTTAAAGTATTTTCTATCAAAATTTGAAGAAATTTAGATTCTTCTACACCGTTAAACTCCAAACTCGTCATAATAGCCATTGAAAATTGACAATTTTGAAATATTTTGATCATAAAGTAAACTATGTTGTAGTGACCTGGAGCACTAGCAGTTGAGGCTTGTCGACAGCTCTGATGAGTGTCGGGACAACACCGAGTCGAGTTGGCGCGAAACAGATGCCAAACGGACCCAGTGGAAACGCGGGAGCAGTTGGAATCATGAAAACCCGCGAAATAGCAGGTTTTCTGCTATGTGTACCGATACAAATTTTGGAATGTACTGGTTACAAGCTTGATGGCTATACCGATACAACCATCAGGGATGTGCCGGTACAGTGCCGTGCAAAAACTACTCTCGGGTTGCCTATTTGTACCGGTAGAGTTGCCCGTGTACCGGTACACTTTGGTAGGTGAGAGGACAATTCGGTAATTCTTGGCCTCGTTGTTTTCACCCACCATACCAACTCACCTATATACGTGTAGGGAGCTGGAGAAGAGAGTTTTTGCCTGCTTGAGCTCTCTCTCTCTAGCTAACTTCGACCCAAGCAAGGAGGAAGCTCGGGTGGGTTGGTCCGACGTCGACGTCGCGCCGCGGAGCCGATCGAGCGTGCAAGCTCGGGTGGGTTGGTCCGACGTCGACGTCGCGCCGCGGAGCCGATCGAGCGTGCATTCGACGTCATGGTACTGCGAGGAGGCCGGGCGAGCATGGCATTTCGCCGTCTTCGACGCTGCGCCGATCCTAGAGTGATTTTCGAGGTGAGTGATCCATCAAAATCCCTCCTATTATTTCCATCTCCATCAACTTCGAGCGTGGATGCTATTTCTGCAGAATTCCAGCGTCGACTGTTGGTATTTCGGCTCGTTTGTAGTGTAGGAGCGTCAGATTGCTATGAGACTTGGTTCGTTGGATTCGGAACTTCGAGAGGAATCCACGAAGCCTAAGATTGCAGAATTTGGAGAAGGTTCGCTTGGTTGAACTCCCGTTTTACTCTGCTGCTGTTGTATTTTGACAGAATTGTGGGTTTTTGGTGTTTTCTTGATACCATGTTTAGAAGCAGGGGAACTTGGGACCTGAAAATCATTCTTCAGTATACTCCATTAGATTTAGGACTGTCCTCACCTAACTTGGAGCTGTTTAGGTGAGTTTGGACATTGGAGTTGAGCTAATTTAGCTTAGGTGCTAAAATTGTAGGTGTATTGATGAATTTTGGTGCTTGAACCTTGATGTAGCTTTGTTGCTGGGTTTGAGGGTGTTTCGGTTGATCCAGCAGGTTATTAGGCAACTGAGGGAGTTCTTTGCCTAGGATTGGCTCTCGAGGTGGGTTAATTATCGGCTTTTCATCCTATGTGCATAATGGTCGACATGTATGAATTTCAGTATTTGCATAGTATATAGTAGCTCGAATTCATGGATTGTCACGTTATTGAAATCTGAATTTGGTGCATGTTTAGTAAGTAAATAACCTGTACATGTTGGACTTGGATTTGACTTAGGAGAAAACTGCGATTTTAACCGTCATATGCATTACTACCGGATTTAGCTCTAGGAGCCGTGAATCGCTTGTATCATCGCAGTATTAGTGCGATGGATACCCGGGGTAGTTTAGAATGCATTTACTCTCGTGCTGGAATGCCGAGCTTATTTATACAGCAGAGTCTAGGCTGTTTCGGGTGGTCGAGTGCCGTCGGGGTTGACAGTGGACCCAGAGTTCAGTTTTGGTCTCAGATTGTGCCGAGGGCACGTAGATTTGGTTGTAGACCTGTTTAGACCTTAGCTATTTGCATTTGGCTTGTTTGAGCCTGATTGAGCTCGACAGAGACACGCTGCATACTCGGTTGGGTAGCGCCTACGAGTGCCACTCCGGAGTCGGGCACTGTGCTTTCACGTTGGTGTCGTGCGTGCAGGTTGGACTTGCTCTCCACTGAGTGTTAGGGTGGAGGTAGCTGTATAGTCGCAACCGGGTAGGGACGGGTGTGTTCACAGTCTCAGGGACGGGTATGATTACAGTCCTCTTGAGATTGGGTCTGAGATATCATGAGTCTATAGATATTTGAGGTTAGAGCATGATAGTTAGTGATAGTTAGTTGTAGATTGTTTCCAGCTTTCCTTTATATCTTTGCTTACTCCTGTAGACTTAGTGGGTGGACCGATGATGTTAAGGGCGGCACTCATTGAGGACTAGTTGTTTTTAAAGTAGTTTTTTCTTCCACTGTTAGGCCTTCCGTTTCCCGTGCTCCTTCTGAGGCTTATCGAGGCAAGGGCGTTGCGAGCTAGAGCCCTACCTGACGAGTGCTGAGTTAGAGGACCACTGCTACAGGTAGTTGTACCTTATTTTGGGAGTTTTTGTACATACTGTTTAACTCGCTTAGAGCGAGTATAGTTTTTGTATCGAGATGCTTTGTATGTATGGAACTTCCTATGTTCTACATGTTTAGCTTTATTACAGCTCTATACTACTGGTTGTAGTACTGTTTGTTTTACAGCTACGCTTCGTATACAGGAAAAATTCCTTTGTATACGGCGGATTTGTCGGCGTGCCCGGGGAACGAGGAATCCAGGGCGTGACATATGTCGAAAAAATATAAAATTTTATTTCTAAAAACTTTAAATACCCTAGATCAGTTTTAACGGTGTGGATCGTTGATTTGAACGTCCGAAGATCGAAAACAACACTATAGTACGAGAGATCGTACTATAGATAGTATAGTATAGTATATATATATATATATATATATATATATATATATATATATATATATATATATATATATATATATATATATATGAGTAAGGCTACTATCTTGGAAGCACGGAGGGCTCCGTGCTTCCACCTCGTTCCGATGTTGTGGCTTAGAATCGTCGATCGTTAAACTTGATCTAGAGTATTTGAAGTACCTAGAAAATAAATTTTGCGATTTTTCGATATTATTTGCCTAGCGAACGAAGGGGCTAAAAATCAACAGTGAAAATAAAAATCTTACAAAACGCGATAATATAGCATTAAAAATTTAGATCAAAGATATTGATCTTGTTTTATATAGTATAAAGAATTTTCAATCAAAATTTCATGTAATTTGAATATTTCTACACCGTTAAACTTTCAAACGGCTCACTATGACCATTAAAATTATTTGATTTTATGCCCTCGATCACTAGGCAAATGATATCGAAAAATTATAAAATTTATTTTCTAGATACTTCAAATACTCTAGATCAAGTTTAACGGAGCGATCGACGATTCGAAAGCGCATCATCGAAAACAACGTGGAAGCACTAAGGCTCCGTGCTTAGATAGCATAGTAGCCTCACACTATATATATATATATATATATATATATATATATAGAGCTTGAGTGGGCTACTATCGTAGTAAGCTCGGTTTACTCTCGATTTGCTTTTGATGATAGAGCTTTCAAATCGACGATCGTTGAACATGATCTAGACCATTTAAATTACCTAGAAATCAAATTTCATGATTTTTTGGCATCACTAATCGAACGATCAAAGTGGTCACAAAATCTATAATTTTAATGGCCGATATGGTGCGTTTGCTCGTTTAACGGTATAGAAGAGTTCAAATCAACTAAATTTTTGTTGGAAAATTCTTTAAACTATTTAAAATAAGATCTATACTCTAGATCTCAAATATAAAAATTGTATCATCACTTTTTGAAGGATATTCATTTCCAGCCATTCATTTTTTTGTCCACTTGATGGACAAGAGCACAATATCGAAAATGTGTGAAATTTGATTTCCATATAGTTTAAATAGTTTAGATCATGTTTAATGGTGTCGATCATCAATTTGCAAGCTCTATCATCGAAAACAAATCGGTAGTATACTCGGTTTACTACCGATAGTATTCTAGCAAAACTCTCTCTATATATATATATAGAACTAGGCTACTATGCTATTAATAGCACCAAGTCATTGGTGCTACCAAGTTTTTGACCGTTGGATTGAGAGATGTGCGGTTTGGACGATGTGGGCCCCCTAGGATTAAGTGGGTGGTTGGTTGAATAGTATGATCTAACGGGTGAAAATCATCAAAGGGGTGGATCTAACGGTGAAAAACTTGGTAGCACCGAGTGCTTCGTGCTATTGATAGCATAGTAGGATTTTCTCTCTCTATACATATATATATATATATAGAGAGAGAGAGAGAAAGAAGAGTGGGTATGCTTTTGGAAGCACGAGCCTCCGTGCGTCCAAGTTGTTTTCGATGTTCGGACTTTCGAATCGACGATCGGCTCCGTCAGAGTATTTAAAGTACCTAGAAAATAAATTTTATGATTTTTCGTTATCATTTGCCTAATGATCAATCAATAAATTTAATGGCCGGTGGTAGTTTGCAAGTTTAACGGTGTAGAAATATCCAAATCACATAAAATTTTGATAGAAAAATCTTTATACCATATAATACAAGATCAATAACGTTGATATAAAATTTTAATGTTATATCATCATATTTTGTAAGATTTTTATTCTCAGCCGTTGATTTTGAGCCACTTCGATCACTAGGCAAATGATATCGAAAAATCGTAAAATTTATTTTCTAGATACTTCAAATACTCTAGATCAAGTCTAACGAAGCGATCGTTGATTCAAAAGTCCGAACATCGAAAACAACTTGGAAGCACGGAGCATTCCGTGCGAGAAGAATACAGGACGCACTATATATATATATATATATATATATATATATATATATATATATATATATATATATGAGTAGGGCTACTATACTATTATGAGTAGTAGAGCCTACTTTACTCATAAGTTGTTTTCGATGATAGAGCTTAGAATCGATGATCCACTCAGATTAAATATGATCTAGAATATTTAAAACTTCTAAAAAATAAATTTCGTAATATTTCAAAATCATAATAAAGTCCATCAAATGGGCATAAAATGAACCCGAAATCGAACGATGTCCTAAAAATAGATGATCGGATCCTTCAATTTAAGATCGGAGTTATTGATCTTTATCTAGGTAGTGAATAGAATTTTCTATCAAAAATTCAACCAATTTCAATTCTTTTACAGTTAAACTACCAAGTATCCCATATCTAGTTAAAAATTGTCAATTTTGTGAGTTTTTGATCGCAAGGTAAATGATTTTGAAAAATTACGAAATTTATTTTCTAGAAGTTTTAAATACTCTAGATCATATTTAACGAGTGGATCGTCGATTCTAAGCTCTATCATCGAAAACAACTTATGAGTAGTAGAGCTCTACTACTCATAATAGTATAGTAAATTTATATATATATATATATATATATATATATATATATATATATATATATATATATATATATATATATATATATATAATAGCATAGTAGCCTAGTTCTATTAGTCCCGCTATGCTATCAATAAGACGAAGACTCGGTGCTACCAAGTTTTCCGCCATTAGATCCACCCCTTTGATGATTTTCACCCGTTAGATCATACTATTCAACCAACCACCCACTTAACTCTAAGGGACCCACATTATCCTAACCACACATCTCTCGATCCAATGGTTAAAAACTTGGTAGCACCAATGACTTGGTGCTTATTAATAGCATAGTAGCCTAGTTATATATATATATATATATATAGAGTTGAGCTAGAATACTCTCAAAAGCACCAAGTGAGTGGTGCTTTTGAGTTTTTAGCCATTGAATGAAAAGATGTAGGGTTAAGATGATGGTGGTAGGTGGTGGTAGGTGGAATAGTGTTTTATCCAAAGATTAGTAGCAATCAAAGAGTAGATCCAAGGGTTAGAAACTCAAAAGCACCAAGTGGTTGGTGCTTTTGAGAGTATTCTAGCTCAGCTCTATATATATATATATATATATATATATATATATATATATATATATATATATATATATATATATATATATATATATATATATAGTATAGGCTACTATACTATTATGAGTAGTAGAGCCCTACTACTCATAAGTTGTTTTCGATGATAGAGCTTAGATCGACGATCCACTCAGTTAAATATGATCTAGAGTATTTAAAACTTCTAGAAAATAAATTTCGTAATTTTTCAAAATCATAATAAAGTCCATCAAATGGGCATAAAATGAGCAATGAAATCGAACGATGTCCTAAAAATAGATGATCGGATCCTTCAATTTAAGATCGGAGTTATTGATCTTTATCTAGGTAGTGAATAGAATTTTCTATCAAAAATTCAGCCTATTTCAATTCTTTTACACCGTTAAACTACCAAGTATCCCATGCTCAGTAGTTAAAAATTGTCAATTTTGTGAGCTTTTGATCGTAAGGTAAATGATTTCAAAAATTACGAAATTTATTTTCTAGAAGTTTTAAATACTCTAGATCATATTTAACGAGTGGATCACGATTCGAAAGCTCTATCATCGAAAACAACATGAGTAGAGGCTCTACTACTCATAATAGTATAGTAGCCCTACTTATATATATATATATATATATATATATATATATATATATATATATATATATATATATATATATATATATATATATGTCTTGTCGGTAGAACGGAGGCTTCCGTGCTACCAAGTTGTTTTAATGATACCTTCCAAATCAACGATAGGATCCGTTACAATCTAAAATGCACGATACTCCAAAATATAACTACCGTGCTCCGATACGTATCGGATACGGATACGCCCGATACGTATCGGATACGGGATTGAAGTATACGAAATTTTTAGAAAATAAAAAAAGCGGATACGGATCGGATACGTTGGGATACGGCGGGACACGTTTTGGGATACGGATGGACACGTTTCGGATACGGGCGGGATACGTGAGATATATTATTGGGTCTAAACGGGTCGGATTTAAAAATTTTAAAAATACCCGCATCCAAAATCCTAAAAAACAAATAAAGCTCTCTTCTCCTTTATCTTTTGTTGCGACTCATTTGTGAGAGAGAAATACCGAGAGAGAGAAAGCCCTATTCTCCTTTTTCTTTTGCTACAAGCCGAGAGAGAGAAATGCGAGAGAGAGTTGTGGTCTTCTCGCAGCAAAAGAGAGGAGCGGTGGCTGCGACTGCGAGAGAGAAATGAGCGGTGGTCTTCCTCGCAACGAGCGGTGGCATCCTCTTCGCAGCCGAGCGGCAAGATCTTCCTCGCGGCGCGCGGCAGAACTCGAGGTTCTCTCCCGTTCTCTCCCCCCTCCCCCCTCCGCTCCCTTCCCTCTCCGCTCCCTCCCGTCTCGCCCCTCCCCTGTTCAACCTCACAACCTTTCAAGTTTCATCTCTCTCTCTCTCTCTCTCTCTCTCTCTCTTTTATATTTAGCCCTTAAATCTCTCTTTTTCTTAGGTGTTTATTTGGGTCTCTTTTGCTTTTTTTTTTTTTTTTTAATTAGGCTTTTAAATCTCTCTTTTTCTTTTAATTGGCCAATAATTAGCCAATATTAGGGTTTAACAGCAACTTTTGCTTTTTTAAATCTCTCTTTTTTTAAATTGGCCAGTAATCTTTTTAAATGCTAGTATATTTTTATTTGATAAAATTTTAAAATTTTATATTTCACATACTAGAAATCTAAAACCTTATATAGCTATACTACTTAATAGGCAAAGATGATTGCATACTGATTAGTAATTAGTTATTTTAGGAATGAATGTTTAATTGCATTGTATTTTAGGAACGAATCTTTAGGAATAAATCTTTTATTTTAGGAATGAATGAATGATTAGTTATTCTAGGAATGAATCTCAAAGAGGATCTCACATCACATATGTATTTGCATTATATTTTTCTATATTGAAATTGTATTTATTTGTGCTTTATGTTGTTAACTTGTTATCAATAATGTTATATTGTTATATTAATTACATGCATTTATTTATCTTGACATGCATAGGATTATAGAAAATGAATAGTGAGAGTCAAGCTTCTACTGTTGGTATCGGTATCGGTACAGGAGGTAGTGCTAGTGGTAGTTCAAGTAGTATTAATGATAATAATCCATTATGGAAGTATATATAAAAGGTGGAAAAGTTAGGGGATGGTGGAGAAAACATGAGGTTTGAATGCAATTTTTGCAAACAAGTTTATAATGGATCGTACTATAGGGTCAAAGCACATTTATTGAGAATTTCAGGACAAGGAATCAAAGGTTGCTCTAAGGTTACTAGTGATAATATTGCGGAGATGAAAAGACTTGTTGAAGAGGTTGAATTAAGGTTAAAGAATTCTATTCCTAAACAAGTTTTTTTGCCAAAAACTATTACCCGATCTTCTGACACTAGTATAGAGAGTATGGGGGTGCAATCTTTCGAGCCAAGAAAAAAAAGGGCAACATCAACTCGTGAAACAACTCTAGAAAAGTCTTTCAACGTGGCGCTCGAAACCCTACAGTGTGAGATTGCTAGAATGTTTTATTCCGGTGGTTTGCCCTTTAATCTTGCAAGAAATCCTTATTATGTTAGCTCCTATACTTTTGCGGCTAGTCATAATATTTCAGGTTATATACCTCCCAATTATAATATGTTGAGAACTAGTCTTCTTCAACAAGAAAGAACAAATATTGAGTGGTTATTGGAACCTATAAAAAGCACTTGGAGGGAGAAGGGTTTAAGCATTGTATGTGATGGATGGACCGATGCACAAAGAAGGTCGTTGATCAACTTTTTGGCCGTAACAGAGAGTGGACCGATGTTCCTAAAAGCGGTCAATTGCGAAGGGGAATATAAGGATAAATATTTTATTGCTAGCATGATTTCGAAAGTTATTGAAGAGGTTGGACCCCAAAATGTAGTTCAAGTGATAACGGATAATGCTCCCGTGTGCAAAGCAGCGGGAATGTTGATTGAAGCGCAATTTCCTTCAATATTTTGGACTCCTTGTGTTGTGCACACATTGAACCTTGCATTAAAAAATATTTGTGCGGCTAAGAATACCGAGGCCAATGAAATTACTTTTGATGAATGTAGTTGGATTACTATCATAGCGGAGGATGTAGTATGCATCAAGAATTTTATCTTGAATCATTCCATGAGGTTGGCAATATTTAATGAGTTTGTCAATTTGAAAATGCTTGCGGTGGCCGAGACTCGATTCGCTTCGGTAATCATCATGCTAAGAAGATTCAAGCAAATCAAACGAGGTCTCCAAAACATGGTCATTAGTGACAAATGGGCTAGCTATAGGGAGGATGATGTGGGGACAGCACAATTTGTAAAAGATAGAATTCTCAATGACTTGTGGTGGGATCAAATTAACTATATTCTTTCTTTTACCGGACCAATATATGAGATGCTTCGGATTGCCGATACCGACAAGCCTTGCTTACATTTAATGTATGAAACTTGGGACTCCATGATAGAAAAGGTGAAAGTTGCTATATATAGGCGTGAAGGAAAGAAAGAAGACGAGGAATCATCATTTTATTCCGTGTGCACAAAATTTTGATTGACCGATGGGCTAAAAGCAATACTCCACTTCATTGCTTGGCACATTCTTTGAACCCTAGGTATTTTTTTTCCCCTAAACCTTATGTATATTTGTGTTCATTTGTATTTTGTAATACAACTATCATATCCTAATTTTTGTTGTTCTTATATTCATTAGAATTAGATACTATAGCTCATCGTGGCTTAATGAGGATCCAAATCGAGTTCCTCCGCATAGGGATTTGGAGATATCAAAGATGAGAAACAAGTGCTTAAAAAGATTTTTTCCAAATAATGAAGAAAGAAGAGTTGTAAATGAGGAGTTTGCAAATTTTTTCACTGCCGGGGAGGGATTTGATGAGCACGACTCCATTGAAGATAGGGGAGTTCTTGACCCAAAGAAGTGGTGGGTCATCCATGGTGCGGCAGCATCTATGCTCCAAAATTTGGCCCTAAAGTTACTTGGCCAACCTTGCTCCTTTTCATGTTGCGAGCGGAATTGGAGTACCTACTCATTCATTCACTCCATGAAGAGGAATAAGATTACGCCACAACGAGCCGAAGATTTAGTATATGTACATACTAATCTTCGCCTTTTATCGAGGGCTCCAGAATATATAAAAGGAGAGACCAAGATGTGGGATGTGGGAGGAGATTCTTTCGACACATTTGATAGTGTTGGTCTTCTTGAAATTGCAAATCTTTCACTTGATGAGCCAGATTTGGAGAGTGTGGTATTTAATGATGATTCAAATGAGAATGAAACTGAACCAAATTGAAATCTTTTGATGAAAACCCTCTCCTTTTCTTTTTGTTGTTTTGGATGTGGACTATGCATGTATGTATCTTTTTGTTGTTTTGGATGTGGACTATGCATGTATGTAAGTCGTAAGATGCAAAGATGAATATCTTAATGTTTTGTGGTAAGTGAATGATTGAATGGAAATACTATATTTGTTTTACCTTTACTCATTTGTTTATTTTTAAATTTTTATATTTCAATACATCATGACATATTATCAATATAAATTTATTATACATATTAAAATAATATTTTATTTAAGTACTCCCGGCATATCGTATCCTAGAGTTTTGGGACAATGCCGTATCGCCGTGTCCGTATCGTGTCGTATCCGTATCCCCGTATCCGTATCCGTGCAACATAGGTTACAATTGATCTACACTATTGAAAGTATCCGGAAACTAAATTTCATAATTTTTCGACATAGTTTACCTATCAAATGAGTACTTAAAAAATTAACAAAAAATAAAAATCTCATAAAAAATAATGATAAAATAGTTGAATTTAAGATCAGATGTACTGATCTTATTCTAAATAGTGAAAAGAATTTTCTATAAAAGTTTCATTAGATTTGAATTGTTTTACACCATTAAATTCACAAACACATCATATCGACCATTAAAATTGTCAATTTTGAGGCCTTTTGATCACTAGCCAAATGATGTCGAAAAATTATGAAATTTTTTTTAGAGATAAAAAAAAAAAAAGAAATTTAGTTTCTAAATACTCTTAATAGTATAGATCAAGTCTAACAGAACCGATCGTCGATTTGAAAGGCACATCATCGAAAACGACTTGGTAGCATGGAGGCCTCCGTGCTACCAATAGTATACCAACCTAGCTCTATATAGAGTAAAGCAACTATTCTCTTACGAATATAGAGCCCTTCTGTAACATATCGCACTTCTAAAGTCTTGAAGTTACAAGGTATGTTGGCTTAGAAAGCCTTTGGAGTGGTTCCGGTGAAATCCGGAAGCTTTCGGGTATTTTGAGTGCACGAGGTGCGAAAACGCGACCCGAGAGGCTGTGTTGGGCCGTGAGCTAAATCCGGCATTAGCGCGGATAAAGTGATGATGTGGACATGATCTAAATCATGTGTGAGAAGTCTCGATGCGATTTCAAGTGAATCGGAGACCCACGGAGCCAAAAGTGAGTTGAAACCTCAACAACGAATTTCCAATGTTGTGCCGCGCCCAATTGACTTGTCGGAAAGAAATGAACTGGGTTTTTATATAAGAAGATCGACTATCCGTTAGCAACAAATGTTCTACGACTTCTTATATATATTATCAATTATAAAAAAATAAAATAAAAAAATGACATGCAGCATGAACAATTGAGAGAAATGCCGTAGAGCTACGGAAACGTGCAACAACCAAAATTGCAGAGCAAAAAATCATAAGCAAAAAAAATAGAAAAAGAAAAATTTAAAGTGAAATTGCGCTTAATTTTGTTTTAGATAAGAAGGGGGTGGGAAAAAAAAAATTCATAAAATAGTAAATTAGAAATTTAAACAAGCCAAGAAAGAAAAACAAGTAAACAGAGACGAGATCCAACCTCAGAAGCAAAAAAACGTGTGCGGTCGAGGAGGAGCACTTCACTGCGGCCTTTTCGTCGGCGGAGATCGGCGCCGGCGAGGAGATCGGCGATGAGAATCTCGTCGGCGAAGGGGATCGGCCGCCTGCGAGGAGATCAGCGGCAAGGGGCTCGCCGGCGAGGAGGAGCGTCGGTACTGGAGGAGGAGAAGGTGCGGAGGAAGCAGGGAGGAGGCGGAGGCAGAGGCAGAGGCGGTGAGGATGCCCCCGACGCCGCAAACGCAAAAGTATTTTGCTGGGTTAAAATGCAAGAGACCCCCCCAGCTATTAGTAATTTTGAAATCAGCTGTCTAACTTTTATTGATGTATTAGTTTTAAGTTAAATACCGTGTGATAGAATCATCGTTTATCTATATTCTATTTTCTCTTTTTCAACTTAGATATGATAAAAAATAAATAAAAAAAATATGGTGATCCAATCATCGTATTTAACTTAAAAACACCAGATATGCGCTCGTGTGGCAAGGAGAGAGCTATTTATATAAGTATAAATTTATTAGGATTATTTATAAAATAAAAAGTTTCAAGGAGGCTAAACGCAAAAATAAACTATTTAAAAATTAATACTTGTTCTATATATAAAATATATTTTTAATACAAATTTAAGTTTAATTTCTTTTGAAATACAAATAAAAATTTTAATCGGCCAAAGTCGTCATATTTTAATTTTTGTAATTACATTCCCATTTATTGCACCGGTAGCACCAACCCGGTTGGATTCGGCCTCGTCGAATCCCACTGATAAGGATCCGACCAGATCCGGCATGGACAGATCCTGCCGGCGTGGATTCAGCCTGATTCGTCGAGCCATGGAAAGAGAGAGAGATTCGTTAAAAAAAGAAAGGAAATGGAGAGATGGAGCAGTTAGAAAAGAGAAGATGGAAAAAAAAAAATGGTTAGAGAGGAGTTAGGAAGAGAGTTATATATAGGGCTAGCAAATGAGCTGAGTCGGCTCACGTTTGACTCGCGTTCGGCTTCATATTCGGCCCGCTTGAGCTCAACCCGAAATTAAATGAGCCGAACTTGAACAGAAAAAAAAACTAGAAATTTATTTTAAACCGAGCTTGAGCATTACTGGGGTCGCTCGGAAAGCTCGAATATATATATATATATATATAGAGAGAGAGAGAGAGAGAGAGAGAGAGAGAGAGAGAGTGAGTATAGTCCTACTATACTCTTATAAGTATAGAAACCTTCGTACTCATAAATTGTTTTCAATGATAGAGCTTCCAAATTGACAAACAACTTCGTTAAATATAATCTAAAGTATTTAAAATTATTAAAAAATAAATTTCATAACTTTTCGAAATTATAATAAAGGCCATCAAGCGGCATAAAATGAATGGTTAAAATCAAACGACGTCCTAAAAATGAATGACTGGATCCTTCAATTTAAGATCGGAGTTATTGATATTTATCTAGATAGTGAATAAAATTTTCTATCAAAAAATTAACCGATTCCAATTTTTTTTACATCGTTAAACTAGAAAGTATCCCATACCGGTCGTTAAAAATTATCAATTTTGTGATATTTTGATCGTAAGATAAATAATGTCGATGTAGTGACCTGACACTTTGGTAGGTGAGCAAAGGGGTTTGGTAATCCTTACTTTGTTTTGATCACCAAAACCCCCTGCATACTTACACGTAAGGGGAGAGAGAGGGAGGTCATCTTCCTGCTGGTTCTTCCATCTCCATCCCTCTCACTAGCCTTGATCAAGCAAGGAGGAGCTTGAGAGGAGACCGAGCATCGTCGACGACGCGCCGCGGAGCCGTTTGAGCACTCTTTCGACGTCGTAGCGCTGTGTGGAGGCGGGGAGAGCGTGGCATTTCGCCGTCTTCGTCGCTGCGCTGATCCAAAGGTGACTTCGAGATGTTTTATCTGTAGAGACCTGGAAAATTGCACCTGGGGCTTGTCGACAGCTCTGACGAGTGTCGGGACAAGTCCGAGTCGCGTTGGCGCCAAATGGACGCCGAACGGGCCCTGTGGGAACTTGAGAGCAGCGAGTATCCTGAAGATCTACGAAATAGCAGATTTTCAGTGAGCTGTACCGGTACAAATATGGGATTGTACCGGTACAAGCTTGTTTGCTATACCGGTATAACCACCAGGGCTATACTGGTATGGCCCGCAGCTAGTTTCTCGGGTTGCTCTGTTTGTACCTAAGGTACAAGTGGGGTTTTGTACCAGACAAAGAGGAGGTATGGTGCGCTTTGACTTTTTCTCACTTGTCACATCACCCCTCACCTCCCCTTATCTTGCAGCAGAGAAGAGAGAGAGAGGGACCCTTCTCCTTCTCCTTCTTCTCCACTTGCTGCTGCTGCTGCTTCCCTTAGCAACCAGGAGGTGGAGGAGCTCAAGGGAGGAGCCGAGCAACGCCGACGAAGCGCCGCGGAGCCGATCGAACGAGTTTTCGACGATCGGACGCTGCGAGAGAGCCCAGCGCGCGTGCGGGACCGCCGTCCTCGACTCAGCAACGGACCTAGGGCGTTTTCCGAGGTGAGTAGCCCATCGAGTTCCCCTCCGTTGCTTCTAAATCCTATGAATTTCGGACTGCAGCGTCGACCCGCGGAGTTTTGACTAGATCTCTGTGTAGGAGGGTCGAAACACGACGAAACTTGGGGCGTTGGATCCGCGACTTCCAGACGATTCCAACGATACCTTATTTGCTGGATTTAGAGCAGGTTTGCCCTGTCGAACCCTAGTTTTACTGAGCAGTTTTCCGAACCAAATGCGAGGTCGTTCTGCGTTCCCGCGTCGACGTTTCGTATTTCGACTCGTACTCTGCGTAGGAGTGGCGAAATTCAACGAAACTTGCGGCGTTGGATTCGTGACTTCGAGACGAAGCTCCTGAGCCCTGAATCACCAATTTCAGAGAAGGTTAGCTTAGTCAGAATTAAGCTTTTCTCAGCTGCTGTTTTCCGGATAGAATTCGTGAAATCTCATATTGTTGGGTTTGCCTCTTCGCAGCGGGAGACTTCGGACCTTGGCGGATCAGCAGGGGAGATCGGGGGGACCCAGGACATTCCTTGCTGCCAGGGAATTGCTATCGAGGTGGGATTTCATCGGATTACTCCTTAGTACAATAATCGACATGTATCGACTTTAGTTTCTGACTAGTATATGATAGCTCGAATTCATGGATTTATTGGTTGGAATATCTGAATTTTGGAGCATGTTTAGTGAGTAATATTTTATACATGTTGGACTTGGACTTGACTTAGGAGAAAACCACGATTTGATCGTCATTTGTATACACTACCGGTTTAGCTCTAGGAGCGTGTTGTGTCGTATCATCGTAGGAGTGCGATGGATACCCGAGTAGTGTAGCTTACTTGTACGCTCGTCTTTGGGATGCGAGCCTAGTCACGATGAGACGCTCGTGCTGGGATGCCGAGCTTAGCCACAGTAGAGTTTAGACTGTTGGTGTGGTCGGGAACCGTCGGGGGTTGATGGTGGTCCCATAGTTCTGGTTGGTTTACAGAGTGTGCCAAGGGCACGTGGTGTATGAGTGGTTAGACCCTGTTTACTCGACTTTTGCCTGTGAGAGCTACAATGAAAGTGACAGAGATACTTGTATACTCGCGTGGGTCGCGCCCCGCGAATGCCATTCCGGAATGAGGTTTCAGTGCGATGTTGATTCGCCGTGCGATGTTGATTCGCGGTTTCAGTTTGGGACAATTCTTGGGCCGACACCTTAAAGGCAGTGTACGGCGTAACTAGATATAGGCAGGGTGGGTCCGTTTGGGCAGCCCGAGTGAGACAGTCAGTGACCCTTCGTTCTACCTTCGGTGAGGTTGTGACTTGAGTAGAGCCTAGTTGAGCGAGACGGGTGTGTTCACAGTCTAGAGAGAGTTTTCTCCGCCAGTTACTCTTGAGATACGGTGTAACCTTGATAGGCAAGACGTGGGTACTCCCAGTCTCGAGAGAGCTTTCTCCGCCAGATGCTCTTGAGTTATGGTGTTACCTCGCTAGGCGGGACGGGTGTATCACAGTCCCACGTAAGATTGGGTCAGTTTTTACTTGTTCTACAGAGGGTGGTTTTAGAGCAGGATAGTATGGTGGCTTCTAGCTGTCGAGTGTTTCCAGCTTCCTTTTTTCTTTCTTGCTTACCCTGTAGACTTAGTGGGTGGACCGATGTCGTTTAGGACGGTACCCACTGAGGACTACCTGTTTTTACAGTAGTTCTCACGCCCCTTTTTCCCACTGTTGTTGCAGGGCCTTCGTCTTCGGCTGCTGCTTCTTCTGAGTTGGATCGAGGCAAGGGCGTCGCGAGTTAGAGCCCTTCCCGTGTGTTGCTGAGTTAGAGGACTTTCCCTCCTACAGGTAGTGGTTTTGGGTTTTGGCGAGTTATGTACATACAGTTGTGAACTCGCTGGAGCGAGTAGACTTTTGTATTTGTGGACTTGGTGTATTTATTTTGAACTCGTGTTTTCCTACCTGTTTGTTATTAGTATTTTCAGCTATATGCTACTGTTTGTAGCATTGTATGTTTATACAGGTACAGCTACGCTTCGTGTACACGGAAAATTTCTTGTACACGGCGGATCTGTCGGCGTGCCCGGGGAATCCTTCAACCTGGGGCGTGACATTATCCCTGTACATTCCTCCAATTGCTTCAACTTCTACGATTTTCGAGCTTGGATGCTACTGCTGCAGATTTCAGCATCAACTCGCAGTGTTTCGCCTTGTTCTCTGCGTAGGATCGTCGGATCGCGACGAGGCTTGGCTCGTTGGATTCGGGACTTCGAGAGGAATCCAGAGAGCCCTGGATTGCAAAATTTGGAGAAGGTTTGCTTGTTCGAACTCCTGTTTTACTATGCTGATGTATGTCAAGCAGATTTTGAGGTGTTGATTTACAGTTTTTCCAGCGTCGACTGTTGGTATTTCGGCTTGTTCTCTGTGTAGGAGCGTCGGATCGCGACGAAACTTGATTCGCTGGATTCGTGACTTCGAGACGAAGCTACAGAGCCCAAGATCGCAATTTTTGGGGAAGGTTTGCCTATTCGAAATCTTATTTTACTCTGCTATTGTTAAACCTGACAGAATTGTGAGTTTTGAGCTTCTCTTGATGCAAACTTTTGAAGGGTCTGGATTTTGAGCCTGGATTTCACACTCCCACAGCATTCTCTGGTTTTTGGACTCGCCCCACATTATTCGAAGACCTCTTGGTGAGTTTCAACATCGGAATTGAGCTAGATTTGAGCTTAAGTGCTGAAATGTTGCTAACTAGTGGGTCTTGATGTCTAGAGCTTGGAGTGGACTTAGTTGTTGGTTTTGGAGGAGCTCGACGGACCAGCAGGAGATCGAGATTGATTTTAGATCCCCTTCGCTGCCAGGAGTTAGCATTAGAGGTGGATTTTCATCGGTTTTGCTCCTAAGTTGAAAGTAGTCGACATGTATAGTTTAATTTTGAATGTAAAACCTTAGCTCGAATTCATGGATTACAGCAAGTTTAAATCTGAATTTTGGAGCACGTTTAGGAAGTATTTAATTCATACATGTTGGACTTGGACTTGACTTAGGAGAAAATCACGGTTTGATCGACATTTGTATACACTACCAGATTTAGCTCTAGGAGCCGTACTGTGTTGTATCGTCGCTGTGGGAGTGCGATGGATATCCAGAGTAGGGTAGCTTGTTTTTTTTATGCTCGTGCTGGGATATCGAGCTTAGTTCAGTAGAGTTCTGACTGTTGGTGTTGTTGGGGACCGTCGGGGGTTGACGGTGGGCCCAGGTTACTGTTTTGGTTACAAATTGTGCCAAGGGCACGTGACATATTGGTGGTTAGACCAGTTGGACCATGTTACTTGACTTATGCCTGTGAGAGCCTGATTGAGCTCGACAGAGATACGCTTGCATACTCGGTTGGTTCGCGCCCACGAGTGCCGCTCCAGAGTCTGGCTTAGTGCTTTTGCGTTGGTGTCGCTGTGTCCTAGTTATTGGACTCGCTCTCCACTAGCTACCCCTGGGGTAGTTGTTAGTGTAGCTTCGACAGGCAGGACGGGTGTATCACAGTCCCTTGTGAGATTGGGTCAGTTTTTACTTGTTCTATAGAGGGTTGTATTAGAACAGGATAGTATAGTGGCATATAGCTGTAGAGAGTTCCAGCTTTCCTTTACTTTTTGCTTACCTTGTAGACTTAGTGGGTGGACTGATGACGTTGAGGGCGGCACCCACTGAGGACTACTTGTTCTATAGTAGTTCTCACGCCCTTTTCTTCCACCGTTGTTGCGGGGCCTTTAGGTTCGGCTGCTGCTCCGTCTAAGGCGGATCGAGGCAAGGGCGTTGCGAGTTAGAGCCCTACCCTTCGAGTGTTGCTAGAGGATCCTCACTACAGGTAGTTGTTTTTGGCTTGGAGTTGTGTACATACAGTTGTTAACTCGCTGGAGCGAGTAGTACTTTTGTATCGAACATTTTGTATGTATATTGAACTCGTGTTTTCCTACATGTTTGTTTCTAGTCTTTTCTGCTCTATGCTACTGTTTGTAGCATTGTATGTTATACAGGTACAGATACGCTCCGTATACAAGAAAAATTTCTTGTATACGGCGGATTTGTCGGCGTGCCCGGGGAACAGTGCTACCCGGGGCGTGACAATCGAAAAATTTTAAAATTTGATTTCTAGAAATTTTAAATGTTTTAGATAACGTTTAGTGATATGGATCATCGATTCGGAAGCTCTATCCTCATAAACGACATATGAGTAAGAGGATGATCGTTGTAAGGAAGTGAATTTTCGAAATTCGAGAATTGTATTTCGTCCAGAATCGACTACTTGTCGAGTGGGTATGCTTCGGAAAGGCCGAAGGCATCGAAAACCCAAAAAGTGCATTGGAACTGGAGTCCACGAGAGCAAAGTGTGAAAATCTGCACTCTGGCAGATTCTGCTCTCGGGGACCGGTCCCTGGTAAGGGAGGGACCGGTTCCCGTAAGTGTGGTGCGCGAGGAAGGTCCTCTACACACCAATATTGCCCTCGGGGACTGGTCCCTCGCGCGAGGGACCGGTCTCCCTGAGCAATAGGGTCCCTGTGGGGACCGGACTCCAAATTGGAGACCGGTTCCCGTATGCGTCCCACGAGAGCAAGCTCTCAGGCACCGGTCTCAGATAGAGGGACCGGTCTCCGAGGGACCGGCCCTCAGTGGAGGGACCGGTTCCCGTACACGAAAATGGGTTAACAGAGAACTCAACCCGCAAGGGTTGCTCTCGGGGACCGATCTTCCCATGGAGGGATCGGTCCTTCTGGGTGAAAACAGCCCAGGCTGGGGCTGTTGAGAGGAATAAAGTTGACGGGGTTTAATGCTTTTGTTGCATTAGTTAGATAGTATAGAGAGCAAAAGGCTCTCTCTCCCTCTCTCATTTCCCTTACTCTCTCCCTCACTCTCTCATTTCCCTCCCTCTCTCTCTAGAAGGAAAAGAAGAAAAGGAGAAGAAGAAGAAGAAGAAGTAGAAGAAGAAGAAGAAGGAGGAGATAAAGCTAGGGAAGGCTTTGAGCATCTTCTTCTTCCTCTCCTCACCATTGGAGCTAACCTAAAGGTAAGCTCTTGAACCCTAGCTTAGTAAAACTCTAGGGTTTGGGTTTTATGCTTTAGAAATGGGTCAAATAGGCCCTAAGCATACTTCTAAATAGATCAATCCCTAGTTCTAGAGTTTTGATTGGGTGGGTTTGCTAGTGTGCAAACCTAGGGCTCCAAATTGGGGTTTCGTTAACTAGAGAGGTTTGATCTTAATTGATAGTGTATAAAGCTAATTGCTAGGTACCTAAACGCGTTGGCGAAGACGGATTGATGTTTCGTCGAACGGGCTAAAAGTTAGAGGCAAAACAAGATCGTTCGACCTTCGTTTCGACCTAAACGGTCGAGGAATTGACGGAGCGAGTGCCGAGGAGTCTTCCCAGGACCTCCACAGCTTAGAACATCTTCAAAAGGTAGGGGGTTCCATATCGAAAACTTCGAACTCCTTTCTATGTCTTAGAAATACATGATTTTCATCTCTTGCATGTCGCATTGTAGAATTGTATGTATAGCTCCTTCCTTATGCTTCTAAATGTAAACCTAGTGTACTTGGAATGCTAGGTGAATAGATAGGTGGGGATTTGATCAAGACATTGGATTCTATAGTGCTAAAAGAGATAGATGAACTCGATGGTTATTTAGTGACATTAATCGAGTGGCATATAATGTAAAGAACATGACGAGTGGCATATAATGTAAAGAACATGACGAGTGGCATTAATATAGTGTATTTGACACTAGAGGTCTATAGACTTAGGGATAGGTGAAATCTCCAGAGAAATGACTCGTGAACATTGAACTTAGTAAATCTAAGCACATGTATATGTTGGTCGGAATAGATGAGTTCCGAGAGAAATGTTGGCCATAGTTCATAGGATATCCTCACGTGGAGAGGATAGATCAAGCTCACGGTCAATATTTGGGATGGTATAGCCATCCATGTCGTCGAGTACTCCGGAGTGTCGCACGATTGGGACCACGTGGAGGTCCACAGACAATCCCGGATTTGAGTGCACGTGGAGCCTCCTATCCAAAAGGGGATTCTATGTGAGGCGTAGGCAAACCCAAGGATTTTGCCACAGATTGGGTAAATAGATAAATAACAATGTCATTGAACACTTGGTTATTGAACATAGAGAGAACTTGTTAGCATGATAGTAAACCATTACTATATGATGCATGCATTCATTTCACATGATTATGGGTATAGTCGCATAGTTTTCCTATTATGCAGTTACAGTTTTCAGATATCTATCTACATATCTAGTTGTTATTGCTTGTGCCCACTTAGACCTAGTGGGGAGATCGGCGGAGTCGGCGGCCGAGCCTATTGGGAACTATGGAAGATAGTTCTCACCCCACTCTATTTCCAATGCTAGGTACAGGTTTGCCGGGTGAGGACCGCGGCAAGGGCATCGCGCCCGCCCAGTGAGGACCTGGTAGGAGTAGTAGCTTTTCGTTTTGCATTAGCACACCTATGTATTTGAGAGAGATTCATGTAGGTGAGGACCTGGAGGGCTATGTATTTTGGATGATCATGTATCCATTTTGAGAAAAAGATGTAAATGTAAACAATTACAAAGATGTAATAGCTAGTAGTTCTCTCTTTATCGCACTTGTATTATACTTGTGTTACTTGCTCTTAGTTGTTGGCACTGTTTGTGCCCTGCTGGATGTGTATGTTAAGAGTTTAGTTTTTCCTGGATAAATTCTTGTACACATCTCTGTTGTTGAGCCTTGGGCGGACAGGGGAGGTGTTGTCTGTCCGGCGTCCGCTCGGCGCGCCCGAATCGGACCAAGAGAGACATTGAACTAGACCTTAGGGTTGCTAGTGATTATTACCATGTTAGAGACATGATGATCGGGTACTTGAGATGATGACCATGCTTGCTTGCCATTTTTGCTCATTCGCACATGCTTGTGAGGGTCGCTCCCTATAAGCCGGCACTCCGGAGTTAGCCTTTGCGACTTGTTTCGCGCGTGCGGTATTCAGAAACCTACGGGGCCGAGTGAGATAGACTCATTCCTTACGGGGGATGCTGGGGCTACCACGGCACTTAGGTGGCACAAGTCGGATTACATTCGTATAGATCCTAGAATGAAATTGAACGATGACATCAACTGAATAATGACAATCACTACTAGATAGGTTAGTAGTTGGATTACTTTGACATACTTATAGCATAGCTTTGGGACATGTAGTATACTTGATACTTTATTCTTTGCATCATAGTATACTTGGTTGTTATATTAGAACATATTCTTTATATGTTGACATAGTGGATCAAGATAGCATATACATTTATATCATCATGAGTATTTGTGGCATAGTAGTATAGCATTTCACATGTGCTTTATTTCAGCAATTACTTATCGTACCTTTATGTTTACTTCTTTTGGGCCTAGTGGTGCAATGGTTCAGGTCAGTAATTGCCCACTGGGAACTATAAATTATAGTTCTCACGCCCTCTGTTTCTGATTTTTTCAGCGCCTTCTGCACCGGAGGAGGCCAGGGACCACGACAAGGGGATTGCCTCGGGCTAGCGACGTTCAATTAAGGGACCTTTGGATAGGTGGTCCACCTCTCTTGTATTTTATTTTGGAGAGGTTTTGAGAGTTACCTATGTATTGAGACCACCCCATTTTGATGTATCTAGACAGATATTGTATCTACTTTTTGTTTTAGTTTTATGGTTTAGTTCTCCTTTACCTTTACCTGTTGATAGAACTAGTTGTATACTGCTGTGATATCTCTAATTGTAGCCTATTTGTGGTTTTATTTATGCTGTTTTTGGTAGACGCCTTGTATGTGTTGACATATGGCATATCTGGGCGTGCTACCGGGAAGGCCTCCGCCGGTCCCAAGGCGTTATAGATTAATTTGGTATCAGAGCCTAGAGTAGAGTCTTAGTGGACCTAGCAAATCTTAAGCTGGTTGGACTATAGGAAATAGGCTCGTGAGAGACGAGGTCTATTTGACTTGTAAGCGAAAGTACCTAGATTGGATTTTATTATAACTCTAAAAAGTTGGAGTTTGATCGAAATATATAACCTCTAGCTTCGCGGAGGGTTACGTTGGCGGCCGACAACGGAACATCGGGAGTTAGTAGTGTAGCACACTTCATTACTTTCGCATGATTTGGGTATTAATATTGAGTGTGGTTGCGATAGCGTGGGTTTTATTAACTAGCGCTTTTATGATGCTGCAGTGATAATGCCGACCACTCGCTCCAAATCTGTCGAAGCAGAGAACACAGCACACTTTGAGGAGGTCGAGACCTCCGTTACTTCCGGATTCGGTGAGGTCCGTGAGTTGAGGAGCCAGCTGGCGGCCCTCACCGATTTAGTGGCCCAACAGACGGTGGTGGCCCAACAGCAGGCCGAGGCAGCGCGCCGGCAGGAAGCGCGAATGCAGAGATTGGAGGGCCTTCTTCTGCAGCAGGCGACTGCCAGGGAGGCCCAGAACCCTGTACCACCTACACCAGCCGAGGTGGTAGCAGCAAGGACGCAGTCACCCTATAACAACCCACTTCTCCGTAGAGCATGCCAAGTTCCGTCGAAATGAGCGGAACCCGGAGTGGAGCGTGTATAGGTGGGTTCTAAGTGCATTGGAACCCGTGTGTGGGGAAAACGGGACCCGAGAAAGCGAAACTGCAAGTCTGGAGAAGTCCCAGACTTGGAGCTCTCGAGGACCGATCCTCACAAGTTGAGACCGGTCCCCACAAGTTGAGACCGGTCCCCACACACATAACAGACGAGCAGAGAGGAAATTTGGCTAAGTCCTAGAGTTCCACCCTACGGGAACCGGTCCTTGGGCTAGAGACCGGTTTCCCAGAGTTCGGTCCCTGAAGTAGAGACCAGTCTCCGCTTGCGCAACCAGACGAAAAAGGGCTAAGTCCCGAGATCAGCCTACGGGAACCGGTCCCTGATGGGCAGACCGGTCTCCCGGGGACCGGTCCCTGAGGGGAATACCGGTCCCCGTACACGAAAATTGCCTAGTCTGGGCAGATTTCAGAAATTGCGAAGTTGAAGGGTCTAGTGGCAATTATTACAACACCATATATACTCCAACACCCTTCTATTCACAACCACTTCACTCCCATCTCACTCCCTCTCATTTCCCTCTTTCTCTCTCTAGAGATTAGCTCCTAGAGCTTGGAGAAGAAGGAGAAGAAGTTAGGGGAAGGGCTTTTGGTGGCTTTGAAGGTGCAAGGGGCTCTCCTACAAGAAGGAGCTTGGACCAAAGTAAGGTTTTCATGAAAACCTAGGCTAGGGTTTGAATTTTCTCCATAAAATATAGAGTTTTCGAGTTCTCTTATGTTTAGAAACCCTCTTGAGCCAAGAACACCATGAAAAGCATGGTTTTCTTGAGGTGCTCTCATGGTGGATTCTTATGGTTTGTCTTAGATGCCCTAGAGAGGTTTTGAAAGGCTTAGGAAGGTTCTAAAGGAACTCCTAGTGGATCAACAAGCTTTCTTCTGCTTGTGTAAGAGATCAAACCCAAGGATTTGCAAATGGCATTGTTAGGGCATCCAATTTGGGGTTTTTGCCCAAAGTGATTTCTAAGGCAAATTGACCTTGTAGAAACCTAATTGGGGGTGCATTCGATGCGTTGGTGCGCTCAGTTCGTCGATCCGACAAGTGTACAAAAAGTTATGGACTAAAGGTTAAATTTTAACAGATAGCCGCAGCACGCGGATTAGGAGTCCAAAAATCCCGAGAAATTCACCGGAACATCCCTACAACCCTATGAGGTGGGTGGTGCATGCCAAGGATCTCGAACTTCTCTTTATGTCTAAAGTGTCATATTTGAGCATATACATGTATGTTCTCTAACATTAGGTTTAATGCCCTCCTGATTCGACCTATGTTTACTAACACTAGGTCCGTCATCTTTCTCGATCAACCTATGTCCTTGACACTAGGTTCAATGCCACTCGCCTAGATTCTCTTTGACTCTAGGTTTACTACAACCTATGTTCTTTAACACTAGGTTAGATGCCACTCGATCTACATGTACATTTATGTCCAATCGAGTATTCCACTATTGAGTTCTTTACTCATTCTAGAGTTATCGATTCATTTACATGCATTTATCCATATACATCTAGCATGTGTTCATTATACTAAGCATGCATTCATGCAAGTATTTAGCATTTACTTATCATCCTTATCGTATGCATCTACTTAGCATTTATATGCATCAACATGGGTTTATGTCATTCTTAGACATATAGGCGACCTAGTCGCTTCAGTAAACACAACACACCTGTTACGCTCTCCGATTGCTCGTCGACACTTGCAATCGGCCGCCCGCGGCACCCGTGACCCGGTTCGGCCCGAACTCTTGTGCGATCACCCAAACGGCCACTAATCCGAGGTCCGAGACCTTGCGGCGTTATTCTACGACCTCTCGATGCCCCAGATCCGATTTCATGAATTTTAGGCTTCTATTTCGCGTGCTGCGGCTATCTGTTAAAAATATATTATTTTATAATAACTTTGCACACACTCGTCGAATCACCGAACCGAGCGCGTCAACGCGTTCGTTACACCCCTCAATTAGGTTTACATGGGGTCAAATGAGATCAATCTCATCTATTTACAAAACCCCCCTTTTTAACCCTAGGTTTTGCATCTATATAAAACCCACCATCAAATCCATAGATTTGAGCTTTGATACTCTATTTAGCATCAAGGGGTTCTATTTAAACCATTTCTAGGTTTAGAAACCCATCCTTAGAATTCCACCATGAGAGAGCTTAGAAGCTCACCTCTCCAAGAAGCTCCAACCAAGGAGAAGATGAAGAAGATAAGGAAGATCTCCTTCCTAGCCTTCTTCTCCTTCTTCTTCTCTTTTTTCCGTCTTATTTCCTTTTCTTCCTACCTTTTCCTTCTCTTCTTTCAGTCGACAGAGAGAGAGGGGGAGAGAGAGATCTGTGAGGGAGTAAGGGAGAGAGAGGGTTTTATCCATCTCTGTGACACCCCAATAGTCCCACATCGGATGTGAAAGGGATTGTCATTAGGTTTATAATAGACTTAGACACTAGTAATAATAACTGGACTTAAGCATTTTGGGCCGGTGGTTGGGCCCAACGAGTTATTGTTGCTAGTGGGCTGGGTCGTTACATTTGGTATCAGAGCTGGTTCACCAGCGGACATGTGTGGCGAGTCTCGGCTGAGCCAGGGTCTGGATGACGGGCTAGCGAGACGAGTCTCACATAGCCTGGTGATCTTGGGCTGTGTGTGTGATTGGACTGACGAGGACGTCAGGGTCTTAACGGGGGGAGTCTGTGACACCCCAATAGTCCCACATCGGATGTGAAAGGGATTGTCATTGGGTTTATAATAGACTTAGACACTAGTAATAATAACTGGGCTTAAGCATTTTGGGCCGGTGGTTGGGCCCAACGAGTTATTGTTGCTAGTGGGCTGGGTCGTTACATTTTACACATAACCCCTTGCCATTTTGCACCTTAGCCCCTCAACTTTACACTATGCACTACCTAGACTGGGCAGATTTCGTGCTCGGGGACCGGTCCCCGAGAGCTCTGCTCTACCTTTGCACGTACGGGAACCGGTCCCTCTCCGGGAGACCGGTCCCTCGATTCAAGATCGGTCCCCGAGAGCTTGCTCTCGTGGGACACCTACGGGAACCGGTCTCTGGCTGTGGAGACCGGTTCCCATAGGGACCTCCCAGCCAACTCTAGGACTTAGCCATTTTTCCTCAGCTTCGTCCATTTCTTTTCCGTTCTAACTCACTTTTGGGTCCGTGGGTATCCGATTCACTTGAAATCGCACCGAGACTCCCCACGCATGATTCTGATCATGTCCATATCATCACTTTATCCGCACTAATGCCGAATTTAGCTCACCGCCCAACATAGCCTTTCGGGCTCCGTTCTCGCACCCACGGGTATCGAAAACACCCAAAAGCTTCCGGACTTCACCAGAACTATTCCAAAGGCCTTGTAAGCCAACATACCCCATAGCTTCCAAAACTTTAGGAGTTCGGTATGTTACAACCCCGGCGAAGATCCCTCGGGTGGTTGTGCCATGTGCCTCCAACAAGAACATGCATGCTTCATTTATCATGTATTTGGATTATCAATCTGTCAGTTGACATCTGTTTTGCGGGTATTGTATTAGTTACATTAGCTGGTTTGCAATTTCCATTCTTTTTGATTTACACATGCCTGAAATAGACCTAGTGGGCGAATCGGTGCGGTCGGTGGCCGAACCCACTGGGAACTTCGTTGTAGTTCTCACACCACTAACCCTGCAGATCTGTGCGCAAGCGGGGCGGCGGAGAATCGAGGCAAGGGGTTAGCGCCATACATAGCGGCCTCGAAGTATAGGCATTTTCCTATAGTTGGTATTCAACTTTTGTATGTTGAACTTAGTAATGTAAGATGATGTAATTAATATTTTGGTTAAGTACAATGTGATGTAAATGAATGACAAGAATGAATGTAAATGAATAGCAGTTCATTTGTATTTGGTTTAAAATTAATCAAATATAATGTTTTGGTTGTATGTTTAGTATAGTAGTTAGAACTTTCACTACTTATTGATACTTGCCCTCGGGCAAGCCATGTACAATTTATTTTCCGCTGCGTTGAAATGTTTGATTGTACATGTTGGTTAGAGCCTTGGGCCGACAGGAGAGGTGCTGTCCGTCCGACGCCTGTTCATGTGAACCGGATCCGACCAAATAGGCGGGTTCAGGGCGTGACACTCGGTGCTACCAAGTTTTTCGTCGTTAGATCCACCCCTTTGATCATTTTCATCCGTTAGATCATACTATCCATCCTAACCGCACATCTCTCAATCCAATAGCCGAAAACTTGGTAGGACTAATGACTTGGTGCTATTAATAGCATAGTAGCCTAGTTCTCTCTCTATATATATATATATATATATATATATATATATATATATATATATATATATATATATATAGAGAGAGAGAGAGAGAGAGAGAGTCCGGCACTAGTTTCCTATTACTTTTATGGCTCTAGACAGGCTTTGTACTCATAAGTTTTTAGCCGTTTGATCCAACTTTTAATCATTTGTATCAGTTAGATTATATTATTCAATCAACCACCCACTCAACCCTAGAGGGCCCACTATCAACCTAACCGTAATTACTCTTATCCTAACCGCACATTTTTTCATCTGAACGGCTGAAAAGTTATGAGTACAAAGGGCTCTATACTCATATGAGTATACACTACAAAAAATCTTGCATTTAAGGACACTTTAAATCATAATTAGCGACGCTTTAAAACGTCGGCAAAAATAATCCCAACGCTAGTAAAAGCGTCGGGTAAAGAATCGTTAAATAAACATGTTGGAATAAATATACCGATGTTTTAATATAGCGTCAAAAAATATATATAAATATTTGATAAAAATATGTTTATTAGCTACGCTTAATCATAGCGTCGGCAAATTCTAAATATTAAAGACACTAGAAGAAAGTGTCGTCTAAAAGCGTCATCTAAAACATATTTTGTTGTAGTGATAATAGCCCCACCTAGTTCTCTCTCTCTCTCTCTCTCTCTCTCTCTCTCTCTCTCTCTCTCTCTCTATATATATACATACATATATATATATATAGAGTTGAGCTAGAATACTCTCAAAAGCACCAATAGGGTGGTGCTTTTGAGTTTTTAGCCATTGGGTGGGAAGATGTAGGATTGAGATGATGGTGGTAGGTGGTAGGTGGTGGTTGATGTTATTGTTGGTAGTAGGTGGAATAGTTTTAGATCTAAAGGCTATTAGTAATCAAAATAGTAGATCTAAGGGTTAAAAACGTAGAAGCACCAACTTTGGGTGCTTCTAAGAGTATTCTAGCTCAATTCTATATATATATATATATATATATATATATATATATATATATAGAACTAGGTGGAATACTATTAATAGCATCAATGACTTGGTGCTAATAAGTTTTCTATTTTTGGATTAAAAGATGTGCGGCTAGGATGATGTGGGTCCCTAGGATTGAGTGGGTGGTTGGTTGAATAGTATAATCTAACGGATAAAATTAATCAAAGGGGTTAATCCAAGGGTAGAAAATTTGCTAGCACCAAGTTCATCGTGCTATTAATAGCATCCCGTAGGACTCTATATATATATATATACATATATATATATATATATATATACATATATATATATATATATATATATACATATATATATATGAACATGCAACAACATGCAACAATTCCAATTTCATAACGTCAAAAAAGATATAGGAAATTCACCCATTTCGGTAAAATCAAACCCACCGAATCGTTGTCGCCTCTTGTCGATCCTGCGAGCGAAGGTGCTCTCTAGCCTCCAAGCATCCTAAAAACCATGCTAAATTAGCTAGGAACTATAGCCAAATTATTAGAATAATTGATTCGGTCCAATGAAACAAGTTGATCAAGTTCGGCTCAAGCGCAATCAGAGAAAAATTATATGATTATTTGAAAAACTTGAGCCTCAAGGTGGCACCCAACAATGGTTTGGTTCAAACAAAGAAAGAAAAACGAGCTCACATTCAATTTAACAAAGAAAGAGAACGATGCCATATGGCAAAGTTTAAGAGAAATAATGTATACTAGTTAAGGGCCCCGCGCATGCGGAAAAACAATACAACAATAAATTAATATGCAAAGTTTAGAAATTAGGGACCAAAATAAAAAAAGTGTGAAAAGATTGAGACCCAATGTGCAATTAATCCTTTAGAAAATTGGTGTGGGTCCCACAATCCACAAAATAAGGAAAAGTCTTTTCTAGGTTCGTAATTAGTATATTTATATTAATTAATATTATATATTATAAATAAATAAATATAAATGAAGTGAGAAATTTTTTTAAAAAAAAATGTAACGTGTGTGAGAGAGAGTGAGAAAAAAATAAGAATTTTTTTAAAAAAAGAGAAATGAGAGATAGAGAGAGAGAGAGAGAAACAACAACAACAACGGAAGAAGAAGAAGAAAAAAAAGAAAAAAAGAAAAAAAGAAAAGAAAGTGGGACCCACTGGCCCCTCCAAACCCGGAAGGGCTCCTATGGGTTCCCAATTAACAAGTACTAGTTAAGGACCCGCGCGCGGCGGATGGAAGATTTATAATAAACATACATTAATAATTCACCATCCGATTTTAAATCATCAAAAGTTTACCAACTAAACGGTGATTACTGTGATTGAGCGATGAATATTAACTTCTGTCAAATCCTGCAAAAAAATTGAATGTTAATTAAATTTTACGACTAATAAACTTAATTTACGCCCACAATTAAAAAATTTAAACTTTAATATAAAATCAAATTTAAAATTTAAAATTTTATTTTTATTATTTGTATGTGATCTAAAATCATACAAAATACACAAATACACCGCCCCCGGCTCGCCTCGCGGCGGCCGCCGCACCTCTTGACTCCGCCTCTCGGCTCGCGCCCTCGCGAAACGGTGGCGCTGACACTCGCCCTGCGACATGGCTGCTGCCGGCCCCATTCGCGTCACTGGGCGGAAGCAGCCAGCGCCGCGCCTCCACCTCCAGCTGCTGCTCGTAGATCAAAAAATTTTATATTGTTTTGTATATACTTTTCTCACCCACGAATGATGAAAATCGAATTCAAATCCAATTCTAAATGAGACCATGAATAATTTATTTGAGAAAGGAAAAGAGCAAAAGGTCTAATAGAGAAAATCTCTAATCAATGAGGAACATTTACCTTTTTGGTTAAATTTAGCAGGGTTCTAATGCTCTCTAGCATTATGTGATCATGCTTTCAAATCCGCAACATTGAGATCTTTCAATAGCTTATGTAAGCGTGTATCAAAATTAGATATAACCTGTTAGCTTCACCGCACGTAATATACCCTCTTCTAAATAATAATAATAATAATAATAATAATAATAATAATAATAATAATAATAATAATTTTTTTTTTTTTTGCAAAACCATACTAATAATAATGATAATAGTAAAAATAATAAGTGCCCATGAGCTATATATATATATATATATATATATATATATATATATATATATATATATATATATATATATATATATATATATATATATATATATATATAGTAGTTTAAAATATATCTATTATAATAAGCCTACGTATATGTATGTAATATACATGTATATACTATATGTATGCCTTAGTATATACATACAGATAATATATATATATGAAGGTTACATGAGTTATAACTATATAATATTATCAAAAAACAGTTGAAAAACAAAGAGGAAAAAAACATTATATATATATATATATATAAATATAATATTATGTATATTCAACAGTTGTTTTTTATTATTTATTTTAGTTGTAATAAGTCCCATCATTCTCTTTTTTATTTAACACAAAATATTATTAAAATAAAAGTTTGGGTACACTTTGAAGTAAGCAAAGGAAACCACCCACTTTTCATGTTTTTGTTCTTCCTTACTCCGAGGCAAGATGGGTGGGTGATACCGGCGATTTACCAAATGATACCAACGATTCCACCAGCGAGGGTAGGGAGCTCCCAATGTGGCTCTGGTACCCTCACACTGGTGAAAAGAAATGCTAGAGAAGAAGAAGAGATAGAGAGAGAGGAGATCAAGATGAAGAAGAGAAATTTTATTCAGTTTCTAAACTCCCTTTATTACAGAGGAACCTTCCTATTTATATCTAGGCCATGTGTAACTAAGTAGACTAGTAACTTGTCAGTTAAGGTGGTTGAGAAGTTGTTAGAGGCTGTTAGGCGGTGGGAGTGAATGGGCGGTTGCAATCCACTCACGCGGTTGCGGAGTAGTGCTGAGCAATGTGATGAGCCCATTTGATCACTCAGTGACCTGCTCACTAATTCAAGGTGTATCAGTGCCCCCCCCATTAGAAGATCCTTGTCCCCAAGGATTGAACTGTGGATACCGGCGCTGAAGGTCAGGGAGATACTCCCAAGTGGCATGCTCCATCGGCTGGTTAAACCAATGGATCAAAAGCCGTGTTGTCGCCTTTCCGCGGTGCTTCCCGAGACGCCTATCTAACACAGCCACAGGTTCAATCAGCAGCTGACCTTCTGAGTTAACAAAAGCAGGTATTGTCGGCATTGCGGGAGCCAAGCCAATTTTCTTCTTTAATTGTGAAACATGAAAAGTGTGATGGATCTTAGCATTTTCAGGTAGCTGGAGCTTGTATGCCACTGGACCGATTCTTGCAATTACCTCGAAAGGACCAAAGTAACGTGGCGACAACTTCTGAGACCTGTGTGTGCGAGCTGATACCTGCTTATAGGGCTGTAGCTTGACATATACCCAGTCTCCAACTTGAAATTCTCGTTCCGTTCGACCTTTGTTTGCAACCTGTTTCATTCTATTTTGAGCTTTGGCCAGGTTCTCCTTTATTAACCGTATGGCAGCTTCTCTAGCATTTAATGTTCGATCCACCGAATCCATAGAAGAATTACTCGCCAAGTATGGAATGTGCAGAGGTGGCGATTGTCCGTACACAATTTCATAGGGAGTAGCCTTTGTCGAAGAATGGTAAGAGGTGTTGTACCACCACTCCGCTAATGATAGCCATTTAACCCAGTTCCTTGGTTGATCCCCAGTCATACACCGAAGGTAAGTTTCCAAGCACCTATTGACAACTTCGGTTTGCCCATCGGATTGCGGATGATAGGCGGTGGAGAGGTTTATTTGAACGTGCAATTTTTGAAATAACTCTTGCCAAAAGTGACTGAGGAAGATGGCACCTCGATCGCTAACAATGCTTTTAGGAAGGCCGTGTAACTTGTAGAGGTTGTCTAGAAATAATTGAGCTATTGTTGAAGCCGTATAGGGATGCGATAGTGCCACAAAATGGGCATACTTGCTAAGCCGATCAACCACAACCAGAATCACCTCTTTCCCTTGAGAGGGCGGCAACCCTTCTATGAAATCCATAGAAATTTCAGTCCAAATGTTATCTGGGATCGGCAAGGGTTGTAAAAGGCTTGGAGCGGCGATCCTCATATTTATTTCCGATGACTGTGCACTCTTTAACAAGTTGTTCCACATCTTTCCGAAGTCCCTTCCAATAGAAATAGCTCTTTAGTCTTTTAGCAGTGACCTCTGATCCGGAATGTCCCCCTGCGCTGCTGCTATGGAAGTCCGTCATCAGCTTTAATCTCAGATTTGGATCATTACCTACTACCAGTTTTCCCTTCCGCTTAAGTAGGCCTTGTGTCCATGTGTAATGTGACCAAGCATGACCACCTAGTTGTTTAGCTGCTAGGATTTTTGTAATTCTGTCATCCTGATTCCAACTAAGCTTGATTTGCTCTAGAAGGTCAGTATGGATGGCAGAGATTGCTTGTAGGGAAGGTGCTCTAGATAGCGCATCGGCAACCACATTTTCCCGTCCCTTCTTGTAAACTAACTCGTAATCATATCCCATTAACTTGGATATCCATTTTTGCTGACTAGGAGTAGACACTCTTTGTTCCAACAGATATTTTAAACTTTGATGATCTGTTTTGACCTTAAAATGCCTCCCAATCAAGTAAGGTCGCCATTTTTGGATTGCAATAACTATTGCTAACATCTCTCTTTCATATGTAGAAAGCTGCTGATTCCGTGGTGACAATGGTTTGCTCATAAATGCAACGGGCCTTCCTTTCTGCAGCAAGACTGCTCCCACGCCCACACCAGAGGCATCAGTTTCTACAATAAATTCTGTAGAGAAATCCGGCAATGCCAGCACTGGTGCAGTAGCAACAGCGACTTTAAGTTGTTGCAATGCTTGAAGGCTTGCTTCCGTCCATTTAAAACCCCCTTTTCCCAACATTTCATGTAAAGGCTTACAAATTTTTCCAAAGTTTTGAACAAACCTTCTGTAATACCCTGCTAAGCCCAGAAAACCCCTCAATTCCTTCACCGAAACGGGTTGTGGCCACTTTAATATTGCTTCCACCTTTTGCTTATCCATAGCAACTCCCTCTTGGCTGATGATGTGGCCCAAATACTCCAGTTGAGCTGCGGCGAAAACACATTTTTTTTTTCTTGACAAGCAACGAGTGTTGCCTTAGCACGTCAAAAATAGTTCTCAAATGCAATAAGTGGTCTTCCTCCCCCTTGCTGTAGATTAAGATGTCATAAAAAAAAACCAAGACGTACTTCCTCAAATAGGGTTTAAAAATGTGATTCATCAATCCTTGGAAGGTCGACGGGGCATTCGTAAGGCCAAAAGGCATTACTAAAAATTCATAATGGCCCTCATGTGTGCGAAATGCAGTTTTGAGAATGTCGGCGTCATGCATCCTGATTTGGTGGTAACCAGATCTCAGATCCAATTTTGAAAAGAAGAGAGCTCCATTCAGTTCATCAAGCAACTCCTCTACCAGGGGTATCGGGAATCTGTCTTTGACGGTGTTGTCATTTAACGCTCTATAGTCGACGCAGAACCTCCAGGAGCCATCTTTTTTCTGAACTAATACCACTGGGGAAGAGTATGGACTATTACTAGGTCTGATAATGCCCTGAGACAGCATCTCCTGTACGAGTTTTTCGATTTCAGACTTTTGGTAGGTCGAATATCTATAGGGCCTAACATTTATGGGTTCAACTCCCTCTTTCAAGGGGATTTTGTGATCGAATATTCTAGCTGGGGGAAGACCTTGCGGATCAGTGAATAGATCGGCATATTCTTCCAAAAGGAGTTGTAATCGTTGAGAGAATAGCTCACTTACATGCCGTTGCTGCTCCATTTCTTCTTCTTTTACTGCTGTCCCTACAGTCTCGTATGCTACCGCATGAATAGAACACAAATGTGCTGCGGCGATCGTGGTGCTTCCTTGAACTATTTTTTTAAGCTCCTTTCCTTCTATCATCTTCAAATCTGCTCTTTGGGACCCCCTGAGAACTACTTTCCGCTCCTCGACCTGAAATTCCATTCGAAGTTGTTTAAAGTCCCACAGAATAGGCCCCAACTGGATTAACCATTGGATTCCCAACACCATGTTGCACCCCCTTAATGACAATAGCAGTAAATCAGCATTAAACTCCAACCCTTGCATTTTCCACTTAAAGGACCTGCATATTGAAGAACTTAGTAGTTTGTTGCCATCAGCCACAGTTACTCTCACCGCCGGCACTTCTTCTAGGGAGCATCCTAGTTTAGTGGCGATGGTAGTATCCAGAAAATTGTGGGTACTTCCCGAATCAATGAGGATGTGCACCTTCTTATTCTTTACTGTTCCTGATAACCTCATTGTCCTGTAGTCTGGTAACATCACCTGACCCGCCAGCGCATGCAATGATATTTGAGGTGTAGGGTCGGAACCCTCAGAACAAACGTCATTTGAAGTATATGTTTCCTCCATGCCTACTGCAGCACCGGAGGGCTCTTCCTCTAGTAATTCTATCCGATACAATTGCTTCTTTCTACACCGATGACCAGGAGTGTATCGCTCCTCGCACCAAAAGCACTGCCCTTTGGCTCTTCGTTCATCAAATTCAGCACTAGTAACATTCCTGGGAGGTTTTGCTGGCGTTGGAGTCGCTCCTCGTGTCTGGCTTGCTTCTAAGTTTTGCGAATAATTTTGATTGTTGAAGGGTTTCGGATTGGGTAATAAGGGTGGGTTTCCGGTGGTTACCCTCGTTCCCGCTTTGTGATTCTTATTGTGCCCTTCTATGGCCACTTCTTGCAACTTAGCCAAGCTCAATGCTCGCTGCAATGTGCGTGGCTGGAACATTCTTATTGGAATCTGAATTTCATCTTTTAACCCACTGATGAAACAACTCACTGCGTATTCCTCCGATAATTCCACTCTATTAAGAAGGGTGTCAAATTTATCTTGATATTCAACTACCGATCCTATCTGTCTCAACCCCTTAAGCTCTGCCATGGGATCATCAAACAAATCTGATCCGAACCTAGTATTTAAAGCTGATATGTACTCCTCCCAACTAGGACTTGCACGCGTCAGCCGCGATTTCATAAAAATTTGATGCCACTGCAGAGCCCTTCCTTCTAAATGAATGGCAGCTAATTTGACTTTGGTATCTTCAGCAGTTCCATCAATTTCGAAGAACTGCTCACAGCGATACATCCAGCCTTTTAAATCTTCCCCATCGAACCGCGGGAACTCAATCTTAGTGAATCGTGGGAAAATTTGAGACCTCGGAGCGTTGTTACCTTCCGATCGCTGGTTTGCGGGGGGGAGTGGTGACCCCCAACGGGAGAAATTGATGCATGCAAATTTACAAACATTTGGCGTACCTCCTCCATGTCCGTGTGTTGTCGTTCCTTAGTTCTTGAATGGCTTGATCTTGTCGAGTCGCCGACTCCTTGACCAATTGCCGGAGCATTTCCTCCACCTTCTTTTTCTCTTGAGCCCTTGTTTCCATGTCTACCCACCACGCCGAGGAGCGGTGCTCTGATACCAAATGATACCGGCGATTTACCAAATGATACCAACGATTCCACCAGCGAGGGTAGGGAGCTCCCAATGTGGCTCTGGTACCCTCACACTGGTGAAAAGAAATGCTAGAGAAGAAGAAGAGATAGAGAGAGAGATCAAGATGAAGAAGAGAAATTTTATTCGGTTTCTAAACTCCCTTTATTACGGAGGAACCTTCCTATTTATATCTAGGCCATGTGTAACTAAGTAGACTAGTAACTTGTCGTTAAGGTGGTTGAGAAGTTGTTAGAGGTACATTAGGCGGTGGGAGTGAATGGGCGGTTGCAATCCACTCACGCGGTTGCGGAGTAGTGGCCGAGCAATGTGATGAGCCCATTTGATCACTCGGACCGCTCACTAATTCAAGGTGTATCGGTGGGTTCGGTCCTTGTCTTCACAGAGCGCAGACACGGCGAGTTTGGCGTCGACGATGGACACCCCGGCAACGACCAGGTTAGGTGGCGTCTTGGCGGCTTGAGTCGCGACGGTAGCGGGACTCGGCGACTCGGTCGGCGGTGGGACGCGGCTCGGGCGGCAAGAGAGTACGTGGCGGCGGCGGCGGCGGGCGGCGTGGTAGACGCAACGGCGGGAGCGACGACGGCGGACGTAGTGGATGCGGCAGAGGCGGCCCACCTCTCGCCGACTATATATATATATATATATATATATATATATTATTTTATTTTTTTTTTTACTCTCCTCCTCTTCTTCTTCTTCTTCACTCTAACCCTTTTGTTTTTTTTTTGTTTTATTATTATTATTTTTAAACAATGCAACTTGCGAAGTGAGTGTGTTGGTGATCTCTCTCGCTCAGCCTTCGTTCGCCTCTCCCGTTTGATCCCCAAGATATTTATAGAGCTTGGAGATGGGTTTCTTTGAGTCTTGAGAAAGAGAGAGAGGAGAAAGAGTAAGAAAGAGAGAAGAGAAAGGAAGAGAGAGAAAAAGAGGAAAGAGAAAGAGAGAGAGAGAAGAGAGAGATAAGAGAGAGAAGAGAAAGAGTAAGAGAGGAGGAGAAAAAAAAAAAGAAAAGAAAATTGGGGAGAGAGAGAGAGAGAGTCCGATCCATCTTTCTCTCGTTCTCTCTCTTACTCTTTTTCTTTCTCTCTTATCTCTCTCTTCTCTCTCTCTCTCTCTTACTCTTTCTTTCTTTCTCTCTTCTCTCCGCCGGGGGCCGCGGCGGCCGCCCGCACCGCGCGCCCACCCCCGCGCTCCTTGCGCTGCGCCCGCGCCTCGTGCGTCCCAAGCCGCGCCGCGGAGGCACCCCGCGCCCGCGCCGCGCCGCACCGCGCCCGCGATCTCTCCCGCTTGCGGCTCCATTGCGAGCCGGCGCCGGGCGCGCGCTGCGCGTGCGTGCGCGCGAGAGAGAGAGAGGTTGCCGGTAGGGGAGTGGGTGGTGGGGAGAGCGAGAGAAAAAGAGAGAGCTAGAGAGAGAAAGAGGCGTTGAGAGAGGGAGAGAGAGAGAGGGAGGCGAGAGGAAGAGAGAGCGGATGGTGGGGGGAGAGAGAAAGAGAGAGAGATAGAGGCGTTGAGAAGGGAGAGAGAGAGAGGCGACAGGAGGGAGAGAGAAGGCCTCTTTGGAGAGGCTGCCACGTGGATTTCTTGTTCTCCCAAGATGCCACGTGGCCCGAATAGGGATTCCAAATAGTATATTGTATAGATACTAGTGTAGTGATCCGCACGATGCAGCGGGTAGATATATTATAATTTTTTAAAATTTAATATTTAAATTTTAGATCCTTATATTTCTATAACTTATTTCGTAGAGAGTAAAACATGTTTACTTAAAAAATTTTAATATTTTTAAAGTATATTGAAAAGTAATACCCGGAACATAATTAATTAATTAATTAGTGTGGCAAGGAAAAACAGAAGCATGAATATTAATCATATTGTTGACTCATCTGAAGCTCAAAATTGAGTGCCAGGCATGAAATGATGATATCCACTTAACGCACTCTGTGAATTGTGATAAGCATTAGAATGAGATACATGTATACTAATTGGAATGAGAAACAACATATATGCAGGCCCGTAACAAAAGCATCAGCATATACGCAATTTTAAATCCAAAAGGCAGCCAAAATCAGAGAAAGAAATTGGCCTTAGAATCAGCAATTCCTGCATCACATATATTAATTGAACACAAAAAAAGATTCAAATTATAAAACATTCCACCTTTTGTCTGTCCAGAATCATATACGACCATTCGAGAAGTATCTAGAAGAACAACTTTTGTAGATGATGGTGAGACCTTATTATTTGTTGCAAGTCCTAACAGGGGCCTTCTCTGAACCTAAAAGAAAACTCATTAACATCATTTTATCCATATCAAATCATGCCATATTGAAAGCAGAAATTACTTGTACCTAAGGCACTGCTTCCATTTTGCAAAGTTGGTTTGTCAACTTTATTCATGTTCTTTGCAAGCCACTGTAATGCCAACATGAAAACACTCATATTTAGGGGCGATACAACAAAAATATATAAGCTAAACAATTTCCTATGTTCCATAGCCTACAGAATCTCATAGTTCAGAAGGCTGCGCATTTATGTAATAGTTTCCTAAAGTTCTAGGTGGTTCATGTAAGTTTGGTTCTATTTCCATATCCAGTTTTCTAAATTTTTCATTCAGATCCTCCAAGAAATCTATTGAATCTACCAAATAAATACACCAACTTATGAAGGTTCCTCATACAACTATAACAACCACCTAAGTCCTTATAACAATAGAAGCTAGCTCTTATGACTGTTGTAAGGAGAAATAAAACGGATGGATTGAGAACAAAGCATAACATCATATTTCTAGGGGCTTTTTTTGCAAATAGCATCTTGACAAATTTATTTTTTGCAAATAGCCCTGTCCAAAATTTATTTGCAAAAATGGCCCTCTCTCTGCCACGCAAGCGCCACGTCAGCGCCACACGGGCGGGGCTGGGGCCAGATAGTTAAGTTGAACACGGTGAACCATTCACCGTGTTCAAACACTGTGAATGATTCGCCATGTCCAATGCATATATCCGGGACTAAAATGGCTAAGTTGGGGTATTTGTATTGAACACTGTGAACCATTCACCGTGTCCAATACAAATACTTGCTAAAATGACTAAGGCCGGGTATTTGTATTGGACACGGTGGGTGGTTCACCGTGTCCAATACAAATGCTCCGGACTTAGCCAAAAAATGGCTAAGTCCGAAATATACGCATTAGACACGGCGAACCATTCACCGTGTTTGAACACGGTGAATGGTTCACCGTGTTCAACTTAACTACCTGGCCCAGCCCAGCCCGCGTGGCGCTGACGTGGCGCTTGCGTGGCAGGGAGATGGCCGTTTTTGCAAATAAATTTTGGACAGGGCTATTTGCAAAAAAAAAAAAATTGTCAAGGGGCTATTTGCAAAAAAAGCCCTATTTCTAGAAACAACCTAATGCGACACAAAAGCTCAATAATGAGCAAACTATTGAAGATACAACTATTTCATTAGCGGAAAAACTGCAAATTCAATTGAAACTGACAAAATATACAATATTTGGAGGCCACGCGTACCTCTTGCCGAGTCAAATGATCCAAATCTTTCGAAGAGCATGGCCAAAGATCCATAAAACTATAGCGGAAAACAACATCATATAAAGTGTTTTCCAATGCCGGTGAACCATCCTCTGCTGTCCTAGAGAAGGCTTCCTTTCTTCTTTGTTCAACCTGTGTGATATAAAGAATAACATATGATACATTTAATCACCAAGAAAGAACTATAGAAAAAATAATACCATATATTTTGTTGAAGAGAAAGTTACCGTCATTGTCAGGTGGGGTGAAGGAGACGAAGGGGGAGGAAAACGGGGGACACAGAGTGGAAAGGTCGAGAAGTAAAGAATGGGGGAGATGAGGAGACGTATGTTGAGAAAGAGAGTAAAATCCGTCATTCTAAATATAAAAAAAAAAAATTGAATAGGGGAGATGAGAGGACATAAGTTGTGAGAGAGAATAAAATGGTTCATTTTAAATAAAAAAAATTCAAAATTAAGAGCTTATGCCACATCAGCTAAAAACATTAGGGATTTATAAAGAGTGATAGAATACTCTCAAAAGCACCAATGAGTTGGTGCTTTTGAGTTTTTAACCATTGGATGGATAGATTTGGGGTTGAGATGATAGTGATAGGTGGTGGTAGGTGGAATAGTGTTTAATCCAAGGGATATTAGTAATTGGGATGTAGATCCAAGGGCTAGAAACTTAGAAGCACCAAGAACTTTTTTTTTTTTTTGAGAAAAAGGTAGCATGCTACCCGCTTCATTCATTGAAAGGATGAACTGAGCTACAAGAGTGAGCCAGGCCTCGATTAAAAAAAAAAAAAGAAAAAAAAAAAAGAAGGGGGGGGTTGTTAGCGATTACATCGAAAAAGACTGCTCCCAAGAAAGAATCAACTGTTTCACCAACCGGACCACATTGGGGGGATCAGGTTGTATGTTTCGAAAAATTATATCGTTTCTACACTTCCAAATGGTCCACCATCGGGCAGCAATACTCAGTAGGCCATTCGCCGTCGATTGCGGACCCTTCCCCGTTGCCCACCGGTCCCAATGCCCTAGGACTTTGTCCTCCAATTCCCAAGGCTGCACACCGTCCACCGTCATCACTGTGATGAATTTAGCAAAGACACAGTCCATGAATAGGTGATCGACAGTCTCCTCGTCGGCCCCGCACATGACACAAGCCGTGTTGCCAGTCCATCCTCTTTTAAGGAGGTTGTCGATTGTAGGAACCTTCTTTTTTAGTACAAGCCAACAGAACACTTTAACTTTCAGCGGGGCCCCTATCCTCCAGATCTTGTTCGCGTGAACATCCCTAGTACCCCCGTCGTTCAACACAGAGTAGGCCGACTTGACAGTGAATCGTATATATGAGTTGGTGCTTCTAAACTTGGTGCTTCTAAACTTGGTGCTTCTAAAAGTATTCTAGCTATACTATATATGAGTTGAGCTAGAATACTCTCAAAACTATTGGATGGAGAGATGTTGAGATGATGGTGGTAGGTGGAATAGTGTTTGATCCGAGGGGTATAATTAGTAATTGGGGAGTAGATCCAGAACTCTTAGATGCACCAAGAGATTGGTCTTCTAAAAGTATTCTACTATATATATATATATATATATATATATATATATATATATATATATATATTACTAATAAAACATATTAATATTTGTTTAAATATTTTTGGCTGGTCAGATATTTTTCTTAATAGAGTTTTTTACTAATATTCAAGATCTCTTTTACGCACATTTGAAGGCATGTAAATATGTCGGCAAATATAAATATGCTATAACAAAGAATTACCATCGTAAAAATATGAATACAATGAAATAAATGGTTGCCAAACAGCCCTAAATTAAATTACAAGTCCTAAAATTTCATATTATGTTTCAGTGTTAGATTTCTCTCTCTTATTTTTTTTCTCCAATCCATATGCTCAGATGTGAAGGTGAGTTGTCGAGACTACTTTTAAATTTTTCGCATAAAATTTAAAATTCATATTCTCGACCGCTAATTTAGCTATCAAATCATATTTTTAGATGATATAAGAGTTTGAATAATAATAATTGTGAATTAATACCACAATTAAAAGCCTATTGATCGTTGCAATGCCTCTTCTTGATAGTTGAGTTAGCTATAATAAAAATATCATAATTAATTCGAGCAATAAAAATTAAAGTTAAATATATTGATTAAAAGAAATTAAATTCTGATAAATTTTACCAAATGTTTGATAATATATGTCATAATTTATCAAAATTAAAATATTTGAAGTTTTAATATTTATTTTCAAATATAGTATGATGTAGATCAGATGCGCATAGTTTCACCTACTATATGTTTCTTGTCTTTTTATTGTTGGAGGCATGCAAACCAGTGATAAGCAACCGCACGAGATGTGCGTTTGGAATATCCGTTACTGGGACCGTGGGGGAAAGGGGCAGAAAGGAGTGACGTCCTTTTGCCGAGAAATTACTCGCTGCACCTGATGTAACCTCTACTTGCTCAACACGACTGCACCGGATAAAAAAAATATGAATATAATAAATAAATAAATAAATATATTTCTAATCGCTCTAAAAGTGAAACTTACTTTTCACAATCCCCAGTGGAGTATTAGGTGAAAGAAAAACGTTTTACCAAATATGTGAAAGTATTAATTTTCTATGAGTAAAAATATATAATTTTCAGCGAGCAGTGGTTGGTATCAGAAGTTAAATTAGTCACAAATGATTCGCATTTTAACTAAGTTTATTTATAAATAAAATAAATGCAAGAATATTACCTATCTCTCAAATATATATATATATAGAGTTGGTAGAATACTTTCAAAAGCACTTTATGAGAGTGGTCTTTATTGAGTTTTTAGCGAATTGGATGGAGAGATGTGAGGTTGAGATGATGATGGTAGGTGATGGTAGGTGGAATAGTGTTTGATCCAAAGGCTATTAGTAATTAAGGAGTAGATCCAATGCTAAAAACCTAATAAAGACCATGGAGGAGATACTTCTAAAAATATTCTAAATTAATTATATATATATATATATATATATATATATATATATATATATATATATATATATATATATATATATATATATATATATATATATATAATTTATTTAACGGTAGATTATTCATAGCCGACTATCTGACTCTTCAAATTAAGTTTTAAGTTTACTATATAATTTCTCACTATATCTGATTTTAAATTAATGATCGATTCATCTGCTAACTCTTGAATCGATAACTCTATGTAATGTAAGCGAACCCGTGGCTTGGTTTTTGAAACATTGAGACTTGGTATTAAGGTCTATCTAACGATATTAGATAAAATAGAGTTATAGAAAAAACATATAAGGATATGCTTCTGCGTTCTTCAATGAAAACGCAGAAAATATATCGTAATCGACTCATCGCCATATACGAAACGCAATATGATGTACAGAAATAAATAAAATATTTTTCTAACTTACTTTCTCACCTCACGTAACGCAATCTTTCCAAAATACGAAACTAACGCTATCTTTCGGAAATACCTCAGGTAACGCAATCTTTCCGAGATATACTGAGTGGCCGGGTAGGTAGGTAGGTGGGCCACCACTGCAGTCTCATGATCTCATCCGCATCTCAAACACGCACGCACCCACACGGCCACACACACCTTTCAGGCTCTCTCACACACTCGGTGGATCTGTTGTTGTTTTCCACTCGCCATACCCCCGGTGATTGATGGACGGCGGCGGTCCTCCCGAGGGCCAGACGGAAGCGGCGTGCCGGGCGGTCGGGGGAACGGAGCTGAGCTGGTGCCGGGCCGTCCCGGGGGGCACGGGCACGACGGTGCTGGCGCTGCTGCTCTCCCGCCCCGCGCCGCTCCTCGTCTCCTCCCTCTGCTCCCTCCTCCGCTCCCACCCCCTCCTCGGCTCCCTCCTCTCCCTCTCCTCCCCGCCTCCCGCCTTCTCCATCCCCAGCCCCAGCCCCGATCCCCCGCAGCTCCCCCTCCTCCTCCTCCTCCCCCCCAACCCCATCTCCCCCTCCGCCGACCCCTTCCACTCCATCCTCGAGCTCGAGCTCAACCTCAACCCGTGGAGCTCCCCCGCCCCCGCCGACCCCCACCCCGTCTTCTTCGCCGCGCTCCACCCCCTCCCCCATGGCGACGGCGACGGCGACGGCCACCGCTCCGTGCTCGCCCTCAAGTTCCACACCGCCGCGTGCGACCGCACCGCCGCGGTCGCGATCCTCACCGAGCTCATGCGATTGATGGCGGCGGAAGAAGCGGGAGGAGGAGGAGGAGGAGATGATGACGACGCGGGGTGCGAGTTGGGGATCGAGGATCGGATTCCGAAGAGGGACGCGTGGAAGCCGTTCTGGGCGAGGGGGAAGGATTTGATCGGGTACTCGCTGAACGGGCTGAGAACGTCCACGCTCCGGTTCGAGGACGCCGCTTCGAACCGCTGCTCCCAAGTGGTCCGGTTCCTCATCGACGCCCACGACACGCGGAGCCTCCTCCACGTAAGTTTTACTATTTATTTATTTCTCTGCCCCACAATTTTTTTGACCGGATTTTATTTAATTTGGTCGTCCAACCTTCTTTTTATTTTATTTTATTAATTTTACATTTTAAATCATTTTATTTTTTAATTTATTTTACTTTTTTTGAGCAATGCCCATATAATAATACACCTAAATTATTATAGAACAGTGAGAGAGTATGATTTAAACCCCACTCATTTCGAGTACAACGTTCTCTCGCTGGCCAAGTTCGAATGTGATTCACCTTGTTTTAACTTAACTTCTAAATAAAATAAACGAAACAGATATCTATTATCTATCCCTTAAAAATAAAAAAATTTTAAAAAAAATGCTTTTTTTAAAAAAATTATTTTTTTTTATTTTTTGACCAGACACAGACAGCGTGAATTAATGAAGTTTTTGGTACCTGAAAAATGGCCTGGTTGTAAAATTTAAAAGATTGGGAAAAGAAAACACTTGCAAACATTTGGAATATCAAATAAAAAACTTTAGGACCGGAGTGCAAACTTGGATAGACATTCCGGAACAACTGGTGTTGTAATGTATTTGTTGTCTATTTTCAATTTTAAGACGTACATTGATCTCTTAAATATTGATTGTGGTTGGTAATATATACAAGTACTCCCGTGCGTGTAATATTTTTTTTTTCTTTCTATAAGGATCTTTTTACATAATTGTGAATGCTTTCCATCTTAATTTACAAAAGGTTTTTTATAAGTTGCACCCTGTGCATACGTACACCTCATCTGTATCATATGCTACGCCTAGTTTTTGATACTTAATTAACTTCAACTCAAAATCTAACCAATAAATAAATATGATCTACGCAATTTAAAGGCAATCATGTAGAAAAAGTTACAAGATTTGAAAAGCTATTACTATGATATATATTAATTGCTCTCAATAATTAATTGCAGGAACCGAATGTCATTGTCTAATTTGGAAAAAAAAAAAAAATGGTTTCTATTAATTAATTATGATTTTTGACATGTACATGTTTTAAATGTCATGGAAAACATTTAATGAGTTACATTTTGATGGTGAAATCTATATGAAGGGGCTAAAGGGGTCCGCTGTGTGAAGCAGTGTATTTAAACATCCAGTGGAGGCAAATAATTTCTACAGTAGTACTGCAATACTCTTTTAATTTCTGGTCTGTAACCCCTTTTTCCCACAAACAAGTGATGCGGACGTGTAGTTAACTTAAAGTGCTGCCTCAAAGGACCAATCCGTTTGTCCGCCATAGTGAACCAGTGTCTCATTGGGGCGCCAAGATGGACAGATAGTGGTGAATCTTCTCATATGATGTTTATGGCCTCTAAAAAAAGAGGCTTGCCGACCATGAGCCCAATAAGATTCATGGGTAACTAGTTATTTGAATAGTTATTTCTCATTTCTACCCCTGAAATGTGAGTTGTTGGGGTACTATTGGAGTACATCATCAAGTACATTTTGTTTTGTAGCGGGTTGTTTCAAGGAAATGTTTCGGACATCTACAAAGGTTTCTCTATAGATTGTTAATATGTTGGCAAACTCTGTGTGGCACTTACTTTGCAGTGTGTACATGAATCGGTCAAAAACTTCCACCTTATGTATGCCAATATATTGACAATCAATAAGGGAAGCAATCTCGGGGACCTGTAACAGTACTCTTGTTTCAAACTTTTTTGTTACTCAGATCGCTTGGGCATATATATAAAAAGGAATTGAGTTTATTGGGCCCAGATCAAATTGGTCCTCGTGGGCTTCCATTGTTTGAACTTATTGAACTTGGTAGGATATGTTTTGTTTAGATAGCTAATCAGCCGAGCTCACTGTACTTCAGGCATGCAAGGCAAAAGGAGTTAAGCTCTGTGGAGCCATCGCAGCTGCTGCATTAATAGCTGCGCACTCGTCAAAACAGCTCGAGAATGGTTGCTACGAGACGTACTCCGTTGTGACCCTGATTGATTGTCGGAAATATTTGGAACCTGTTCTGCACAAGCATAATGTTGGTAAGTTTCTTTCAAATGTCGATGCAAACAACAATAGTTAGTCACAATGAAATTCTTTTGTTGTGAACCACCTCAATTCAGTATTTGTGTGGTAGACTTGAGTCGCTTGACCATGTTCAAGGCGTTTGCTATATTGATAGCAATTCATGCTCTGGTAAGGTCTCTATCATGTTTTAACTCAAATTCTACATTGACACCTTATTTGCCGCTTTCTTGACTTAAGAGTCATTCTTATTTGCTATCAAAATCACCAGCAGTTTTGTACTTAGACAGTAGTCATGTGACGACGTGCATTAATTCCTTACAACAATGCGCACTTGGATAGACGTAAATGCATGATTGTATTAACAGGTCCAATTGCGATATTGACAAATAGATCCATTAAATATGGTCGCTATTAATAGTCTGCACTTCATGTTATTATTCAATAAATCTCTTATGCTCTCCTATGAAAAGTGGATTTGTTAATAACGCTTGCTGACAAATTCCCAAAAATACGAAACATGATAATTAAAGAGGTCTTAACGACAACACTTGCTGACAAATTCCCAAAGTTATATTTATGGGACCTATCAAAATGGCCTGAAGTTGGAAGGAGTATATATAGCTTTTCACTTTTCAAAGTACTAGAGCCATGTGTACTTCGTATATCTTCTGTGACGGAAACTAACAAATATCTTCTTCGAGTATCACGATTATTGCATTGCTATTCCTCGTGACAACCAGTGAAAGTGTTTTTATGTATAGAAATCTATAACTCAACACGACCGTTCATGGTAAAGGCATTTTCTACACATAATTATTAGCTTGGATTTGTACGTTAAAACATTACATCCAGCGATGAGGATAAGGATCCGCCCTTCCTGCTTTCCGAAAAAATTACATGTATTTTATGGAACATTTTTTATATCATTGTTATTGATCTAGCATTTTCTTAGTAAGATTTCAAGTGTATGTGTAATTCCAACATTGATGTACCTGCTTTGGTATGTATGTCTAAATGCATATAAATAAGTTTCACCTCTACTTGGCAATTTAGCTTATTCAAAAGGCTAAACTTTTGCAGGATTCTATCACTCGGCAATCACGAACACTCACTCAATCCACGGGGGTGAAGAGCTATGGGAGGTAGCCATTCGGTGCCACAACTCCTACTCCAACGCGATAAGCAACAAGAAGCACCTCACAGACATCGGCGACCTCAACTTCCTCATGTGCAAGGCCATTGAGAACCCCCAACTCACCCCGTCCTCCTCCCTCCGTACGGCAATCATTTCTGTGTTTGAGGAACCCGTGGTCTACGAAACCTCTGACCTGCAAAAGGCGCTCGGGGTGGAGGACTACGTGGGGTGCGCGTCGGTTCACGGCGTGGGGCCCTCTATTGCCGTGTTTGATACAATCCGGGACGAGCAGCTGGACTGCGCCTGTGTGTACCCTGCCCCCCTGCATTCGAGGAAGCAGATAGAAGGGGTGGTGGAGCATATGAGGCGAATTCTGATTGAAGGAAGTAGTCGTTTAGACGATCAGGAGGACTTTGCCGAAAATAATGATTGAAAGTAGTAGGGCATCATGTATAATGTTCTGTTGAGAAATAATTCAATTCTCTTTTATTAAAATTGGAGAGGAGAATTTGGTATTGTATGTAGCCCATAATTAAGATGACCTTGCTGGTAATGCTGTGCGGGCCCCTGCACTTTTCAGGTTCTTGCGTCAAGTCAAAACTATGATATTAAGAAGCATCAGAATAAAGAAATTCCTGCTATCACAAGACTACTCTGTGCTATTTTGGTACCAATACGTGCGAGTGAGACCTTTTTCCGTGTCTCTGAATTATGGAACACCAATCAAAAGATTTTGAGAGAAATGTATTTCTATATATAATCCTTTTCCAGAGTCTGGCGCAGGTGACGGTCGCACTAATAAACGGGCTATAAAGGATCCAATAGAGCCTAGAGAGCCATGCTTCTCATTTTAGATAAAAATAAATGCATGTTCCGTACAACCTCTAGGGCAAACCTCTTATTAGATTATAGATTTGCAGCATATTGAAAACTGATGCAACTAGAGTAAGCCAAAGAGGAAGGGTTGGGAAATATGAATGGAGATTAAGTAAATTATGGTCTTGAGGCGTGTAGTTCATTTTTTTTAGGATGATATTTGCATCCACTGGAATGTATGTTGTCGGGCTATTAGCAAATCACCTATAGAATACAATAAGACCGCCGAAAGATTACAAACAACACTTTTGAAGACTTTCCTTCAAGAATTTCACTCTTAAGTATCAGTATGAAATATTAGGAAGAAGAAAGAACTGATTATATATATTGCCCTTGAAGTCTTCAAACATCTTCTATTATAGAAGATGAATGGATACGACGAAAGATCACAATTTTTAAAGTTATATCTTTTCACAAAAGGATACGTCCTTTAACAAATAGTAAAAAGATATATTCTTTCACAAAAGTTTCATCCCTTCCTAAAGAAACATATCTCTTCACATATCTTTATATCAAATAAAAAGACAAATCTTTTCATAAGAATAACTACTCTTTTAAAGAGATGCAACTATTCACTAATCTCACTTTCACTAAGGGCATGTTTGGTTGTCCGTAAGTGATCGAAGTGAAAAAAGTCACTTTTCAAAAAGTGACTTTTATACTTTTCAAAAAGTGCCTTTTATAAAAGTAACTTTTGAGTTCAAGTGTTTGGTTTCAAAAAAGTAAAAGAAAAAAAATACAATTTTTATAACTTCTATTGTTTGGTTCTATGTAAAAAAATAAAAAAATAAAATAATTTTTTTAGATGCGTAGTTTTCTTCTTCTTCTTCTTCTTTTTTTTTTTTTTTTTTTTTTAGATGATATCGAATAAGACAATTCGCTTTTGTTTTTTTTTTTATTAAGATATGGTGGATTTATTTTTTATTTTTTATTTTTTATGTTTTATTTTTTGTAGATGGTATGGAAGAAGGCTTTTGGATGTGGTTCGCAGGTCGCGTGGAGTAGGCAGCCCACTTTCAACGATTTCAGAATTTTTTTTGCCGAAGTCAAAAAAGTGGATTTTAGTTATAATCCACTTCATGTGTTCACTTTTCAAAAGTCACTTACATATTTACTTTTGTAATCCAAATAACCGAAATAGTCCCACTTCGCCAAACTACCACTTTTATTGTTTCACTTACAGCCAACCAAACATGCCCTAATACAATCTACACTAACAATCCCCCACTAGATTGTAACACCGGTTTAAAATAGACTTACGCATACAATAAGGTATTTTTGATTAAATCTTCAATTAGTGTAATTATCAAAATCAATGGTGGCCAAAACTTAAATCACGACTAGTATAGAACCCGCGCTTTTGTCACGCCCCGGGTTGTAGGATTTCCCGGGCACGCCGACAAATCCGCCGTGTACAAGAAATTTTTCCTGTACACGAAGCGTAGCTGTACCTGTACAACATACAATACTATATACAGTAGCATAGAGCTGAAAATACTATAAACAAACAGGTAGGAAAAAAAAACACGAGTTCTATATACATACAACAACCACTGATACCAGAAACTACTCGCTCCAGCGAGTTCACAACTGTATGTACATAACTCCCAAAACACAAAAACAAACACTACCTGTAGGAGGGAAAGTCCTCTAACTCAGCAACACACGGGAAGGGCTCTGTAAGGTACCGGACTTCTGAAATCATGAAGTTGCGGTAGAAGGTAACGTACCGGATTCTTAATTTAAAAATAAATATAAATAAAAATAGTGTGAGATACTATTTTATTGGACTTATAGAAGTAAAATATAAGTCTGAAATGACCTGTGCTGAAATCGGACCGAAAACAGAAGATTTAGAATTTTCTGTCAGAAACGGGGCAGATAAATTAGCAGAAAATGCACAGTGTCAGAAAATTATGAAAACTGGAGGATATGTCAGGATTATTTGTACGAGGCTAGATTTAAAGTTTCGTGCCGTTCTGACACCCGGAAGATGAGAAATAAAATCCGAATGCTATCTGATAGTGATTACAGTTCGGTAGATCTATCGGCGACCAAACGGGGTCGAAACTGAAAGATTAAAATTTCTTGCGTTAAGTTAAGTAAAACCGAACATAGCTGTCAAATTTGAGCTCAAACGGACATTCCTAAGGGCAGGCGAAAATATCAAAGCTTCGGCTGAAAGAATAGTGTGAATAGTGTGTAAATAGTGTTGGGATACTTAATTAAGAAGCAATTGCTTCTTCCTGCCTTTTTCCCAACCCGAGAGCGCGCGCACACACACACACGTTTGGAGAGGAGAAAGAAAACCCTATCTTTCTCTCTCTAAATATCTCCCTCATCTCTCTATATTTCTCGCCCAAATTCGCGGCGTTGGCGGAAAACGATCTTGCGAACGCGTTGGAGGCGACGAATCGAGCTTTCGTGCGCCCGTGGGAGCGGCGTATTTCCGTCGCGCGTTCACAATTTGGGTAAAATGCTTAGAAATTGGTTAAATCCTTAATACTTGATATTCTAGTAACCTCTAGAGCATTGCTAGCATGTTGCTCCATTTAATAGTGGATTATTGGAGTTTAATTTCATGCTAGGGTTCAAAAATGCGATTTTCGAAAATATTAGGGTTTGATCTAAATTGATAATGTATAAACCTAATTGATAGGTAACGAAACGCGCTGGTGAAGTCGGTTCGGCGATCCGTCGAGCCTCTTCGTAGATATCGAAGAAAAGGCTTGTTAACGTAAAGATTGCCGCAGCGCGCGGCGTAGGCTTCCAAAAATTTTGAAACTGGAATTGTAGCCTTGTGGCATCACCAAGAGGTGGGGGGTGACACTCGAATACTTCGAACTCCTTTCTATGTCTTAGAATTAATAAATTTCATCTCTTGCATGTTGTAGTGTAGAATTGCATGTTTAGATGTTCCTTATGCTTTCTAATGATGACCTAGTGTACTCGGAATGCTAGGTAATGGATAGGTGAGAATTGGGTCTGGACATGAATTATATAGTGCTAGAAAAGAGGTGGATTTGATGGTTGTGATTGACATAGATCGAGTGGCATCTAATGTTAAAGAACTTAGATCGAGTGGCATCTAATGTTAGAATACATAGATCGAGTGGCATTAAAATAGTGTATTTGACACTAGAGGTTTTTGGACTCAGGGATAGTGGATTCCCTAGAAAGAATGCCTTGTGATCAAAGAACTTAGTAAAGCTAAGCACATTTGTAAAGTTGGCCATAGTTGGTAGGGTATCCTCACGTGGAGAGGATAGATCAAGCTCACGGTCTGTTTTGGGATGGTATAGCCATTCATGTCGTCGAGTACTCCGGAGTGTCGCACGATCGGGACCACATGGAGGTCCACAGACGATCCCGAGTTTGAGTGCACGTGGAGCCTCCTACCCAAGAAAGGGATTTTGTGTGAGTCGAGGGCGAACCCAAGGGATTCGCCAATGATTGGGTAAAAGAATGTGAACGTTGTCATTGAACAATTAACGTTGAACATGGGAAAGAACTTGTTAGCATGTTAGTAATCCTTACTATATGATGCATGCATACATTTCGAAAGATTATGGGCATGGTAGCATAGAATTCCTATTATGCAATTTACAGCTTTCAGATATTTATCTACATATCTAGTAGTTGTTACTTGTGCCCACTTGGACCTAGTGGGGAGATCGGTGGAGTCGGTGGTCGAGCCCAATGGGAACTAAGGAAGTTAGTTCTCACCCCACTCTATCTCCAGTGTTTGGCGCAGGTTCATCGGGCGAGGACCGCGGCAAGGGCGTCGCCCCTGATCAGCGAGGATCGTGGTAGTTACATTAGTAGCTTCCTTTTATGCATTAGATTATACCCTTCTGTATCTTGATGCTTTATGTTTTGGAAGACTAATGCATTTTTGGAGGAATGAAACTTGTATTCATTTTGAGAAAGTTGTAAATTATAATGAAAGCCAATGGATGTAATAGCTAAGTATTCTCTCTTTATTTCACTTGTATATCTTGTGGATTACTTGCTCTAGTTGTTGGCACTGTTTGTGCCCCTCGTTGATTGTGTATGTTTAGAATTTAGTTTTCCTGGGTGAATTCTTGTACACAATCGTTGGCGAGCCTTGGGCGGACGGGGGAGGTGCCGTCCGTCCGGCGTCCGTCCGCCGCGCTCGAACCGGACCAAATCGGTAGCGGGTTTTCGGGGCGTGGGGCGTGACAGGCTCTAACTCGCGACGCCCTTGCCTCGATCCGACTCCGACGGAGCAGCAGCCGCAACAGAAGGCCCTACAACAACAGTGGAAGAAAAGGCGCGTGAGAACTACTGTAAGAGCAAGTAGTCCTCAGTGGGTACCGCCCTGAACAACATCGGTCCACCCACTAAGTCTACACGGTAAGCAAAAAAAGTAAAAGAAGCCGGAAACACTCAACAGCTAGATACCACTATACTATCCTGCTCTAAACAACCCTCTGTAGAACAAGTAAAAGCTGACCCAATCTTACGAGGGACTGTGATACACCCGTCCCGCCTGTCGAAGCAACACTACAACTACCCTAGGGGTAGCTAGCGGAGAGCAAGTCCACAACGAGGACGCAGCGACACCAACGCAAAAGCACTAAGCCAGACTCCGGAGCGGCACTCGTGGGCGCGAACCAACCGAGTATGCAAGCATATCTCTGTCGAGCTCAATCAGGCTCTCACAGGCATAGTCAAGTAAACAGGGTCTAACCACCACTAGGTCACGTGCCCTTGGCACAAACTGTAACCAAAATAGTAATCTGGGCCCACCGCCAACCCCCGACGGCCCCCGACACACGAACAGTCTGAAATCTAGAATAACAAAGTTCGGCATCCCCAGCGCGAGCGTAGAAACAAGCTACACTACCCTAGTATCCATCGCACTCCCACGGCGACGATACTACCCAGAACGGCTCCTAGAGCTAAATCTGGTAGTGTAAACATATGACGATCAAACGTGGTTTTCTCCTAAGTCAAGTCCAAGTCCAACATGTATGATTTAAAAACTTACTAAACATGCTCCCAAAATTCAGATTCAACATACTATAATTCATGAATTCGAGCGATCACAAACTAGTCGAAAACTGAAATTTATACATGTCGACTACTTGAATTAGGTATGATCCGATAAAAACCCACCTCTCAAGCAATCTCCTGGCAGCGAGGGAGTGTCCTGGATCCACTCGATCTCCCCTGCTGGTCCGCCAAGGTCCGAAATCCCCTGCTGCGAAGAGGTAAACCCAACATTACACAATTTCACGAAATCTGTCCGGAAAAACAGCAGCGAAGAAACCGTTAAATCCGACCAAGCTAACCTTATCCAATTTCAGTAAACAAGGGCTCAGAAGCTTCGTCTCGAAGTCGCGGATCCAATGGCTCAAGTTTCGTCGGATTCCGCTGCTCCTACGCGGAGAACGGGCCGAAACACGAAACGTCGATGCTGGAAATCTGCAATCAGCACTTCGAACCGCTCAAACAACGGCTCGATAAAAATGGATTTCGACTGGGCAAACCTGCTCCAAATCGGGCGAGTAAGGACTTCGTGGAATCGTCTCGCAGTCCAGAGTCCAATGGTCCAGATTTTGCCGAATTCCGACTCCCCTACACAGAGAACAAGCCAAAACGCCAACGGTCAACGCCGAAATCAACAGCAGCAGCAGCAAACTCGAGAATCAACGAAGTTTGAGGTAATCGAAGGGACTCCGGTGGTCTACTCACCTCGATAACCTCCCTGGGGCAGCACCACGTCGAGGAAGGCGAAGAACGGCTGTCGCACGGCCTCCTCACAACGTCACGATGTCGAGAATACCCTCGATCGGCTCCGCGGCGCGTCGTCGACAAAGCTCGGGCTTCTCTTGGGCTCCTCCAACTCCTTTGGTTGCTAAGGGAAGTAGAAGGAGAAGAGGATCAGCAGCAGCAGCAAGGGGAGAAGAAGAAGAGAAGGGTCCCTTTCTCTCTCCTCTCTGCTGCAAGGTAAGGGGGGTTAAGGGTTGATGTGACAAGTGCCCAAAAAGTCAAACTGGGCTATTCCTGCCACACTGTATCGGTACAAAACCCCTCTGTACCGGTACAAACAGGCAACTCGAGAGCCCCTTTGCGCAGGGCTATACCGGTATAGCAATCGATGTTGTACCGGTACAAACCCAAAGTTGTACCGGTACAGCTCACTGAAAATCTGCTAATTCGCTGATTTTCAGATTTCTCGCCGCTCTCGCGTTCCCACTGGGCCCGTTTGGCGTCTATTTCGCGCCAACGCGACCCGGACTTGTCCCGACACTCTCCAGAGCTGTCGACAAGCCTTGACTAAAATTCCATGTCTCTACAGCTTTGCTGCGGTTAACGATTAATTTTATATCATAGTTAAGTAAAATTATAATAAAACAATTAAATAGAAAAATAAAACAAAGAAACTTAGAGTTAAAAGAAAATAAACAAAAAGAAAATAAACTTAGAGTTTACCTAAATATTATGTTTTTCCTCTTTTACCAAGATAAGAAGAAAAATACATGGCCATAATAAGTTGTGGAGCAAGTGATCATTTCTATTTAACGAAAAGAGATTTACCTAGATATTATATTTTGTGGTTAATTTTACACTATGGTTAAGAAAAATTAAGAATAAATAAAATAAAAATGGATCATATGCTTTAGAAAAGTTGCCAAAAAAAAGAACAAAAATTAAAGTAGAAAAAAAAATAATCAGAGGTTCACCTAGAGAATAATACTTTTTATTATAAAAAAAGACATTTTGAACTTTCCAGGTGAGAAACAAACTAATAAAAAATGTTATATCAAAAAAAATAAAAATAAAAACTGATAAGAAGTTGTGAAGTTATACTTCAAGCCTTTTATTTTTGAGGATATATATAATTTTTAGAATGTTTCAACCGGTCGGCATTCTCTCTCTCTCTATATATATAACCGGTTTTATTCAATTAGTAATTTCATACGAGGGAAAAAAATATATTAAACTATCAAATAAATTTTAGAATGCCAAATTGTTATTTTGAATATTTCTAAAAATTTTAAATTTAAAAGTTTAAATTTAAAAGTGATTGCTCATCGAACTATAAATATGATATTAAAATTTAATATTAAAATAAAGGGTCAAATGCTAAAATAAAAATAAATAATATATAAAATATTTCTGAACTATGTGTATGAACTATTTTGAATTAGCTATTAATATTAACTATTAACTATTTTTATTAACTGCAATGTTCACTCACGGTGCACCAGGCGACGGGTCATACGTGATTGTTACTTAACCTAAGATTGATTAAATAATAAATAATTAATATTACAACGTGGTTTGTTTAATTAATCCAAGTGCCCTGATGTGGCGATCACACATTTTTTTCTTACTCTATGTTGAGAAGTTTGATTTCAATTTTTCTATACTCCATTATATATTGTGTTTATACTGTTTGCTTGGGTGTAATTAATCTCATCGTGCTTCTCAAAGCACGCAATAAGAGCGACAACACAGTTCACTTCCAAACGTTTTGCTTCAAGCTCGAGATGGCAAAAAAATATACAGTGGTATTCAAGCACCAAAAAAATATACAATGGTATTCAAGCAATCATAATATACTATATAAATATTAATAATTTGTACTCACAGAGAATAAATTACAACCCATGCATTACCATGCTACACTAGTGTAGGAACCCGCGCGATGCAGCGGATATAATCATATTTGATTAAATTTAATAATATAAAAATACTTTAAAAATTTTAGAATCGAATTGCAATTCAATAAAAAACAACGAAAAATAAAAAAATTTATAGAAGAAAAAAATTTGTTATATAAAAATTAGACCCCTTTATATTCTTATTTAAGGCGTTCTCTCGACATCGACGATTTCGTAAAGTACCACAGTGCCTCAACCCCTTTTCGGCAAGTCTACATCTTAGACGATACTTCTCGTCCTCGAGGCTAATAGAGGAGAGGGATACACACCCTTTGCATAACTATGCATTACAACTTTAAGTCATCGAGATCGAGAAAGGAGGGTTGGGAGCTAGAGTTTCGACTCACCTGACGTTGACCGCGAGGGCGAGGGCAGCACGCCTGCGGGGCTTGAGGTTGTAGCTGACGTAGTAGGCGAGATCGTTGTCGAGGACGTCGTATGTCGTGCCCACGGGCTCCTCGGGCAATGCCTCTTAGAAAATAAAAACTAATGAGGCGGAAATCGAAGTAGCAACATTACAGAGAAAAAATTAATGTGACGGAAAGCCAAAAAGACATACGTTAGGAGAAAGAATTAATGAGATGATGAAAAGTTGAAAAGGCAGACGTTACAAAAAAAAAATTAATGAGACGGAAAGCTGAAGAGGCAAACGTTATGAAGTTTTGAGAAGAGATTATGGTGCCGCCACGTGGCAAAATTTGATATGGTGCTGCCACGTGGCAAAAGTTGATGGAAAATAATGTATTTGTATAGATGCCATAAATTACAATGAATTATTACTCCCCACTAATTTAAATCACACAAACCATCAATACCATTTTAGCTAATTAAGACCCATCGAATAATATTTAAGAGGAGGACACTTGCACATTAAAAGCTAACCCAAAGAGTCTACCTCCTAGGTGACTAGCATGGCCAACCACCCCCCAAGGAGCACCCTCAACGCCGACTTCGCTGGATTGGCACCGCCCAAAACACTGGAAAAATTTATTAATATTAAATAAAAAGTAAATATATATAAGTCCGCAAGTCAAAATCTAGAATATTATACCTAAAAAAAATCTAAACAAACAATATATTAATATTAAATAAAAAGTAAACAAAAACTATATGGGAGGAGAATCAAGAATCGAGCCTTACATTAAATTAGCCGGAGGAGGAGGGCGCAGGAAATCGAGGAGAAGAAGAAAAAGCGGGTTAGAGAGAGACAGAGTGTGTGAGTGCGTGCGTGTGTGATGGGAAGAGTACGTCTGGAAAACTATCTATAACTAAGCCGCCATCACTGCTGCTGTCGCCGTCGCCATTGCCTAAGTCGCCACCATCGTTGTCGCCTAAGCCGCCACTGCCACTGCCGTCGCCGTCGCCGCCTAAGCCATCGCTGTCGTCGCCGCCTAAGCTGCCACCGGCGTCACCGCAGAAGGCCGGCTGAACCCGCACGAAAAGGTTTTCGATGAGAGAGAGAAATAGGAGAGATAAGAGAGAGAGAGAGAGAGAGAGAGAGGGGGAGAGTAGGGGGGAGAGAGAGTGGGGGGGGGGGGGGGCAGTAAGAAAGACAGAGAATGGGACATGTTAGATGGAGGAGGCAGGAGAGAGAGAGAATGGGGCCACCTTAGAGAAAGAGAGGAAGGGAGAGAGGTAAGAGAGAGAGTGCGAGAGACATAGAGAGAGATAGAGGGTTCACAGCTATAATTAGAATTTTTAGAATTTTTTTTTCTTTTTTGGACCTCACCTTATTAGAAAGGTGCCATGTGGAATAGACCTTGGGAAAGAGCCAAAGCTGTCTTGGAAAACTCTTGGTCCAACTTAGTAAAATCTTGGGAAGGAGTAAAATTTTGGGAAAGAGTCAAAAAGCTATTGAACTATTCTAGTCCAACTTGGTAAAATCTTGGGAAGGAGCAAAGGAGTATCTTACTTTCCTTTTGATATGAGTGGGAGAGAGAGAAGAGATGAAAGGAGAGCGGATTCTAATTCTATGGACGTGGAGGCATACAATTTTGCCACGTGTGTCTTCAAAACCATCAAATTATGTATTTGTATGGATTCTTTATGTCAGAACCGAAAATAACACACATAGAGATCTATAAATTTAATTGAGAAGGTCACCAAATAGGTTTAGCACCTTTATGGCCATGCGCTACCGCATGGTTTCATGAATAGTTACGAAAGTAAGGCATAAACTTTTGTCAGAAGCGGCACCACTTCTTATGCTCATACTAGTTAAGACCCGCGCTTCGCGGCGGATCGATAGGTTTACATTAAATATACATTAGTAATTAGAAAATAACTATAAAATAATTATTTGCAGACATAAATATATTCCATATATTAGAGTTTCTTAAAATTATCAAATGCCAAACGCTGCTTTGTAGCACAGACGAAGTCTTAACAAAGCGGTTTCATTATTAAGACCAATTTCAAAAAATATGCATGATTAACATATATATTAATTATCCATAAGTCAATCACATTAGTTCAAATTCAAATCCCAAAAAATGCATGATTAATATGTAGAGTAGCCTAATTATTTGTTGTTGCTGGTTGGTTCAAGATTTTCTATGAGTCTGCGAAGCCAAGAGTTGAAAAAAGAGTATAACATGTGAATAATTTCCACATCAATCTATCCATTTGGAGTGAAAATAATAGTTTATATGATATTCCATGCACGTACCTCATTATTTCCACATCAATCTATCCATGCCCACTATTTCCACATCTTGTTGATCGCAAAAATCAAATAATAGTTCCTGTGATATATAAAACCTATTAATACAGAGATAGGCAGTAAATGGATTGGAAAAAATAGTGTGCGAAAATTCAATAGCATTATAAAGTAAGTATAAAATAGCAAGGTATGCAAACATATCACTGAAACATGCCCCGGTCTCTTTGGTACATAAATACGTGAATTTTTTTTTTTTTTTTTGAAGCCAGACCCCCAGAGGCGTGCCAGATCCGCCACAAATACAAGGAGGCCACTGTACACACGGACAGAGTCTCCCCTGTATTTGCACGGCGTCGCACAAGTACAGAGTGTTTACAATACATCCAGGAATTCAACCACAACAGTATGCATAACAAGTATACTGAATATACAACGTCATACAACCATTCACCATATTCACAACTTAGCTTTATTTATAAACCATGAGAAAACCTTTTTAAAACTGTTTCCCACACGAAAACTCTTTCTTTTGAAAACACTACCTCGAGGGGTAGAAAACCTTTTCTTTTAACCCTTTCCTTTGAAATGCTACCACGAAGGGTAGGAGACAGTTTGTTTCACAAAAACCTAAGTTCCTTCATACACTTCCAAAAACCATCATATGTCTCAATCCACCACTGAAAGTAAAACAAAAGTGAAACTAGAAAAGTAAAGAAGTAACCGATACGGGTAGGAGCTACACGCACTCGCTCCTCACCTGCTGTCCCGCTGGGACCCGCTACGTCACCTGACAAAGAAGGCGGGGGGTGAGAACATGTAAACATGTCTCCCCTCCCAGTGGGTACCCACTAGTCACGGAGTAAAGCAAAGGAAAGACTGGTAAGTAGATACAGTAGCCAAAGTAAGCAGGAAAGAGATATATGGAATATAAACAAACTGCTACTGTATGTATGCATCGAAAAGCTGAGAAAGTAAGATACCCAATCCATAACCGCCAATATTGGTCCGCAGACCTCAGGCAATGCCCCTGTCTCTAAGCCTGCATTCTACCCAAGGTCGCCTATGGGCTCACGGGTTGGCACATCCAACCACTTTTCCGGAAAAGAACACCTTGGCACGGTGGATCAGACCGCGCGTGTTCGTGAACAGCGCTCGAGTCCTGGGCAATCGATGCTGTTATGCTCAAAAACCAAACGTCAGCAACTAGCTGACAATCCGTCCCTAAAAGGGACATCGACCCCTTTGGGTCATTAGGTAAACTCGCCGACCACGTAGGTCACAGAAGCACTGAAACAAGCCGACCGAACAGGTCACCAAGTAAAGCGGCCGAACAGGTCAATGAGAAAGCGAAACAAGCGACCAAGAATAGGCCACTAAAAAGCGCAAAGGACCGACCAAGTAGGTCGCTGAAGAACTGTAAACCCAAACCACTCTACTCCTATCAAGTATACTGAGCATGCATATAACTGAGTAGAGAACAGAAACGACAGTAAGGTGCAAGTAAGAAAAGTAAAGTAGAATAAAATAAAGATGAAGGAGTGTCACCAAGCGTGTACCAGCATGCAGACGTCAAACCGGGTACCACCGAGTATCGAAAGGAGTGGTCTGCCAACTGCTGGAAAGAAACGACTGAACCTACGAGGGTTCACCGGGTTAGAAACTAACCCACTGAAGCTAGTACCGTAATTCACAAATCCACGACGTAACTGCCTCGAAGCAATTACCACAGAACGTCCGTTTCGATCCGGGTTCCCGAAAGCGTCAACTTTGACACCGGAACTCACCGTCGCTCACCCGTCGTCTCCGGACTATCGAAATGACACGGGTGACCAGCCAATAAGGCTTGTCGACAAAGGAAATAATCTCAGAAAAAGCGTCGGAAGAAATCCGAACCAAAGTCGCGTTCCGTCATCGAATTTCGCCGACGAACGCTCCGGAATTATACTTACTGTTTTCCGAAAAGCTCGGGACCTTGGACGGTCAGTCCAGAGGTTACCCGCAGCACGTACACACTGCCCAAGATAGCCCAGGAGGCTACAATTGCATAAAAGTCCCTGAAGAATCCTAAATCACACTATTTCATGTGATTATAGGGCTTTTACAGACCGTGCACGCAAATCAGTGCATCGTAGATTCCGAAATCGCACTCGCTGTAAGTCTTCGACATGTCGAAGACCGTGCTCGCCTTTCGGAGCACTGTCGGGCAACGTAGTGCGGGCACAAGTGACATTAATTTCAGTAAATAGCGCGCACAGCACGTAAAGTGCGATCGTCCCGCTAAACGGGGCATCAAAACTCAGAACAGAGGTGAGCATCGCGTTCAGCACGGAAAACCCTTGACCGTGCTCACCTCCCGAGGTCACTTCGACTCACCGGATCACCGGATAGGTGATCCGAACCCTAAACCTAGGTGCTGGAACAGTAAATCCATATCGAGGCTTGAGGGAGCTAGGGCTCGGTCGCCGGCGGCAAGGGGCGGCCGGGGGAGGAAGCCTCGGGTCCGGGGTCCAAGGGTGTCGTCGGCGGCGGCGGAGGCGGCCGGTCTTTGCGGCGGCGTTCAACCGAACTCTACTCTCGGGTTGGGGGTTTCGGCTCGGCGGCGGCCGGAGGAAGGTCGGGCGGCGGTGGGTCGGCGCCGGGGACCACGGGAACCGGGGCTCCTCCTAGGGCCGAGGATGGTGCGGTGGAGGAGGTGCTCCTCCTCGGTCGCACCAACCCGAGGCGGCCGCGAGGAGTTGGAGCGGCGGCGGAGACTTCGGGGACGGCGGGAAGTGCGCCGGAGGTCGCTCGAGGTCGGAGGAAGACGGCGCGGCGGCGGGCGCGGCGGCTGCGCGGTGGCGAGGCGGCGGCGATCTAAGCCGCCACAGAGCTCTCGGGTTAGGAGCTTCCCGGCGATGTCGCGGCGGTCGGATGTCGGGGAAGCCCGATCAAGACCCGCAGCAGCTCGGGGTGGCCGCGAGAGGAATGGAGCGGCGGGCGCAACGTCGGGGAGGTACGCCGGGTTGCGGTGATCATCGGGGCCGAGGGAGGGCCGCGCAAGCTCGACAAGGCGGCGGCCGCGCGCTGGGCCCGAGCCCTAGCCCGTTTGGTGCAGGCGGCGCGGCGCGCGGTGGCTCGGGCGGCGCGGCGTTGCTTGGGGATGGCGGGAAGGCTCGCCGAAGCTTCCGGTGCCGAAGGAGGTCGGGGCACCCGAGGAAGCGGCGGCCGCGCGCGAAGTCGGGGAAGATCCGGCTCGGCTGGGTGACCAGAGCGACCGCGGGGACAAGGCGGCTCCGGTGGCGGTTCCGACGGCGGTGACGGCCGGTGATGGGCGCCGACGATCCCCCTCGGTCAGGGCAACCCTCCAGAGAGGATTGAAGTCTTCTTGATTCCTCTCTGGATCAGATGAAGGAGGAGGTGGCCGAGGGAGATGGAAAAGGAGCTTGGGGATCGAGGTGCTCCGGCGGTCGGAGGCGCTCGCCGGCGGGGGGTTGCGCGCGCACTGGATGCAGGGGTGATGCTGGAGGCGGCTGAGGGCTTGGGAGGTGAAAGGGGTGGGCTAGGCTTTGGGTTTGGTGGAAGTAAACCCTAAGATCATCTATATACCCAAAGTGCTCCTTTGCAATTTAGCCCTCACAGGCCTACAATTCATACTTTAGTCCCTGCCAGCATGTAATTTATGCGCATAGGACCCTCCATGCTCAAACCTTCGCATTTTGGCGCATAAAATATAGCGACTCTTCGCATTCCGTCGTTATGCGAACCTTAACCTCTTCGCGTTCTTTTCGCGATTTCCGGAGATCCGTTTGTCGGATTCACGATCGGATCGCGCCAGCGTGTTCAGCGCGTCGAGAACATCGAATCTGGCCTTTTACTTCGATTGATTTGGTCTCGGATTCGCGAAGTATCAATTCTCCTCTTTTTCTCCATAAACCTCCAATTGCTTAAGTCTTTAAGTAAAACCGTTCAAACCTCTTTTTCTCGATAACCGTGCATCAGAATTCGATTCCGTCAGTGCCAACGGTTCCAGTATAGTCGAGCCGTTCGAAACGAGCTATTGGAAGCCCAGGTTTGGAATTCGGTACGCACCTAGACCCATCTCTACTCCGCGATTTTTCGAAAATCCGGAGTTACTATTCACTTTAAGTCAAACTTCCGGGACGCGTAACTTTTTCGTTTTACCTCGGTTTCGCCTGAAATTTGACGTGTGCTCTTATAATACATTTACGCACAATAACATTCAAAAACGAAAGTCAAATTTCATTCAGGTAAAAAGTCAGTTTATTACAGAAACACACCTTTAAGAGAACTAACCACAACTTCTTTCTAAATTATTACAAATAGCTCATGCCGAAAGTATCAAACAAAGAAAAATAATAAGTAATGAATTTAATTTACAACAATTATCTAAAAATAATTTTCAATATCATTTTTATTATCCTAACTCAAATACCAAATAAATCATAATATAGTACATATCACAAAAACATACCTTCAGCACACGGAGCCTCAACCTCTTTCTAGGCAAACACCATTCAACTAATGAAAACAGCTTATGTCCAAAAGCATTAAATGCTAAAAGCATATAACTATAGGGAATGTAAACCACATAGGAATCGCATTTAAGAAATGGAGGCCATGTTCTTTACTATAGATATAGCAAACAGCATTAGTATACACAACCATTGGGTATATACCCAATTTATGTGCGTACATAGTCGGCATGTCGCTTCCGTCGGTGCTGGCGGTCGCGAAGGTGGCGTTGGAGGGGGCGTGGGCATGGAAAGAAGCGGCGGCAACGCCGGGAGGGGGTTGGGGCGGATATGAGGGAAGGTGAGCAGGGCGACAGCGGTGCCAGTGATAAAGGTGCTGGTTGTGGCATGATAATTATTCTAAGCAGTCAAGCAGGCAAGAAAACCATAAGAAAACACAATAGATTATCACGTAAAAATCCAAATCAACCAATGTCACGCCCCGCCACCCGCCTCTTTGGTCGGGTTCGGGCCACGTCAACAAACGCCGAACGGACAGGGCCTCCCCTGCCCGCCCAAGGCTCTAGCAACGAGTATAATGAAGCAATCAGAAGAGATTTGTAATTATACAAGGCTTGCACGAGGGCAAGCAACAACGGAAACGAAAACTCTAAACTATAACATACAACCATATATAATATTTGATTACATTTAAACTAAATACTAGTAAACTAAAACTGTTATATTTTTTTCCATTCAACCATCATATCTTTTTACATTTAACCATTCCACCAAAATACATGAAATATTTTCAACTTAACATCTATAGATCAACAAAATAAAGTTGATACATGTACAAAAGGAATGACTAAAAGTAAATACTCCGGTGGCCACTAGCTAAGGAGCGATACCCTTGCCTCGGTCCTCCACCGCCCCGCTCACGCTCGGACCTGTAGGGTTAGTGGTGTGAGAACTACAACGAATTTTCCAGTGGGCTCGGCAACCGACCTCGCCGACTTACCCAATAGGTCCATTTAGGCATAAGTATTTCAAAGAAAGGAAATAGTAACCATACTAAATGTTAATATTATGCCTGCAAGAAAGCTATCAGTGGATATATAATCAAATATGAATGATTATGCATGCATGCTCTTTACTTTACTTTACCCTGGCTCTTTACCCACTTTTACCGGTTAACAATGTTAAACCCAATAACTCACAACCCAAAATTCCTTTTGTTCGGGGAGGCTCTAAGCACTGCAAGACCCGAGGGGCCGTCTTCGGGGACCGCACTCCCCGTGGTGATTGTTCCGGAACGCACCGCTCGAGGAGGAGCTACCTCCCTTGAGCCAAGACTTATTATGAGTATCGATCTAATCCTCATCTTGAGGATATATAGCCACTAGTCATCATGCTACTAAGTCAATGATAGATTTCTACCATATCATATTTTGCCACTATTGCCATAATGCCACTAAGGTTAAACCATGTTTGTTAATGCATAAAAAAAAAGATCACTTTCCTAAATCCACTCATCCACCATCTCCCACCATTCCCGCCACTTCTCCACGATTCCCTCCACTCTCTCACCACTCCTTCCACTTCTCCATCATTCCCTCTACTTCTCCACCATTCCCTCAACTTTCTCACCACTCCTTCCACTTCTCTACCATTCCCTCCACTTTCTCTATCATTTACTCCACCTTTTCAGCATTCCTTCCACTTTCTCCACCATTTACTCCACTTCTCCATCACTCCCTCCACATTCTCCACCACTCCACCATTCCCTCCATATTCTCCACCACTCTCTCCACTCTCCACCATTCCCTCCACTTCTCCACCATAAACCTCCACCACCCTCTATCTATATAAAGAGAGTGAACAAAGAGAAAAAAAAGGGGAGGATTCTACTAAAAAACAAAAAGAGAGAAAAGAAACTTGAAAAAAAAAAAGAGCCAAAGAGAAAGGTGGGTTTAGATTTTCTTATTCTTATTCTTATTCTCTCTCTTCTCTCCTAGTCAAGGCTCTCCATACATCGAGCTTTCTATGCACACCGAGCTACACATGCCGTCGTCAACCTCTACTACGCTGAGTCATCGTCAACCAATAAAAAGACGTGTAAGGACTGAGATTTTTGCATTATAGCTAAACTCTCAGTTGGCGATGTTTTTGTGTGTAATTTAATTACAAAAGCACTCGTCAAGTTTCGGGCGAAAACGAGTTAAAACGGAGATTCTACGCGATTTCCAAGTTTGACTTAAAGTGAATAGTAACTCGGTTTTCCGGAGAAGTCACGGTGCGAAGTTGACTTACGCTCGTATCGGACTCCGTTCATAGCAGTCCAATAGCTCGTTTCGAACGATTCAGCTATTCTGGGACTAGTAGTACTGACGGATTTTGGGTTTGACGCACGAATTTCAAGAAAATCTGGAAATACACGTTTTATATGTATTATGCGTTATTTTGGCCTTTTGAGAGAAAGCGGATTTTGTAGTAAATCCGTAATCGATTGAGGCGAACCAAAATCGTAGCTTTGTTCTCTCCGTTGTTCTGATCGCACTGGCGTGATTTGTTCGCAAATCTGACGGACGGATCTGCGGAGATTGCGCGTTGATCGAGGAGAGGTTGGTATGGGCAAAATAGTAATTTCGCAAAAGTTGCGACATTTTATGTATCGTTTCGCTTGAAATCTTACATGGAGAGGTATTCGCGCATTTTACGCGTGCTATGTGGGACCCGGTATTAAACACTCAGGTTTGATGGGTCGTCCTTTGGGGCGGATGGATCAGGTCGGTGCAGTTAGTGACAGGCAGCGCTTGAGGTCTACGGACCGATATAGCAGGCACAGATTGGGTACAGTTTCTGGTTCATTACTTTGAGGCATTATTAGCATTGTTATCTATACAGTAGCAGGTTTATTTATTTCTTCTTATTATCTGTTGTAACTACTGTAGTTCTATTTCATATCACCGCTTATATAATTGTTTATCTATCTCCTTTGGTCTCCGGTGATTACGGCTTGCCTTCGTGGCTTGTGGTACCCACTGGGAGGGAGACATGTTTACATGTTCTCACCTCCCCCACTATTTTTCAGGTACTGCGGGTAAGGAGATAGTGTTTGGGTGCAACGAGAGGACGACCTAGCTAGCCTGCCATAGCGTCGTCACCCTGGTTATATTTTATTTCCTGCATTTACTGGTTTAATAATTAATGGTTCAGTTAGATGATCTTACTTGATGTCTGAATATTGTGAGCTGATTGAATTGGTTTTTCTTTGCATGAGATTGGAGTTTATGGATCTTCTGTTTTGGAACGTATGTATACCCTGTGGCTTTTGGATCTGCATTTATGAATTTTCGCATCGTGGTTTTCTACCCCTCGAGGTAGTTGGTTTTCAAATGGAGTTTCCGTGTAGGAAACAGTTTTAAAAGGTTTTTGAATGATTTTCATGAACGAATGAATATAGTTTAAAAACAAATCTTCCGGGTGGGGAGCACTTTTAAATAGGTTGCTTGTTGTATTGTGCATTGCATCATCCAGCGCCTAAGGAGTGTTTAGAGGCATGCATCATTCTAAGGATTGCTAGGTGTATGGAAATGCATGGCATACTTTGATTGATGATTGGTGAATGTAGTGTGTGGTTGAGATCCTGTTGTATCAGTTGGTACGTCGTGCAAATACAAAGGAGACTCTGTTCGAGGGAACAGAGGAACTTTGTATTTGTGGCGGGTCTGTACGTCACGTGGGCAAGGTTTGAAAATAAAAAATAAAAAATAATTTACAGCCAAGAGTCATAGGGATAAATTGCACTGCTACCACCTAAAATTTTGGCGAGTTTCACTTTACCCCCCAAACTCTTAAAATATATATTTAACACTCTAAACTCTAATATTTCATTCGTTTTACCCCTTTCGTCAGTTGCAGTTAACGGAGCTTGACGAAAAACTGACGGAAGGGGTAACATGAATGAAATATTAGAGTTTAGGGTTAGATGTCAATTTTAGAAATTCGGGGGTTAAAGTGAAACTTCGCCAAAAATTCAGGGGATAACAATGCAATTTACCCATTATAATTATATACATCTTGTATGGTTGAATTAATATAATAAAAATGGATTAATTTTATACATGTTCCTGCAAACATAGTGAATGATAAATATATCTCTACAAAGTTCAACTTTCATATGTTATTCCTGCAAAAGTCCTAATGTTTTCAAATATGTCCCTCTGGTTTGTTCTTTTAGAAAACTGTTTAGAAAACCATTTATATTTTTAATTTTGTCATTATAAATATATCCCTCTAAAAGCCATACTAGTATAATATAAATGGGTAAAAATGTCAAAAATTAACTAGGAGTAACTATTTAACCTATGGTTAAAAGAGTAAAAATGTCAAAATAAACTAGGATTAACTATTTAACCTATGGCTAACTAATTTTTTTTAACGGATTCTAACGACATAGATATATTTGAAAAATCAGAACTTTTGCAGGAACAATATATAAAAATTGAACTTTGTAGAAATATATTTACTATTTATTATGTTTGCAGGGTCATATATGAAATTAACCCTAATAAAAAATACTGCATTTATAAATAATTTTTTTGACTACATAGAATTGAGAACTTGTATATACAATTTTTTCACTTTATATATAAAATGGTAATATTTCCTTTTCTTATGTTTAAAAGCTAATGAAGATAAATAGTTTAACTTTTATTTAAAATTCGCTCTCAAACTACTATAGTTGGAGTTGTGATTTATTTGGGTATAATTTCAACTACTGCTGTTGAGTCTTCGTTTGTAGCACAACTGTTTTAGTTGGATTCAAATATATTAAACTGAAGACTTTATTATAGGACTTTTTTTGCAATTGGACCCCTAAAAAAAGTTATTTTTAAAAATAAACCTAGAAAATTTATTTTTGCAAAAATGATCATGCTCCTGCCATGCAAGCGCGGGACTGGTAGTTAACTTAAACACGGTGAATCATTCACCGTGTCTAAACACGCCCGGTGAATCATTCATTCACCGTGTTTAGAGCGTACGTTTTCTCCGTGTTTTATAGTGTACGTTTTTTTTGCCATACAAATATTAAAAAGAGGAATAGGGAGTAAGAATGTTAATGGGTATGAATATCCAAAATAATTATTCGAATCCAAATCCGAATAAATTATATATATATATACATAATTTATTTTTATTTATTTATACAATATATAAAATATTTAATAATTTTTATTCTTTAGATCTTCATCCAACGATATAGATTTTTAAAACCCGCTGGGTTCAGATTCGGGTTTCGAGTTTTTGGTCGGATATGGGTATGGGTATGAATTTTTAAAATCCGTCGGTTGGATGGGTGAGGTGTAGATCTTACACCCATGGACGGGGTGTACATTTAGCATTTTCCTTATTATATAGAATCAACCTGCCCATAGTAAAGTTAGCTTTCTTTTATTCTCTCTTTTTTAACACGTATTAATTATTGATATATATATATATATAGAGTCCCATTCTATATCTATTATGAGTACGATCGCCCTCGTACTCATAAGTTGTTTTCGATGAAGGAGCTTCCGAATCGACGATCCACACCGTTAAACGTTATCTAGAATATTTAAAACTTCTAGAAATAAAATTTTATAATTTTTCGATATCATTTACCCTACGATCAAAAGCTCACAAAATTAACAATTTTTAATGGCCGGTATGGAATACTTTCTAGTTCAACGGTGTAAAAGAATCGGAATTTGTTGAATTTTTGATAGAAAATTCTATTCACTACATAGATAAAGATCAATAACTCCGATCTTGAATTGAAGGATCCGATCATCCCTTTTTAGGATGTCGTTCGATTTTGACCGTTCATTTTATACCCGCTTGATGGACCTTATAATGATTTTGAAAAATTACGAAATTTATTTTCTAGAAGTTTTAAATACTCTAGATCATATTTAACGGTGTGGATCGCCGATTCAAAAATCCCAACATCGAAAATAACTTATGAGTAGTAGGGGCTCTATACTCATAATAGTATAGTAGCCCTACTCTATATATAGAGTTGAACTAGAATACTATCGGTAGTAAAACGACCGTTTTACTACCGATTTGTTTTCGATGATAGAGCTTCCAAATTGATGATCGGCTCCGTTAAATATGATCTAAACTATTTAAACTACCTAGAAATCAAATTTCACGCACTTTCGATATTGTTCTTTTATCCATCAAGTGGACATAAAAATGAACTAGTGAAAATGAATACTCTTTAAAAAATGATAATATGAGTCTTGTAATCAAGATCAAGAGTATAGATCTTGTTTTAAATAGTTTAAAGAATTTTCTAACAAAAATTCAATTGATTTGGATATCTTTACGCCGTTAAACAAGAAAACGCCTCTTATCGACCATTAAAATTATAAATTTTGAAACCGTTTGATCATTAGGCAAATGAAGTCGAAAAGATTTGAAATTTGATTTCTAAACACTTCAAATGATATAGATCATGTTCAACGGAGTCGATCGTCAATTTGGAAGCTCTATCATCAAAAACAAATCGGTAGTAAAGCAGGTTTTACTCGATAGTATTCTAGTTCAACTCCTATATATATATATATATAGTTGAGCTAGAATACTTTCAAAAGCACCATCAAGGTGGTGCTTTTGAATTTTTAGCCATTAAATGTTGAGATGTGAGGTTGAGATAATTGTGGTAGGTGGTGGTAGGTGGTGGTAGGTACAATAGTGTTTGATCCAAGGGCTCTTAATAATCAAGAAGTAGATCCAAGGGTTAAAAACTTGGAAGCACCAACCCTTGGTGCTTCCAAAAGTATTCTAGCTCAACTCTATATATATATATATATATATATATATATATATATATATATATATATATAGAGTGGAGCTAGAATACTTTAAATGCACCATTGAGGTGGTGCTTTTGCGTTTTTAACCATTGGATGGGGAGATGTAAGGTTGAGATGATGGTGGTAGGTGGCGGTTGATGGAATAGGTGGTGGTAGGTGGAATAGTGTTCGATCCAAAAGCTATTAGTAGTCAAAAAAGTAGATCCAATGGTAGAAACTTAGAAGACCAAAAGTTGGTACTTCCAAAATATTCTAGCTCAATTATATATATATATATATATATATATATATATATATATATATATATATATATATATATATATATATATAGAATTGAGCTCCTATGCTTTTAAAAGTACATTGGTCTTTGTAACTTTTTAGCCCTTAAATTTATAGATGTGAGGTTAGGATGATGTGGGCCCCCTTGGGTTAAGTGAGTGGTTGGTTGAATAATATAATCTAACGGATGAAAATGATCAAAGGTGTAGATCTAACGGTAAAAAATTCACAAAGCGAATACTTTGGTCTTTTACAAGACTAATGACTTATATATATATATATATATATATATAGAGGAAGTTTCCATTTTCCAAAGGAATCGGTCTAGTGTGGTTGGGTCGAATCGGGTTGTTCGGACTGGGCTCAAAACTCCGGCCCAACCTACAGTTTTCGAACCAAAAGATCGGACGGCGGGTGACGTCCCTAACTCTCATCGAGATACGTGCCATTTTCAAATTTCCGTCGCGATCCCGCTCTCCCTCCAATCGATTCACCCTAAAAATAAAACAAAGCAAAAAGGTTAGAGAGAGAGAGAGAGAGAGAGAGAGAGAGAGACCTTTCGCCAGTAACGCCATTAACGGAGCTTCGAAGATACCCCCTTTCTCTCGTTCTCTCTCCGTCGCTCGCGCCTCGTCTTCCTCCGCGATGGGATCGCGCCAGGAGAAAGAGAAGGCCGTCAATGTACAAGTCATCCTCCGATGCAGGTACTAAGAACGACGAGTTCTGCTCACCTAGGGTTAGGGTTTGCTTAGATCCTCATCCATTCTTTAGATATAGCGTTCAATTACTCTTGTTCACGCCGCAGATCTAGTGTTTATGGGGTTTTTCTTCGTTTCCCCTCTTTTTGCAGGCCTTTTAGTGAGGACGAGCTTCGGAACAACGCGCCTCAGGTGGTGACGTGCAACGATTACCAGAGAGAGGTCGCCATCTCACAGACCATCGCTGGGAAGCAGATAGATCGGATTTTCACTTTTGATAAGGTAGCACTTTCAATTTCTGTGCTATTTACCTAATTATCTTGAAGTATGAGTAATTTTAGTAGCTAGCATTTTACATGATCGATACTAGTCATGGCATTGTTTCCTAGTTACCTGCTTCATCCCCTTAATTTTGTTCAAATGGATTGATTTTGCTCATGAGTTTCAAATGTGTAGCATATCCATCTCGTAGTATTAATTTTTCAAACTCTTCTCTGGGCTATCAAGGTGAGTGAGATTTGTCTCTTTGTGGACAATCTCTTCTTGTGCCTCGTGTATAATGTTCATATTTTGTGTCTATTTACCTCTCTATGCGGAAACACCGTCTAAAAAATTTGGACTTTATTGCAATTGGTGTTTGCCCATAAATGGCCACAGAATTAGGTGAAATAATTTGATAATTCGATGCTTCGAGGAGTCATCTTTTTGTTGTGCTCTTCGACGGGTGTAAATACCCGGTAAATGCCTTTTTTTTGTTCAGTTGTAAGAAGACTTGCAGTCATATTTCTTGCTCTGTTATTAACTGCAAAACAGATGTAGGAACTATATTATGATGTACTTTTGTCACTACAGGTTAAAATTTTAGAGTAATTATTATTTACACCTTATTATTTACACATATCATAGCAGGTCCTTAGTATGAGCCTCTCTGTGTTTTCTTTCATTTTATTGAAAACCCTATACCTATTCTACTCCAAATCAACACCCTGGGTCTAACATCTTTTGACTCCAACTTGAGTGCTTTAGAGGACTCGGTGATTCACAGTTTCAAGTGCTTCCCTTTTTCTAGTATTTCTAGCTTCGTAAACACTAAAACTTTCTCTCTTGCTCTGAGTGATTGCATATGAAGATTGTCTGTAACGACTCAATTCCCAACGAAGTTGTGAAGGTAATACAACAGAATCGATAGGTTATCTGTACTATTTAGGAGCCATTCATCACCCACCCCCTCTTTTCCGAGCATCCTTTACTAGTTACAGCTGACAATGATGATGGATTTTGTAATTTAGGAAGTGGCAATGTCCTCCTATTAGCGTCTAAGTAGTAGTTGTAACTTTTAGATCCAAAGGCTGGCTGTGAGACATTTATTAAAATACAGAGAGTTGTAACCTTAGAGTTGTAGTGTTGTACTGGTGAGCCTTTTTAGATTGCAAGCTTGGCAATTTCTGATTGGGACATAGTGATAGAGGGATGAGTTTGCCAGACTCCTACTTGACCTTTCGATGCAGCAAAAGGTACAAGAGAGAGGACCAGCCAAACAAATAAAAGCGCTGAGTAACAATACCCTCTACACTAAGTAACAACGTCCTCCATGCACCAAATACAGATCTTATTCAAATGATGTGGACTATGGTAATTTCTTAATAAAGTAAATTCAGAGTTTAGATAATGCCATCCTTCCTACTAGGTTTATGAAGTTTCCCGCCCTATTATAAAGTGATGCCCAGATAGGCCAGCTTTCGAATCTGGTTGATAAACTACTCACCCCTAGACCATATCACAATCAATAAAGTAGAACAAGTACTTCTGCATTATTCCTTGCCCCCTTATTTTTTTTTAAATTTATGAGAACAAAGTTGTACAGTACTTCAGATCATTTTATTTTCTGTTTTTAGCAGTATGTTTCTGCCCTCTACACTCTCTTGTTTACAATGCAAGATTTATGCTTCCATTCAACTATGTATGCAAAATTGTGAGTTGCCCGTATTGTGCTCACAGGTCTTTGGCCCATCAGCTAAGCAGAAAGATCTCTATGATCAAGCTGTAATTCCCATTGTGAATGAGGTTTTGGAGGGTTTTAACTGTACCATATTCGCTTATGGTCAGACTGGTACAGGGAAAACTTACACTATGGAAGGTGAATGCAGAAAAGCTAAGGCAAGTCTTTCTATTAATTGAAGTCTCCTTTTTTTTTGCCATGTGATCCTTAATCAATTTAACAAATTAGATGTCAGCTAATTTTTTCTACTTGAAATATGACTGTTTTTAATTATTGTTCCAACTATACTTGCAGAATGGACCTAAAGGTCAGTTACCTTCAGATGCTGGTGTTATACCAAGGGCTGTGAAACAGATTTTTGACACATTAGAAAGTCAAAACGCGGAGTACAGTGTAAAGGTTACATTTATTGAGCTGTATAATGAAGAAATTACTGACTTGCTTGCTCCAGAAGAGTTGTCAAAAATTGCCTTAGAGGATCGACAGAAAAAGCCATTACCTCTAATGGAGGATGGTAAAGGAGGTGTATTGGTAAGAGGAATAGAGGAAGAAATAGTCACCAGTGCAGATGAGATTTTTACTCTTCTAGAACGTGGGTCAGCAAAGCGCCGTACAGCTGAGACTTTGTTAAATAAACAGTCCAGGTATTATCATCTTTTCCCCCAGCTCATCTAATCTTGCAATATTTAACATTCCTTCATTTTGATTTCCTACCATTTGTGATTCAGTCGATCACACTCCCTATTTTCTATCACAATTCACATCAAAGAGGCAACTCCGGAAGGTGTAGAACTAATAAAATGTGGGAAACTAAATCTAGTCGATCTTGCTGGATCTGAGAATATTTCACGTTCAGGTGCTAGGGAGGTATTTTACATTATTTTCATTTCTTCACTTATTTTCTGACATGTCAATTATTACTTGATGTACTATATTCCATGCACAATATAATACTCACTTGCGGATACTCCCTTATAGGGAAGGGCAAGAGAAGCTGGTGAGATCAACAAAAGCTTACTTACTTTGGGACGTGTTATTACTGCTTTAGTGGAGCATCTTGGACACATTCCCTACAGGTTTGGATTGAGGATAGTTGTTCTCATCATTTTTCCATTTGTGGATTATTTGCTGCTTTTGTTTGAGATGTTGCTTCTCTAATTTGCAGAGACAGCAAGCTTACACGATTGCTTCGTGATTCACTGGGTGGTAGGACTAAGACATGTATTATCGCTACTGTTTCACCTTCTGTATACTGCCTAGAGGAGACCCTTAGTACATTAGACTATGCTCACAGGGCAAAAAATATTAAAAACAGGCCTGAGGTAAAGGACAAACGAAAGAATGCATTGCAGTTATATTCCAATTATTTTCAACTGCCTATCTGCTAACTTAGCATAGAAAAAGATTGTTCTTCTAATTGCCTACTGAACTAGCTTTTTAGTGGACTGCATATCATTAATTATGGAGTCTTATTAGTTATTATGTAGCATCAACTGAAAGGCATAAGTATAGAATAACAGATGGTATCGCACATCAAACATGTACTTCTTACCTTCCTTGTAGATTACCTTTATGATAGAAAATTAATATATCACTCGTAAAGTGCCCACTGTTCTTTCTTTGTTTTCTTCTGATTTTTCTACAAACTTGCAGGTTAATCAAAAAATGATGAAATCAACATTAATTAAAGATCTTTATGGCGAAATTGAGCGGCTTAAAGCAGGTATTGCCCTTACATTGATATCATTTTTTCCTTGTAATTGTGGATGGATCAGCAATCATTCTATTCTTTTCAGAGGTATATGCTGCTAGAGAAAAAGTTGGAGTATATATTCCGAAGGAAAGATATCATCAAGAGGAGACTGAAAGAAAGGTAAATGCCTCTTTCAATTCAAACGATACAATACATGGCATACTGTATTCACCAAAATATATCATTTGCCATTAGTGTCTTGAAATGGTAAATGTGATACATTTTTGTTGCGGTTTGTCTCTTTTCGTTCAATCTTGCTTGTATAATTTGATTCACACTAATTATTCCACGGGTCTACTCCTTTCTCACCCTCTCTTACTTTTTGTCGAGTCCTGTGAATACAAGCCCGATCTTAAATTTTCATGGACTTATCTCTATTACTCGTAGCTTAATTCAGCTTATATTACTTATCACTCCAATTTCTCTTGAAGGCAATGGCAGAACAAATTGAGCAAATGGGAGTTTCATTGGAAACAAAGGAGAAGGTTAGAAGATTTATTGTTGCCCTTGATCTCTAAAATGGTTTCAGCTGCTTTTACTTTTCTTCCCACGATTTCTCATGTATTTCATTAACAGCAAATTGAGGATTTGCAAGAAAAGTATGACACTCAGCTTCAGTATTCAGCTGACCTTAGCAAAAAGCTCGAGGCAACAGAGGTGATGTGACATAGATTCTCCTAGGAATCTTGTAAGGTCAATCTATTGACGTCTCATTGCGTGCTTTACCATGCAGAAAAGTTTAGATTACACAAGCAAGCTACTAGCTACAACAAAGGATGAACTGAAGCAAGTTCAGTATAATCTAAACGAGAGAGATTACATAATATCAGAACAGAGGAAAGCAGGTTTGATTTAACCATTATATAAACAAATTTTGCTTAATAATAAAGTTTGAACTGAGCGATGATCTGGATTCCATTTTCATCCTGAGTGTTTTATTTTGAATAGTTTAGTCTGTTTAATTTGTTGAAGTAAGGATTAAGTCTTCACTTTATTCTACACTCATAACATATAAAAAAAAGTAATGTTATATCAACATCATGGTCGGAATTGAAACTTCAAAGAGTGTCATGTCAGCAAACTCTAATGATGATGCAAGCTGATGTACCCTTCCTGGTTCAGATGGTTTGCTAAAGGAAAAGACTAAATCATTATATTTGGATAAACTTTAGGGGCTAACCATAAAATTGCAACTTCAATGATGCAATTGAAAACAGGATCATGTTTCAAGGATGAAAGTTATAACTAACACTATTGTTCTGACAGAATTTGAATATCTTGACTACCTTGAACAGAAAATGCTTTAGCACATCAAGCCTGTGTTCTGCGATCAGACTTGGAAAAATCAATTCGTGACAATGCTTCACTATACTCTAAAATAGGTAAAAAGATTGACATTGTCAATGACTTTTCAATTGAAATTTTATCTCTTTCCTGGCAGATGCTTAGACATTCATTCATTACTAATGTGATGGCACAGCTAGAGAAGACAAACAGAATGCAGCCAATAGGTCTGTCGTGGATAGCTTCAAAGCTGATCTCAAAGAAAAGTTAGGGGCTCTATGCAGTACTGTTGCTTCGTCCATGACTCAGCAGAATGAACACCTCAGATCTGTTGAGAAACTATGCCAATCTTGTCTTGATTTCCATGAAAAGGTATATAACTGCCAATAAGAATAGCACGTTTGCCGCCAAAACTTCTAGTCCTATGCTTATCTGCTTGTTACCTTTGAATCTTTGTTTAGGCTGCTTTAGGACTAAAGAAAAAGCTGCTAGCTTCGAAAGCTTTGTATGCTTCACACATAGAGGCCATCCAAAATGTTGTGCGGTTGCATAAAGCAAGCTCTAATGCTAGCTTCGAGGAACTATCATGCATTGCTTCTACCAACTGCTGTTCTCTTGATCAGGTGGGTGTCCAGTTTAGAATCACGAGCTTTCTTAAGCATTTCACTTGACTGCTTGAGCTTCATAATTCTCAGTCATCAATTTCTTGTGCACCAGTTACTAGCTATGCAAGAAGGAGAGGCAAATCTAATTTTTGGTGATCTACAAAATTTGTTGTGCAATCAACGTGGGGAAATTGCACATTTCGCAGAAGAGTTGCGCAAGGTTTCTACCCTCCCTTTTATGTTATTCCTGTCCAAATATGAGGCACCTTTGTAATATACTCCTTAAAAATATTTATTTGCACTTATAACTCTGTAAAACTAAAATCTGTCCTATAGCCTTAGAAGTGACTAATGTTTGTGCTTAAGAATACTACTTTAAAGAAGGGAATGCCCATTATAACCCTAGAAGCTTTTCAGCAATTCCATACGAGTGTTAGCACAGACCTTAAAACCAATAGTTGCGTCTTTATTCAGACAATTGGAGTCAACACATATCTTCTGTTATTAATTAGGTAGGGTTGAACACTTTAAACCTCACATTTTAGTTTAGTTATTGATACTGCAGTTTGTTGATGTCAATGTTGCAGAGGTTCCGCGTAAGCCTAGATCGGACAACAGAAGTATCAGGTTTTATTCTTGGGCTACTCAACAACCTTATGGAGGAAATTGCTAAGCTTCAAAACCACTCAAGTCATGCCCATGAAGCTCAGGTCAAGAGCTTTGCTGATTTCCAAAGGGCGTACGAGGTAATTAGTTTTATTCACTCAACCTCTCATTTGTAGACCAACTTTTATTTGGATCTGATCATTAGAAAACTATATATTACAGGAGCAGTCAAAATCGGAAGAAGAAAAGCTTTTAGTAGACATAAGCAATTTAGTCTCCATCCATATGCGTCGACAAAAAGAACTGGTATGTCCAAGGGTGTTACAAACACACAATCAAACATTCAGCTCAAAGTTAAATGATAGGTTTATTCCTCTTCTCCTGTAGGGATATAGTTGGTCCCTAGGCTCTCTTTTATATCAATCAAGCCACCACGTTTCGATAGATTATTAAAGCTTCTCAATTGCAAATTTAGTACTCTCTTACGCATAGATATCTGATTTTTTTTTTATGTGGATCAAGCTACCAACTAATAATAACTAAAGTTAAAGAATGAACATGCAAACACTGTTGCAGCTTATGAATAAACGTTATAGGTAGAAGGAATTTGTTTGAATAAAAGGGATGAATTTAGTAACTTGTTAAATTGTAATTAGTTGGTGACATGACACATAAGACTAAGAGATACTTCTAGAAAATTATTAAACTTCTTTCAATTCTTTTTTTATATTTGTGTGTTTATTTTTTATTTTGTTTTATTTTGTTTTGTTTACTCTAAGACCTGATGAAGAATTGTTTGCAGGTGGATCGGAGAATAAATGGGTTGGCTGATGCTGCTGTGATATCTAAGGCATTTTCGGATGAGCACATGGAGAAAATGTATAGGGAAACAAATGATTCAAAAAGGAAATGGGAAGACTTCTCAAAACAAGCTGAGAATGACTGCGTGGAAGGCTCCAACTTTTCTTCAGCAAAACATTGTCGCGTTGAACTTTTGCTCGAACAATGGTCTGTTACAATTTTTTTTTTTCAGATAAATTGTGCAAAATTTCGTGAATTTTTATTGGCGTTTCAGTTTGATCCCCAGCCTTTCAAGTTTTACAATTGTAGTCCTTAACAGTCTTCAAATTTCTCTGTTAAGACTTAAGGACACTAATGTCTTTGTAAGTGTTATGTGATGGACCTCACCTATTACCTGCAAAGGGAGAAGCCCAAAATCTGATTACATATATTGAGATCTTGTCACGAAATTGATTATTAGGGACTCAATTGTAAAGAAAAAAAAGTTAGGGCAAAACTGAAACATTCTTTACAGTCTGAAGATCCATAGTGCAATTACTCTTATCTATTCCTTTGGGTCTCATGTTTTGTTATTCTTGTTTTTCTATTGTATCATTATTCAGTGTAAAAACTGTTGATGCTGCTTCTCAACAATGGAAGAAAACACACGTGTCGGTCAGTGAGATGAGCAGTAAACAAGTTTCTGAAATGGAATCACTTATTAAGTAAGCCCCAAACATTTCAGCAATCAATAGTAAACTCATTTGCTTTGTTATTTTTCTCCTACGTTCTATGCATTTTAATCCTTGCGTGCATGAATATTTCATTGCAGGAGTGCTATCAAGGCGAACGAACAACATGACGATGAGGTTGCCACTGCTCGAAGTGCAGCAGAAGCTGATGTAGCCAATAAATGCAAAGATATTATGCAGCACTTTGAGGGTATGTGACTTTGGCACTGCAAACTTAAATTGCTACTTGAATTATCCAGCACTTCCATGCCTCCTAGGCTCCTCCTATTCATATTATTATATTTATTCTCATTTGGTTCAGATGTATTGTATACTGAGAGAGATTCAGCTTCGGGAATGATGAGGGCAGTAGAAGCTCACTCCACGACCCTGCAAGAACTGCGAGCAGAACACTCAAGTCATGTTGAGGATATTAACGGGAATGCAGAAGATGCGTTCCAACATAGTTATAAGGTGACAACTGCGAAATTCACTATCAAATTGAAATTTACATTGCCATGAGAATCTGTATGTAATTTATATCTAGTGGAGATCTGTCGTTCGAAAAGAAAGAGGCTAAAGTGCAGGAAAAGCTCCTATGTAAGCAACATTTCAGCCCATCGACACTTAAAGGGAGAGGGGCAAAGCAAGGTACATTTATGGAAATTAAACCAAGTATGATGGAATATGATCTGATTGAGTAGAAGTTTAGTGTCTCAAATGCAATCAATAAATCACAGTTCATTAACCGTAGTATCACTTCGCAATAAGCTTTGCGAATAATGTTATAGCTTAGCTGATGGGGTTAGGGTGTGGGTACTACATAGGATATGATATTTCAGGATTTAAAAAATAAAAAGAAGAAAAATCCGATGCTTACGGTGAGAGTTTCCTGCATTATAGCCAAAATACAAGCCTTTAGTTCCAACGTCAAAAATTCTCCATTGAGGCAAGTGCTATACAATCACCTTCTATAATTCTATTGATTTGACTGTTTACTCTTTCAATTGAATATTGTAAAATTTTATATGGTAGGACTATGAATCGACCGGTGAGACTCCGGTTCGGTCTGAATTGGACGTGCGAGCAAAGCTGTGATTGAGTCGCTCCGAACGATGCCAATGGAAGCCCTCCTCGAAGAGTTCCGGGAGAATAATCCTTCGGACTGTGGGAAGGAGCCCAAGCCTTCACTTATACCGCGATCACCGCTTGCGCAGATAAATAAACAAATCTCCTGAGGACCTCTTGCAGATGCAAGAAGTTCTATGCTGTATCTCTATTTGCGATTAATGGTGTATTGTAATCTTATAAGACAAATTACATGCTGGTAATTTTGAGAATGGAGTGGGGAGAGCTACCTTAGCTTCCCCACACGTAGCTTTGTTTCCATTTATAGTAATGTAGTGTTGTGTAAGAGAACCGTAAAAATGCACCAGTTTGATGATTCTTTTAAAAGGAATTACTACTGATAAGTGTTTTACTGGGTTATTGTTGCTCATTGTAGTACCTTGTGATACCAACCGCGATGTGGTATTATGGAATGGCGCACAACACAACATCGGCTGCGGTCTAGTTTAAAGAGGCTCCAATAACAGTTTCTTTTTTGCCTTTTCTCTTTTTTTTTAAAAAATTTCAAACCAGCTCTCTGTCGGGAGTCTCAATAACATGTCGCACGACCATTTTCACAGCAATTTATATTTTTCTATTTTTTCCCTTTTCTTTATTTATTTTTTCACAAAAAGGAGCGCAAAGAAATGTGGAGACACCTATGAATAGATTGTATCAGAAAATTACTTAAACAGTTTTGGTGATTTTGAGTGGGATTATATAATTAGGTAATATTAAGTGGCATAACATTACATTTAATTTGAGCAGTGAAAATAGTCTAGCAAAAGAGCAGTGTTAACTGCCTTCCTAACAACTTAACACGCAGGGTGAAGGCACCTCATTTCAAATTTTAAATCTCGCCTTTCAATATAATCGCTTTGTCTGCTTGCAATTTTCTCAACATTTGAACCAAATTGATCAGGTGAAACAAAGATGCACAAATATATGCATGTGCTTGAATAATGGCATCAACATGTACGCTCCTGCATCTTGACAGAAACAGGAGAACTATTATCAGAAAGCATAACAAAGTTGGAAGGGATAAAGTACCATCACTCAATGGTTAGTGCAAGAAGAAGCAATTTCAAACAAGGATTAAAATACCATGGTACAGAATCATGCTAGAAACTTATTGGTATGGTACAACACGGTGTGTGCCAGATCATGCCGATGCATGCCGATCACAAAAAATACGAGTATGCCAATACATAATGGCATGAACTATTTATTTTCTTTAGCAACAAAATACTCCGACTGTTTATTATATATTTTTATCAAATATTTTAAATTGTATTGAGAAAATTACTAAGTTAAAAAAATAGAAGATTTTGAACTGTGCCATCAGCACGAGAGCTGTATCATGCCGATATCTTGCCGGCACGATAGATACGACCCGTGCAGACGGGCACTTAAATCCTTGATTTCAACTACTTGAGATGAAATTAGGTACCATTATTTCTAGTAGTCCCTTAGGGTTGTCCACATGGACCCAATGCCCAGACTTAGGAAGAATGTGAAACGTAACCTTGCCCTCTTCCACCACTTCTTCCTTTGCTGCCAGGGCCTCGAGTCTCTGAAGTACGTGAGGGTGCCATCTATCGCTGTTTTCTGCCCTCACAATCGCAATCTCCAAGCCCTTCGGAGGATGCTCAAGTAGAGACCAGTAACTCCTTTTCCTGCAGTTTTTGGTTTACTTCATCAAAAGGGCATTTACGAAAAAAAAATGAAGGAAAAATCATTACGTAACTAGCAAATATTGAAGTGACTTGAAGGTATCAGTATTTGCTGACACATTGTAAAAGTGCTGAAACCCAAGTTATCAATATTAGTATGGCAAACTCAATTTCTTTTCAAACGTCAAAAATTTTCAATTTGAAATTATTGGGGATTAATACGTGTGCCATAGGGCTTACCGGTAAGATTGGAACATCTCAATAGCGGCGTGAAGATCAAAAGACCACGCCACTCGTTCACCTTCTTTCTTTAGGTTGCTGCCGATCCATTCGGAGAGTGACTTGGAAAAGCCTAGAGAGAGCATATGATCGACGACCCACCTGATCGTGCATAAATTTCAGAAGCAATGAACTTTCAAATATACGAATAGCCTTCCTCAAGAGAATCAGGCCAAGAATATGCTTTATCGGTTCACCAAAAGAACCGATTGGAGGGATCTAATACAAGAAAGAAATCATAAATTCAGAGCTGGTCATATACTCTGATTTCTTCAAAAAGATGGGAGTCCTTCAATGGAATTTCAGACTTCAATTTTCGAAGATTAATAAATCATATAATACTAGGGAATTCTAAGCACAAAGTTACGACCGAATTCTTTCTAGGAGAAATTTTGGCTGCCAGTCCAAGGACTAATTTCACCCACCTGGAGCTTTGAAGAAATACTATTCGAATAAAGCTGTTTGAAGTAGTACTGGCAAACCTCTTGCAGAACAAGCTACACAACTGTTCTCAGGACTTGATAGACTTGGGTTCTAATCTGGTAAACCAGGTGGAAGCAACCTTAGCGAGGGAACTCCGGAACTGTCTCATCAGAATGGGATTGTGGGTGGTATCAATGCATTGTGTCATAAATTTTGTTTGGCTAAATGCTTGATAAGATCGGAACAGCCATCATATAGGTTGAACATGGGTAGAAGATATCCTGGAGGATAGGGCTCCAGGTAAACATTCGGCTGAAAAAAGGGTCGGACATAAGTTTGGAATTCACCAAGGTCCCATGCAAATCCCTACATTGGTCAAATGATACTAATCAAGTGATTGACTAGACAAAAGTTCAAGCTATGTAGATGCGTTAAGCTACATATCTTTGAAGCAATTTTCTTAGGAGGTACAAACTGATAGAGAATAGCGCAATATCTTTTGCTTCAGTAGTAACTATGCAAAATACAACTTCATGATTAAATATTGGGATTTGAATTTTGTTGAGAACCTATTCAAGTGTTGACAATCCTACAGTCTCTGACCATAGGACGCGAGGAATATATGAGACTTTGTGATAACCTAGGAAAACTTGGAAGAATCAGAGAAAAGTTTAGAAATAAAGGAAATCTATATATCATGGGAAGAAAATCATCTAATGGCGGTGCTATTACTGAAATGCAAAATTTTCATGGTAGATGATTAATGTAATCCTTGTAGTGGAATAAGGTGATAGAGCAGCAGCTGAGAGGTAGAGGTTCCATTAGAGGGTTTTTTAGTGCAATAATCTTCTCCTAAAATTTTATTCTAAAAATAGATCTGTCAAATTTTTATTTATAAAGAATAATTGCCTATATACCCCTCATATGTTTGAAAATATCTGATTTACCCCTACTTTTTTTTTTCTTTCTAAAATACCCCTCATATGTTCCACCGTTATTGCAAAATACTCCTGCAGTTATCTTATGTTAAGTTAACTTGGGTTAAACATGAGTTAAATATCTACCACAGTTAAAAAAAATTAAAATGCCAATTTTGCCCTTAACTTAAGGGCAAATAAGAAATGTTGGTGATGGTAGGGGGGTTTATTGGAAAAGACCAAAAGTCAAAAATACTTTTTGTGCACCTAACTGTAAGGGCAAATAAGAAAGACAGTGATGGTGGAAGGGTATATTTGAAAGGGTAAAATAGTAATTTTACAAAGATAACAGAGTTAATCAACAGATTTTAACTCTACGGGTATATTTGAAAGGGTAAAATAGTAATTTTATAAAGATAACAGAGTTAATCGACAGATTTTAACTCTACGGGTATATTAGAAATAGGTTGGAACGTAGCAAGGGTATTTTCAGTATTAGCCTTCTAAGAGAGATAAATCGGAAAGTCGGAAACTTCACAGGGGTATATAAGCAATTGCCCCTATTTATAAATATGGTCCTATAAAAGCAGTGAACCATTCACCGCTTTCTTTCTTTTTCTCACATCTTTCTATATTTCTATAATGGTAAAAGCGGTGAATGGTTCACCGTTTTTATTCTTTTTTTACTCCTAATGAGGAGTTATGAATGCGGTTAATCAATCACCGCATTTAGAGGTCTATTTTTATAATTATTTTTTAAAAAAATTATTTTTACAATTATAAAAATCGATAGGATTATTTATAAAAAAAATTCTCCATTAGAGGCACCCTACTTGGACTTTGATCATATGAATATCCTTTTTTCCTTAAAAAAAAATGTCTAAGCAAGATAGGTTAAAAGGTCCAAATAAGCTCTTCATAAACTAGAAATAATTTAGAATGTTATTCATGAGAATCTCATAGCTTGAATTATCCTGCTTTATTACCACTTAGAATATCAGAAATGTTTGCTGAAAAAAGACAAGAGGTGCTGCTACAATACAGGACAAAAGAGCACCATCTTCTTGAATAAGTTGAAACGCTCAAACGATCTACATCATTTTAGTGGTTTAGCAATTCTTAGGGCATAAGAGCTGTCATAACATATAAGATAGATAAAAGACAAGAGGTGCTGTCACAATACAATACAGGAGAAAAGAGCACCATCTTCTTGAATAAGTAGAAAAGCTCAAAAGCTCTACGCCATTTTATTGGTTTAAGTTACTTCATAGGGCATTAGGGCACAAGAGCTGTAGTAACATATAAGATAATAACATATAAAATATCCTTAAGAGTGTTCTCCCTTGAGAGAAATAGCATGAGTATGGGCTCAACCTAATTTGTTTTGTTCTTTCAGTTCTGATAGAGGAAAAGAATTGCAGTATTATACTAGTTCTTCATCTTATGATTAATCTTCTTACTGTTCTGTTTTTTCACAGATGCCTATTTAATGTTCACAACAATCTCTTTCATCAAATAATGCATTTGCCATCCATTTTACTGCGCTAACAGCCATGCTACGATTTGCTCTATCAATTTGCCATGACCACAGTTTAGCTACTTCGTTGCTTATTATATCATTAATCTATAAGTCACTCTTTGTTGGGTTGAGAGAGAGAGAGAGAGAGAGAGAGAGAGAGAGAGAGAGAGAGAGAGAGAGAGAGCATACTTGCGTGATGGAAGAGACGAAGGAAGACTGTTGAGAGTAAGCAAAACCTTTTCGACTTCACCATCACTGTCTTCTGAGTTCACTTCTCCAGGAACTGAATCTAACACCCAAAGCTGTTCTACATCAAAGAAAAGAAGAACCAACTCAACTGTAGTACACTAGAAGAGATAAGATCAAGAGGCACTTCAGAGAGATGGTACTACAAATTATGTTCACGGTTGTTTTAAATTGCATGGACTTATTAAAATAACATGAAGAAAGAAATTCGAATCATATATTACATTAGCAAACTTAGTATGAAATAAGATGATATGATAACTCTAGTTGCTGGAGAAAAAACAAGAGCTTCGAGCCAAATTCAAACTAGCAATATAAGAACTGAAGCAGCTGAAAACATATCATTCACAAATACATGAGTTACTCCACTGAAATGCACAAGTATTGTGAGGTAAACACTGAAATGTAAGAATTAACACAGCAGGTAACCTTAGATGAAATACATAAGTTGTTGAATCAATGCATATCAAAGTAGATTGAAACATAGGCATGAAGGGTCACAACAATACTCAAGTAAACACCAACAAGCGAAGTGCATTTATCTATGGCAATATAGCGGAGTAGGGGTGGCAATCCACCTTGTTGTTGCTGTTCGCGAGCCTGCTCGTGTTCGACTTGAAATGAGCTCCAGATCTAATTGCTCGTTTCGTGAACGAGCTGAACACGAGCTGAATTTTTCAGCTCGCCGAACATGAGCTGGGGTCAACTCGTTCGTGTTCGGTTCGATAACAGCTCAAAAACACATATATTTTATATTTATATAATTTATGTTTACATATATGAATAAATAGTTATATATATATAATATAGATTTTTATTATTTGATTCTTAGCCCAACCTAAATATAAAGACTAATTCAATTATACAAAAACCTATTTATATGTAAAGTTTCAACCATTAGATCAAAGTCTAATGGATAAGATCTCATAAATTTATTTCATATATATATATATATATATATATAGAGAGAGAGAGAGAGAGAGAGAGAGAGTAGGGCTACTATACTCTTATGAGTATAGAGTCCTTCGTACTCATAAGTTGTTTTCGATGTTGGGGCTTCCGAATTGACGATCCACACCGTTAAACATGATCTAGAGTATTTGAAACATCTAGAAAATAAATTTCGTAATATTTCGAAATCATTATAAAGTCCATCAAGCGGATATAAAATGAACGGTCAAAATCGAATGACGTCTAAAAATGGATGATCGGATCCTTCAATTTAAGATCGGGATTATTGATCTTTATCTAGGTAATGAATAGAATTTTCTATCAAACATTCAAGCTATTCCGATTCTTTTACACCGTTAAACTAGCAAGTATTACATACGTTAAAAATTGTCAATTTTGTGAGCTATTGATCATAAGGTAAATGATATTGAAAAATTATAAAATTTAATTTCTACAAGTTTTAAATGCTCTAGATAATGTTTAACGGTTTGGATCGTCGATTCGGAAGCTCTATCATCAAAAACAACTTATGAGTACAAATGCTGCGATCGTACTCATAAGAGTACAGTAGCCGGACTCTTTCTCTCTCTCTCTCTCTCTCTCTCTCTCTCTCTCTCTCTCTATATATATATATATATATATATACCGTTAAAAATTGTCAATTTTGTGAGCTATTGATCATAAGGTAAATGATATCGAAAAATTATAAAATTTGATTTCTAGAAGTTTTAAATACTCTAGATAATATTTAGCGGTCTGGATCGTCGATTCAGAAGCTCTATCATCGAAAACAACTTATGAGTATGAATGTGATCGTACTCATAAGAGTATAGTAGCAGTACGAATGCGATCGTACTCATAAGAGTATAGTAGCAGGACTCTCTCTCTATATATATAATTCTTTTAACTTGTTGTTCATGAGCTAGCTCGTGTTCGGCTTGTTGATAAACGAGTTGAACACGAGCTGAATTTTTTGGCTCGATACTTTAGCGAGCCAGATCGCGTTTGGCTCGTTTATGAAAATGAGCCAAACACGAGTTGGCCCTAGTTCGCTCGTGTTCGGCTCGTTGACACCGCTAATAGGGAGTGGAATTAGCCATATACATGGGCTTTTAGAGTAACGGGACACTTAAGATTTGCAACAGAAAAAAAAAGCAACCGCAACGCCCTTCCTATGTATGAGTACCCCACCTTAGCAGAAAGAAATATTAGAAAAAGTGCAGGCTGTGCAGCGTCGTCTTGGAGCCTTTACATATTAACATCAAATATTGATAAAATTCAAAGAGGCAATACAGACTTTGGAGAATGGTGCTCAACTTATAGGCTTGTCCTCCTCCGTTTTGATAATAAGTTTAATAGTCTGTTTTTTAACCTATTACATCCTATTAAATCATACCTCAGGCAAGAGTCATCCTCCTAAAGCACCTTCTCAAACCACCGATTGTCTTAATCTTTTATCCGCATGTCCAATGTTTAATCAAATATATTCAACTGCCATAGAATTTTCTTTGGAATTGATTAGTGTCCTGCTATCTTTCTGCTAGTTGAATTCCTTTCAGACTGTTCTCAGCTGCAGGGAAATCCTTTTTTTTTATTAACCTAATAAAGGAATAAAGAAGGCTGGGCATTGAGTGAGGTATTTAGATGCTGAATAGGATTTTGCACGATAAAAGACAAATCAATGACAAACTGTAACCAGAAAACATGTCGTTTAACTATCATCAAAGTGTGGTCCAAACTATAGTCTTATCAAGAACACAATCTAAATGTCTAGGAACACACAAAACAGCTAGATACTTTACTAGAAATGATGGGGATCCAAAATATAAAAGAATGTCATAGTTTTACATACTTATCATCCTTATATCACAAATGTTAAGAGCTGCTTCACAAGTTTGCTCATACAAAGAAAGTAAAATAAGAATGACAAGGACATGAGCACTACCTGTTTGGGTAAGACGGCGGATTCCCCATAGTCCCCACGAGCACAACTCGCGGCGAACTCTAATGCGACTTTTCCACCCATCGAATGTCCAATAACGACATCTGGCCAATTCCAATCATGGCTCTTCACCAGATTTGCCAAATCTCTCGCTGCATTGACCATATCATGGGGAGGCTCCAACCCTGTAATTCCAGCTGATCTTCCGTGGTTTCTCAAATCTGCAAGAACCATCCTCCATTCTGTTCTTCAAATTCACAAACATAATTCCGACAATTAATTCTGATAAAAGTATTACAAGTAAAACAGATGGCACTAATTACCCGAAGAAAGATGCAATTTCCAGCAATCAAAAACAGAAAAAAGAGGGAGGGAATATTTTAGATAACCTTTCATATGGGTATAGCCCGACGTTACTTTTGGTTAAAATGTATGGAGAACCCCCCCTACTTTATATTAATTGAGACTCTCTCTACTTTCATCTGTTTTTATCGGGCTTTTTTAGCATTTAACCCCCTCAGATTTTTTTTTTCACAAATAGACCCACAATATATAATTACAAGATTGACCCTATCCCTGTCATGCAAGCATCACACAAGCGCTACGTGAGCGTGGTTGGTGGTCCAAGAATAAGTTTCATGGTGGACCAGTTACCGTATCTAGACATGGTAAACCATTCACCGTATTTATTCTACTGTGGCAGTGGACAAGTCTAGAGCATATGATTAAGTTAAACACGGTGAATGGTTCACCGTGTTCAACTTATCCCTAAATTCCCAACTCGCTCACATGGCGCTTGCGTGGCGGGGCGGGTATAGGGCTAATTTTGCAAATATAAATTTTGTGGGGTTATTCGTTGAAATTTTTTTTTTCTGAGGGGCTAAATGCAAAAAAGCCAGTATTTATCTTGAGTTATTTTAGTCGATCAAATTGGGGATTTCATTAATATTAGTAGCATTGTCATTAAGTAGTAACAAAATCCACACTTCCTCCAGCTGAAAAATAGTTAAGAACAATGAAACCTACCTGACGGAATTAGTGAGTAATTCAATTAAACAGCCGGTTCACTCGATCAAAATAAATGACATCAAAATTTTTAACAATTAATTGAAGAGGACGAGTCAATAGAAAAAAGAGGAGGAAAAAAAAGAAGAAAAAAATCAGGTGCCTATCTCAAAATGTTCTGTAATTGAGTGGGTCTCTAAACATTTGTTTAACCTTTTTAGTTAAAGAATCGTGAAAGTTTGAAACTTCACAGAGCAAATGACTAACATCTTACCTATGCAGCATCAAAAGTAAGCCACTGAGAAGGGCAAATGGGGGGGTTTTGATTATTACCATCGGATGGAGAACGCTTCGAGAGCTCAGAGGCGAGATTTCTCGCGAAGGTTCTCCAGTTGCGTCCGGAGCCGAGGAGGCCGTGCAGGACCAACGCGGTGGCGTCAAAGCGCTGGTCGGAGGGTTGGATCACGTCGTACGCTAGGGTTTCCGAGGATCGCGAATCGTGGTGGAGAGGAGACGAGGGGGATCTCGCGAGGAAAAGGGGAGAAGAGGAGAGGAGGGGGCGAGATCGAAGAGAGGAGGGTTTGAGAGATGATCTCGCCATGCTCGTGTGCTTCCTCTAGGAATGAATAAGACTGCATGGTTTGGGTAGAGAGACAAGGAGGACAAGAATGGGAGGAGTTCTGACGCGCGGTAGGTGTTCCGGGTTCGACGGGGGTTCAGAGCTAAGTAATGTTATGTAGGCCCGGCTGGCAAAGGAGCGAGCCGGTTCGATATTTGGCTGCCTACCTCGAGCTAGGCTCCGAATTAAATGAGCCCAACTTAAACAAAGCTCGAATTAAACTCGACCTTCGTTGAGTTCTGAGTCGAGTAAAAACTAGTTATTTCAAAAATAGAATTAAATTCAGAATTAAGGTATAGTTAAAGTAATTTTCTATTTAGTTGAGAATTGAGTTTAGTTTAGATATAAGTAAAATAGTGTTTGGTTGGAGCAAATAAAATAAGAAGGATAGTGGGTATTTATACATAAAAAATAATAATATTATCCTATTTATTAAATTTAAATTTAAATTTAAATTTAAAATTTAAAATTTAAAATTTAAAATTTAAAAATTTAAAGTTAAAAATATAAAATGTCAAATTTAAAATTTAACTAATTAAAAATAATAATTTAAAATTCAAAATTCAAATCTATATTTTTAAATCGCAAATTTAAAAATTTAAAGTTACATGTATAAAATATCAAATTTAAAATTTAAAATAATTAAAAATAAAATTTTAAATTTTAAATTTTAAATTTTAAAAAATAAATATTAATTTTAAAATTTAAAATTTTTAAATTTTTAAATTTAAATTTATATTTAAAAATTAAATAGGGGTGGGATTAACTCACCCCTATTCCTTGGGGTGTGTGTTCCCCCTTTAACCTCGAATCAAACTGTGCGGAAAAGATCAAATATATATTGCAATTTGCATAAAAAATTTACAAATTTTGAGTTTTTGTAAAAACTAGACCGTCTTTTTTAATTTTGTAGATCGGTTCTAATTTTTAGCAAATCGACCAAAATATTTTTATTCCTTTTTTTTTCTCTCATTCTTTTTTTTTTTCCCTCTCAGAAGAGGCAGCGGAGGTGAAGGCGGAGGCGGAGGTGAAGGCGGAGGCGGAGGCGAAAGCCGCCCCGCGCACTCTCGCCCTCGACCATGCCAGCACCTCGTATTTAGGATTTGTAAATTAATTCTAGTTGGATTAGGATTAATATTTAAATTTATTAGCGATAAATTAAGATTTAAATATTAATTAGAGTATAAATCTAACTAGATTATGATTAATATTTACATAAATTAAGATAGATTTAAATATTAATTAAAGTTGAAATCCTAAATATATTAGGATTGGGGTGCGTTTTTGTAGAGCTTTATAAATAGCTCTTGAGTTGAGGGCTTCAGTCGGTGTACGCCTAGAGAGACAGAGCGCCTTGGTTGTCGTACGAGAGAGGGAGAGACAGTTAGTGAGTTGAGTGCACCCAGTGCATATGTGCACATGAAAGGTTGTCTTTCAGGTATATAAAAGATGAGAGAAGGGTAGGAGGGATTCAAAATGAGGGTTTGGGTTGTAGCTACTCAGTTGCAGAAGATGAGTCAGGTGTAATTTTTTCTTATTTAGTGAATCTTATTTTATCCGAATAATTTCTGTTTGGTTATTTTTCTCTTTTTTGTGATTATATCAGCTTTTGCTGAGCAGACGTGTTTATGGTAAAAACTCGATTCGACGCTTCCGTTGTGGAATTCCAGCAATCGGTACTAGATCAACAACAGTCAGTTACAGAGAGGATTGCGGATTCTCAACAATTGGTATCAGAGCTGAAGGTTACCGATCTGCGGGAGAGGTCGACGGAGATGGCCACGAAATTCGAAATCAAAAAGTTCGACGGTAAGAACAATTTCGGATTGTGGTAAATTAAAGTACGGGCAATCCTCGTACAACAAGAATTAGATGAGACGTTGAACGGAAAGAGGCGAAGCCGACGGGAGGTCACGGATACGACATGGACGAAGATGGAGTAGAAGGCATTAAGTACGCTTCATCTATCATTAGCAGATGAGGTTCTTTACAACGTAGCCAGCGAGACGACACCGGCGAAGTTGTGGAAGAAACTAGAAGATCTATATATGACCAAATCACGACGAACGGGTTGTATACGAAACGATTTGTTTACATTGCAGATGCAAGAAGTGGCAAGCCTACATGAGCATCTGAACGAGTTCAACAAAGTGGTGACCTAGTTGACTAGCATTAGAGTCAATCTGGATGACGAGGATAAGGCGTTGATTTTACTATCTTCGCTACCGACGACATATGAGCATTTGGTGACCTTGTTGCTTTATGGCAAGGAGACCATCATCATGGAGGCGGTCACAATGACGCTTCTCTCGAACGAGATGCGGAAGATGACTCAGGAGTCCGGCATGCAGAATCGTGATAATGCTTTGGAGGCGAGAGCAAAGAAGGAGGCGAGAATATTGGCGACCCAATATTGATAGAAAAAGCCGCTATCTGAGGTAGAGTGCTTTTACTGTCATAGGAAAAGGCATATCAAGCTCAATTGCCGAAAGCTTCAGAATAATCTAAATGAGTTAAAGCAACAGAAGAAGAAAACTGTCGTGAACTAGGATGATACGATATCAGCAACGATGTAGGTGGCAGAGTCGGCGATGATCGATTCTGATGTGCTATATGCGGCGATCAGAGGTGCAAAAATTTCGGACGATGCTTTGGTGCTTGATTCGCTGTGTTCCTTTCACGTTTGCCCGAAGAAAGCATCTTTTGCCACCTATAAAGCAATTAAGGATGTAAAGGCTCTGATGGGGAACGGGATGGCGTGCAAAGTTTTAGGAGTCGGCACTGTGAAGATCCGAATGCACGATGGGGTTGTGAGGACGTTGGGTGTGCGACACGTTCCTTAATTGAAGCGAAATTTGATCTCGTTTGGCACGTTGGATTCGAAGGGTTGCGATATTTTGGCTTCAGGTGGAGCCATGAGGGTCTGAAAACGAGATCGAGTCATGTGCGAGGCGAACAAGCGCGGGAACTGATACGTTCTGCGGAACGGAAGCACAGTCAGAACGAAAGCGAAGGCGGTTTGGGTTCCAAAAGTTCACGGAGGTGTAGTCGCTTGAGGCGAAGTGACGAATGTGGCGGCATCGAGCGGAGGAGACAAGCTCAAGGTGGAGCTTGCATGGTGAGCTCGACACAGTAGTTCAAGATTACAAATCAAACCAAGGTGGAGAATGTTCGGATTTGATTAGATTTGTAGATTAATTCTAGTTGGATTATGATTAATATTTAAATCTATTGGAGATAAATTAAGATTTACATATTAATTAGAGTATAAATCTAAATAGATTAGGATTAATATTTAAATCTATTAGAGATAAATTAAGATAGAATCGATTACCCCTCTTAGAAGGCTAATATTGAAAATATCCTTACTACGTTCCAACTTATTTGTAATATACCCCTAAAGTTAAAATCTGTTAATTAACTCTACTATATTTGTAAAATTACTATTTTGCCCTTTCAAATATACCCTTTCATTATCACTGTTTTTCTTATTTGTCATTAAAATCAGGGGTACAAAATATATTTTGACTTTTGGTCTTTTTCAATATACCCCTCTACCGTCACCAACATTTCTTATTTGCCTTTAAGTTAAGCGCAAAATTGGTATTTTAATTTTTTTTTAACTATGGTAGATATTTAACTCACGTTTAACCCAAGTTAACTTAACAGGAGATAACTTGTGACACCCCAATAGTCCCACATCGGATGGGAATAGAGTTGTCATTGGGTTTATAATAGACTTAGACACTAGTAATAATAATTGGGCTTAAGTATTTTTGGGCGGTGGTTGGGCGCAACGAGTTATTATTGCTAGTGGGGTGGTCATTACATTTGGTATCGAGCGGTTCACCGGTGGACATGTGTGGCGAGTCTCGGCGAGCTAGGGTGCGGATGACGGGCTAGCGAGACGAGTCTCACATAGCACAGTGATCTTGGGCGATGTATGTGATTGGATGACGAGCGACGAGGACGTCGGGGCCTTAACGAAGTACGCGACAACCCAATAGTCCCACATCGGATGGGAATGGGGTTCTTATTGGGTTTATAAGAGACTTAGACACTAGTAATAATAACTGGGCTTAAGCATTTTGGGCTAGTGGTTGGGCCCAACGAGTTATTGTTGCTAGTGGGTTGTATCGTTACATTTGGTATCAGAGCGGTTCGCATTTGGACATGTGTGGCGAGTCTCGGTGAGCAGTGCGGATGACGACTAGCGAAACGAGTCGCACATAGCCTGGTGATCTTGTGCTGGGTGTGATTGGGCTGACGAGGACGTCAGGGCCTTAACGGGGGGAGTCTGTGACATCCCAATAGTCCCACATCAGATGGGAATAGAGTTGTCATTGGGTTTATAATAGACTTAGACACTAGTAATAATAATTGAGCTTAAGCATTTTGGGCTGGTGGTTGGGCCCAACGAGTTATTATTGCTAGTGGGCTGGGTCGTTACATTTTCGACGTAGTTGGTTACCTTGTGTTGCTGCCAAAACGTCCCAATTGGAGTGTTTTGGGGCAGCGGGTGACTCGTGGCACGAGTCGGTGAGTTTCGGGACACTTAGTGGGTCCCGACGGCGTCCCGGTGTGATTTACGGGATTCCCGGTGAGTTACGGTGATCGGTTTTGGGAAACCGATCAGGGGACTTGTGTGGGAGTTTGTGAGTCTTGTGTTTTGAGTTGTGGGTTGGTTACTGACCGGTGGATCTTCGTAGGTCGGTCGACTTGGGCGTACCCAGTGTTCCGTCTCGATATTGACAGGTGGGTGCCTCGAGTTGGTAGTCGGTGAGAGCGTTTCACTTCCTTCTCCTGCTTTTCTATTCCAGCATTTTTTAGTCTCTGCATGTCATTGTTGCTTATCGTTTGGTTATCGTATTCCGTTGATTTCATATCATTAGTTGTTGATAGACATGTAGAGCAGGTTGGCATTTGTGTTTCAGTATCTCTGTGGACTTTGTGTCCAGGCAACACATTGACTCTCTCGTCATGTGTTTCGATCTGGTTGATCGAGGTTCGGCGTTGTACGCCCTAGCAGTTTCACAGTTCGGCGGTGTACGCCATTGTTGTTGGCTTCGGCCTAGGCACCGGCTTTAGCCGGGTTTCTTTTTTAGCAAACCAGCATGACTTAGTCACAGCACTTGGGGGTATTCATGACACCGGATCGGTTTGGCCACCGATCGGAGGTGTACTTATCCGGATGGGTCGTCCTTTGGGGCGGATGGATCAGGTCGGTGCAGGTTAGTGACAGGCAGCGCTTGAGATCTGCGGACCAATATAGCAAGCACAGATTGGGTACAGTTTCTGGTTCTTTACTTTGAGGCATTATTAGTATTGTTATCTATACAGTAGCAGGTTTATTTATTGCTTCTTATTATCGGGCGTAGCTACTGTAGTTCTATTTCATATCACAGCTTACATATTGTTTATCTATCTCCTTTGATCTCCGGTGTTTACGGCTTGCCTTCGTGGCTTCCGGTACCCACTCGGAGGGAGACCTGTTTACATGTTCTCACCTCCCCACTATTTTTCTTGCGGGTAAGGAGATAATGTTTGGGCGCAACGAGAGGACGACCTAGCTAGCCTGCCATAGCGTCGTCACCCTGGTTATATTTTATTTCCTGCACTTTCTAGTTTTTAATAATTAATGGTTCAGTTAGATGATCTTACTTGTTTGTCTGAATATTGTGAGCTGAATGGTTTGGTTTTCCTTTCCATGTGATTGGAGTTTATGAATACATTGTTTTGGTTTATGGATCTACAGTTTTGTGATATGCATACTTTGGCTCTTGGATTGTATTCATGGTTTTCCGAATCGTGATTTCTACCCCTCGAGGCAGTCGACTTTCAAAATAGAGTTTCCGTGTAGGAAACAGTTTTCAAAAGAATTTCGAATGGTTTTCTTGATTGAATGAATAGAGTTTAAAAACAAAGCTTCCGAGTGGGGAGCACTTTTAAATAGGTTGTTTGTTGTATTGTGCATTGCATCATCCAGCGCCTAAGGAGTGTTTAGAGGCATGCATCATTTTAAGGATTGCTAGCTGTATGGAAATGCACGGCATGATATGGTTGTTGATTGGTGAATGTATTTGTGGTTGAGATCTGTTGTATGAGTTGGTGCGCCGTACAAATACAAAGGAGACTGTTCGAGGAACAGAGGAACTTTGTATTTGTGGCGGAGTCTGTACGTCACGGGGGCCGAGGTTAAAAAAAAAAAAAAAAAATCCATTTGCTTCTATCGAAAAGGACCCGGGCGTGACGGATTAAGATGGTATCGAGCCGGTTCACCGGTGGACATGTGTGGCGAGTCTCGGGTGAGCCGGGAGTGCGGATGACGGGCTAGCGAGACGAGTCTCACATAGCCTGGTGATCTTGGGCTGTGTGTGATTGGGCTGACGAGGACGTCAGGGCCTTAACGGGGGGAGTCTGTGACACCCCAATAGTCCCACATCGGATGGGAATAGAGTTGTCATCGGGTTTATAATAGACTTAGACACTAGTAATAATAATTGAGCTTAAGCATTTTGGGCCGGTGGCTGGGCCCAACGAGTTATTATTGCTAGTGGGCTGGGTCGTTACATTTGGTATCAGAGCCGGTTCACCAGTTGGACATGTGTGGCGAGTCTCGGCTGAGCCGGCGTCTGGATGACGAGCTAGCGAGACGAGTCTCACATCGCCTGGTGATCGTGGGCTGTGTGTGTGATTGGACTGACGAGGACGTCAGGGCCTTAATGGGGGGAGTTTGTGACACCCCAATAGTTCCACATCGGATGGGAATGGGGTTGTCATTGGGTTTATAAGAGACTTAGACACTAGTAATAATAACTGGGCTTAAGCATTTTGGGCCGGTGGTTGGGCCCAACGAGTTATTATTGCTAGTGGGCTGAGTCGTTACATTTGTATCGAGCCGGGTTCACCGGTGGACATGTGTGGCGAGTCTCGGTGAGCGAGTGCGGATGACGGGCTAGCGAGACGAGAGCTCACATAGCACTTTGGTGATCTTGGGTGTGTGTGATTGGGTGACGAGGACGTCGGGGGCCTTAACGGGGAGTACGCGACACCCCAATAGTCCCACATCGGATGTGAATAGAGTTGTCATTGGGTTCATAATAGACTTAGACACTAGTAATAATAACTGGGCTTAAGCATTTTGGGCTGTTGGCTGGGCCCAACGAGTTATTATTGCTAGTGGGCTGGGTCGTTACATAACTGCAGGGGTATTTTACAATAACGGTGGAACATATGAGGGGTATTTTAGAAAGAAAAAAAGAGAGAGGATAATCGGATATTTTCAAACGTATGAGGGGTATATAGGCAATTATCCCTAATCCCTATATCATATTATTGTTATACAACTATTGATGTTTAGTTCTTACTATTAGTTTTTGATGGATTTTTAGTTCTATTACGTTGCAGATGTATGATAACTTGGATTTACCTTTTGCAAAATTGCGGCTAATATAAAATGTCGAAACTTAAAATTTAAATTTTAATAGTTGAAATTAAAATTTCACCATGTAAAATTGAACATTTGAATTGTAAGGAAGTGAATTCTCGAAATCCGAGAGTTGCACCATATTTAGAATCGACTGATTGTCGAGTGGATGGACTTCGGAAAGTTCGAAGTTGATCCGAAGGCAAAAAGTGCATCGGAGTTGCTCCCGGTGAAGTTCGGAAGCATTGTGCGTTTTGGTGCGCATATGCGCGAAAACGGAACCCGAAAAGCTATGTTGGGTTGTTAGCTAAATTCGGCATTAGCGTGGATGAAAAGATGATGAAAAGGTGTTCGAAAACATGTTTGGAAAGTCTCGATTCGATTTGAAAAGAATCGGAGGTCAAACGAGCGAAAACGAGCGAAAACGGACCCAAATCTGAAAATGCTGAAATTTTGGCTAAGTACTTGGGGTCCGGACCCTGGAGATGGGATCCGGATCCCGAGCCCCGAAATTGCCCAGTTTGCTTACGGGATCCGGACCCCATGGGCTAGGTCCGGACCCCAGCCGCGCAGAATGCCCAGTGGCTTACGGGATCCGGATCCCATGGGCCAGGTCTGGACCCCAGCTGCGCAGAATGCCCAGTTTGGGGCATTTTGCATAGTTGAGGGGGCTTTTGGCATCTTGTTACAATAGAGAGTTATAGAAGGGATTTCCTTCTCTCTTTCTCTCATTTTCCCCTCACACACACACTGTCACGCCCCGGGACCGCCAATTTGGTCGGTTCGGGCACGCCAACAGACGCCGAACGGACAGAGCCTCCCCTGTCCGCCCAAGGCTCAACAACAACGAGTACATGTATAAAGAAATAAACATTTCCCAGGATAATATTTCAATATACATGGCTTGCACGAAGGCAAGCAACAACCAACACAAGTGAAAGTAATCTAACTATTACATTCATACATAGTATCTTGATCACTTTCAATCAGATACAAAGTTCATACAATTTCTTTACATTCATTCATTACATTTTACAATTTCATCTCTCAAATGAACTTAATACATTTTCATCTCTCACACGATTTTATTACATTTCCATTTATCAACATAATAGATGAAACATACAGAGGGTGTCTCTATACACAATGGTAGCACACTACCTAGAGCACGATAACCATGCCACGAGCCACGATCGCCCCGCTCGCGCTAGAACCTGCATGGTTAGTGGGATGAGAACTACAACGAAGTTCCCAGTGGGTTCGGCCGCCAACCTCGCCGACTTGCCCACTAGGTCTATTCAGGCATATGTAAATGAAAGGTAGATAGATATCAAACCAACTAATGCAATACTAATACAATGCCTGCAAGGAAACTGAGTCAACAGATAGATAATCAAATACATGATAATTAGGCATGCATGTTCTCGTTCTTGTTCTTATTCTTTTTGGCCTTTACCCAATCATCCCGGGGTACTCCTGGTTCACCCCAAAACTCACAATTCAAATTTCCGTCTACCGGGGGAGGCTAATAGCACTACCACCCGAGGGATCTTCGCCGGGGTACCGCCCCGTGGTGTCTACACTCCGGAGTACACCGCTTGAGGGGGAGCTACCGCCCTCAAGCCGGAACCAATACATGTGAGTATGATCCCATCCTCAACTTTGAGGAGGTAGCCAAACTGTCTCAATGACTCAAAGCTAAAGCTTTGTTCGATCATTCTTGTTCCTGGTGCCAATTTGGTCACTAATACCACTATGGTTAAATTTTGTTTAACTGATCACTTTTCAATGCCAATCAAGTCTCTGTGCCTCGATGCCAATGATAGGTTTCTTATCTAATCATGCATCTCACTATATCTGAATCTCAATGGTCCTGATGCCACAATGGTCATAATGCCACTCTCTAGGCCACACTTGCCACAATGCTTTAAGGTCTTTGCCTCATCTAGCATAAATTGTCATAATATCACGAATCATAATGTCATTAGCATCACATATTACAATGTCCGGGGCCACATTTGCCACATTGTCCACTAATGTTATAGCTCAACATTTCTCAATGCATATAATGTTTACTAACATTATGAATCCAACATCTCACAATGCTCTTAAGGTTTTACCTTATCTAGCATACCACATAATTCATGTCCACTAATGTCAATGTCACCTTTATTTACTATTGTCATAGTCTCTTTCATACATTCACACACATATAGGGTTCTTTCATACAGTATTCACATGGTTCACATAGATTTATGTCAATTCATATGTTCTTACAAACAATTGAACCTCAACCAATAATCATTAACCACACTACCCTATATGCATGAATGCAACAATACCAATATGCTCAAGAAAAGGCAACATAGACATAGAAGGAAATTCAACGGTTTTGGATAGCACCCCCACTTGTATAGCGTTAGATTGCTCGTCGTCACTTGCAATCGGCCTCCCATGACGCACGCGCACGGCTTGACCCAATTTCACGCGCGACCACCAAACGACCTCCGATTCGCGATCCGAAAATTAAAGGTCTTCGGTTTGTTGTCACGAGCCTACTATTCCATTTCAACGATTTTTTGACGTCACCTCGGCCCTCCAGGCGGAAACGAAGCCTAAATGTCCGTTTCTTTAATATCTTCACAACGGTTCGACGGATTGCCGAACCGACTTCGCCAACGCGTTTCGTTACCTAGCAATTAGGTTTACGGTGGGTCAATTTAGATCAAACCCATCTAATAGCGAAAATCGCATTTCTAAACCCTATAGGTTTACTATTGCAAAAACCATTAAATTAATCCTTGATTTAAGCAATAAACCTCTAATTAGCATCTAGGAGCTCCAATAAATCCATTCTTAGAGCATATAAACCAAACCCTAAACACTTACCACCATTGTGAATGCCGGGTCGAAGGCACGCCGCACAAACGGGCGCACGAGAGCTCGATCCGTCGCCTCCAACGCGTTCGCAGGATCGTTCTCCGCCAACACCGCGAGTTTGGGCGAGAAATATAGAGAGATGAGAGAGATATTTAGAGAGAGAAAGAAGGGTTTCTCTCCCCCCTCACCATGCGTGTGTGTGTGTGTTGTGCTGTGAAGTTGAGGGAGAAGAAGCAGTTGCTTCTTTAATAAGCAACTCCCAAACACTATTCACACTATTCATCTCAACTTTCAGCTGAAGCTTTGACGCTTTCGCCTGCCCTTCCGGATGTCCGATTGAGCTCAAATTTGACAGTTATGTTCGTTTTTACATAACTTAACAGAAAAAATTTAAATCTTTCAGTTTCAACCCCGTTTGGTCACCGAAAGCTCTACCGAACTGTAATCACTATCAGATAGCATTCGGATTTTATTTCTCATCTTCTGGGTGTCAGAATGGCACGAAACTTTAAATTTAGCCTCGTAATAATAATCCTGACATATCCTTCAGTTTTCATAATTTTTCGACCTTTGTGCATTTTACGCTAATTTATCGGCTCGGTTTCAAACGAGAAAATTCTAAATGTTCTATTTTCATTCCAATTTCGGCACAGGTCATTTTCGACTTATGCTTTACTTCTCTAAATCCAATAAAAATAGTATCCCATACTATTTTTATTTATATTCACTTTTTAATTAAAATTCGGTATATTACATTCTCCACTTTAAAAGAATTTCGTCGCGAAATTCAAAAGCACGCCTCAATTTAGCTCCTTGAGCAATTGAGGACATCAACGCACTTTCCCACTCCGGAGTAGCCTTACGTTCATCGGAACGATTCAAAGGCCGGCTACGAGAGGATACAAAATCAAACGCATACACGTTTGCAAGACGCGATACATAAAGTGCATTACGGTCTCCATAACACTCGATGGCGGCGAGTCGAAACTAGACGACACCACGGGCTCAACACTATTCGCCACTCGGCACACAAGGCACTCTGCCTTGTATTTACCTTCCCTTCAGGGAATACATCCCGCTTCGATCGCCGACATTGCATAGAAGCAATATCACTGGTGCATCGACTAATCGCAAGTGCTCTAGTCCCAACTGGACTCTTGCTCTATTGCGAGATGGCACACTTCGGCACATATCCATCTCAATCCTCAAATGAGCATCATCTCAATCCACGTGGTTATCCATTGCCCATGTGTCTCACAAGAGCACTTCATCCTTGATACCATAAGCCATGTCCAACAACAATCTGCTCCTGCAACGAATTCGCACGAACTCCCGTTCGTGAATCCAAGCCTAAACCCATCGATAAGGCTACTCGCCTACCCTTTACATCGATCTCATAGGTGAACCACATGTCACCAATTCTACGTAGGCCTACAGCCTAAACCCGTCTCAGTGCACGTAACGTCTCTCGCTCGCAAGCGCAGACCCAATCATAATCGAGGCGAAATTCTCACTTGAAAATTCGCACACACTCCAGGAGCAACCAAGACCCCAAACCACATCAAATCCTTGGGTTGGGTCACTACACACTCGGTGTATCCTCGATCTCACGATCCAACACCTGGCATTCCATGTTCCCGGGTCTAAGCTCGGACTACCGTCCTGACCAAAACTCTGCCCTACCCGTAGGTACCGGGCCGCTGTCACTCACAGCTGACTGCGCCTGCCCAAAGGGCCCAGGCTCCACAGTTCACAAATGGTCCAGGCACGGGTCGTCCCCAAGCAACACCCGTCGTCGTCGTCCTACACGACATACTCTATCGAGTCACACGTACCACTCACGGCTCCTAAGCACTCAGTGCGAGCCACCAGCCCTACGAGTTATCCATGTCACGCTTCACACTTAGCAACGCTGAAGTGCTACTGCCAACACACTCAATCGGCTGAATCCACATCCGCACTCTACGAGTACCTACACTCGAGCGCTCTACATGCCTCTACAGCGTTCTACACTAAGCCCAGCATTAGGCAATCTTACCTATGCACACCGGCCACAAGCACGACTCGTCCACCTTACTCGAGGTACCACAAGGCCTACGTGCTCGTACTTGGCAACTATCCGCTTGATCTCTCAACAGTGATTACACTTTCACTGTTCGTTCTACCGGAACTACATTCGAAACTCTCGGACTACTCAGGTGGTCGAAAGGGTTATGACTCGACTCTCGCAATCGGCTAATCACTTTGCCTTGAGAGTCAGTCCGCTATTTCCATCTTCATCGTGAGTATTACCATTAGACGCTCACTAGCGACTCGCTAGTGCCAATTTGTTCTCTACTGCTCCAATTGCAAGCATGCCGGTATCCTCATTCACCGTCTACCGGGTCCCTACTATATAATGTATAAATAGTAGCAACTGACCACCACAAATGCACGCTATGCACCAACCTTACATCATGCAGAAGCATACAACTGTTTCAATTAACCACACCTGCCATAATATCATCTACAGCAGTAGGTTCCCCAACCTGGGTCGCGTACCAAGGCCACTTGCCGCTCGCCGCAAACCCTCCGGTTGCCACATCCTCATCGCTCACTCTCCAGACCATGCTGTAGATAGCACATCCCCAAGCTGTCTCGGAGAGGAGAAGGCCGCCACCAACGCCAATGTCTGGTCACACCTTAACAGGCACTCATCCAGCACACGGCCCGGCCGCCCAACCACGAACTAATCTCCCGTCCAGCAGCGTACACCACTGCGCCTGGGGGGGAGCTTTCACAACCCCGCATCCTAAGGAAGTTATAGAAGACACTCCCACGGTTCGGGATTGCGACCACACTCAAAAACATGCACTGCCCAAACTGGGCATTTCGGGCCTCGGGGACCGATCTTCACATCCTGTCCGGTCTCGGGATGTCCGGTCTTCATCCAATGTCCGGTCTCCCCAAGCCAGAATCCTGCAGTTTTCCTGCAGCTTGCGCAATTCGCTCTCAAGACCAATTTTAATGCACTTTTACCTTTGGATCGACTTCGAACCTTTCGAAGCTCATCCCCTGGACAATCAGTCGATTCCGAGCAAAGTGCAAACCCTCGAATGCCGAGAATTCACTTCGTTACATGCACAACCTCGACAACATCCGGCCGAAGTCTCCGCATGACCAAATCGACCACATCATCACCATCCCACCTTACATTTGGGACGCAACTCACGATACGAGAAAATTCCCGCTCGCGTTGCCTCACGGTGCGGTCTACCTGCCGCAGCCTTAGGAATCTCTCCTGAAGCCTTCGCTTTCCACCATCAGGGAAGTAAACGGAGAATACTAATCCCCGAAACTCATCCCAAACCATAAGAGGAAGACTAGGCAGTCGATCCCACTCGACACCTGTCCACCACACCTCCGTCAGGACTCCTGGCCGTACTCGACGAACCGAAACTAGTGTGGTCACCACTGACCCACCGTCTCTTGGAGTCTTCTCACTCACTCCACCTGGCACATGGCAGCCATCTGCTGACACTGCCCTAACTCAGCTTGTAGAATCACCACTATCACGAGTGGGGCTATCTGATAGCGAAGTTTCAATTCTCCGCTCACATCGAATCGCTCGGGAACATCACTTGTCCCGACCCGCACCGATCTAAATAAAGATCGCCTACGCGGTGCCATCGTTTTCTAAGACATGACAACTCGGTCAATTCTCGACCTACTTGGGTCGAACACGAGACCACTAACAGGCTCAAAAGCCAATCAAGCGAAAGGCATACAAGGGCGTCTATTCTCATCACTCGGTTTCATGTTGTGTCGACCCAACATGAACACCCTCGGCTGAGAATAAACTACACCTCGAGTCTACCTCTAATATCCGTTATAGAGGCATACCACACACGACCCAATCGATTAACCTTTCGCCACAATTTCAGATCCTTGTTACATTTCAAGAACCTAAATTCTTATGGTTTCCATCCTAAGGTTCCTAGGTCCATCCTATACTTTCACTTTTCACGCTCTGATACCACAATACCTGTCACGCCCCGGGACCGCCAATTTGGTCGGTTCGGGCACGCCAACAGACGCCGAACGGACAAAGCCTCCCCTGTCCGCCCAAGGCTCAACAACAACGAGTGCATGTATAAAGAAATAAACATTTCCCAGGATAATATTTCAATATACATGGCTTGCACGAAGGCAAGCAACAACCAACACAAGTGAAAGTAATCTAACTATTACATTCATACATAGTATCTTGATCACTTTCAATCAGATACAAAGTTCATACAATTTCTTTACATTCATTCATTACATTTTACAATTTCATCTCTCAAATGAACTTAATACATTTTCATCTCTCACACGATTTTATTACATTTCCATTTATCAACATAATAGATGAAACATACAGAGGGTGTCTCTATACACAATGGTAGCACACTACCTAGAGCACGATAACCATGCCACGAGCCACGATCGCCCCGCTCGCGCTAGAACCTGCATGGTTAGTGGGATGAGAATTACAACGAAGTTCCCAGTGGGTTCGGCCGCCAACCTCGCCGACTTGCCCACTAGGTCTATTCAGGCATATGTAAATGAAAGGTAGATAGATATCAAACCAACTAATGCAATACTAATACAATGCCTGCAAGGAAACTGAGTCAACAGATAGATAATCAAATACATGATAATTAGGCATGCATGTTCTCGTTCTTGTTCTTATTCTTTTTGGCCTTTACCCAATCATCCCGGGGTACTCCTGGTTCACCCCAAAACTCACAATTCAAATTTCCGTCTACCGGGGGAGGCTAATAGCACTACCACCCGAGGGATCTTCGCCGGGGTACCGCCCCGTGGTGTCTACACTCCGGAGTACACCGCTTGAGGGGGAGCTACCGCCCTCAAGCCGGAACCAATACATGTGAGTATGATCCCATCCTCAACTTTGAGGAGATAGCCAAACTGTCTCAATGTCTCAAAGCTAAAGCTTTGTTCGATCATTCTTGTTCTTGGTGCCAATTTGGTCACTAATGCCACTATGGTTATGTAACAACCCACTTCCTCGTAAAGCGTGCCGAGTTTCGTCGACATGAGCGGAACCCGGAGTGGAGCGAGTTAGTATGGGTTCTAAGTGCTTTGGAACCCGTGCGTGGCAAAAGCGGGGTCTTGGAAAAGCTAAACTGCAAGTCTGGAGGAATTCCCAGACTTGGAGCAGCCAAGACCGGACTTCCCAAGTGAAGTCCGGATGCCACAAGGTGCCCCAGCTGCGAAAAGCTGAAATTTGGCTAAGTCCTGAAAATCCTGCTCTCGGGATTCGGACTTGAGGCCAAGGTCCGGACCTTGAGCCCGAAAACTGCCCAGTCTGGCAGAATGTAAATACTTGGGTTTGGGGGGCTTAGTTGTAAATGTTACAACATGTTATTAGCCCTAACCCCTCTCCCTCACAGCACACACTCTCTTTTCATCCCTCTCACCCTCTTTTGCTCACTTTCTCTCTCTAGAAGTGCTCTAGGGTTTGGAGGAGAAGAAGAAGGAGAGGAAGAAGAAGGTGACATTGGAGCTTTTGGAGGACTTTGAAGCTCTCCTACACCAAGGGCTTGGAGAGGCTTTGCACTAGAGGTAAGTTCTCACAAGTAAACTTCTAGGGTTTGATTTTCTCCTAAGTTTTGGAGCTTTCTAGCTTTTTGCTAGTATTAGAGGACTTGTATGGCTATGAACACCATGAAACCTCATGAGAGCTTCAAGTGCTCTCATGGTGGTTGGCTAGGGTTTGTAGTAAACCCCAAATAGATGGTTCTAATGGCTTAGGAATGGTTCTAAAGAGCTTCTCATGGGTCTACAAGCTTTCTTTTGCTTGTGGTTGAGATCAATCCCATGGGAATGCCAAAATGGCATTGTTAGGGTTTGGAAATTGGGGCTTTTGCCCTAGGGTGGTTCCAAGGTAAATTGACCTTGTGAAAACCTAATTGGGGGTATCCCCGACGCGTGGGGCAACTTCGTTTATTTTTACGAAAAGCCGATCATAGAGTTGCTATGTAAAATGGCCTGATTGGGTCAACTTTTAACGTAACAGGTTTCAACATAGGCACCGGTTGGCCGTGAGATTTCTTGGGCAACTCCACAAAATATTCTAAGGTGGGTGGTGCATTCCAAGGACACCGAAATTCTTTCTAAGTCTATGTGTCACTTTTGAGCATTCTATATATGTTTGAGTATGTATGCATGATAGGGTAAATTATGAGTTATATTGCAATTTGTGAGTTCAAATGCATGAGATGTAATTGTATGAGATTATATGACAAAGAACAAGAACCCTATATATATGCATGTTAAAGAACAAGTAGTGTAATTGACAAGTGAATGTGACATTGGACATGTATTAGAGAATGTGACAAAAATGAGTCTAGAATACTTAGACAACATGTGTGACATCAAAGAGCAAGAACAAGAACTTGTAGTGTACATAACACTAGTAGAGTCATGAGATTGACATTCGACAATAACCTTAGAGTTGAGGGTCACATGAACATAAGTTCTCCTTGAAGGCAAGAAACAGATTGAGATTTAGAATCCTTAAAGTTAAGGATTGATCGTACTCACCATATAGTCCTTGCTCGGGGGCGGTAGCTCCCCCTCGAGCGGTGCGCTCCGGAGTAGGTCACCACTGGAATGAGTTTTCCAGAGGACGGTCCCAACGGGTCGATATTGAGCCTCCCGGTATACTATGGGATTTTGAGTTTGGTTGAGTCTTGTTGAGGGCGAACCTACGGGTTAGCCAAGAGATTGGGTATTGGACTTATGATCTTGCATGTTTTATTTTGAGCATATTATCGTTTACTTTCAAGCGTATTAGTTGCATTTGTTAGTTGGTTATTATCTTACCTTTCTTTCTATTACGCTTGAAATAGACCTAGTGGGAAAGTCGGCGTGGTTGGTTGCCGAACCCACTGGGAACTTTGTTGTAGTTCTCACCCCCCTATTTCCACAGGGCCGGGACCTAGCGAGCCGGCCGAGGACCGCGGTAAGGGTATCGAGCCCTAGGTAGAGACCGCCCGAGTTACTTTATTTTTGCTATAGTCGCATTTCCCTTTATATATCATCTTTTGTATTTGATGATTATAGTTGTCTAACTTTAATTGTAATCAAGTTTCATTTTGAGGTAAATGTGATGTAAGAAAGAAATGATGCATGAGATTGTAAAGACTTTAAAGAATTCAAGTTGTGAGAATTATGCATGTATGTGATTGCAATTAATCATAGTACTTGTATGTTTTAGTTTAGCTTTTCACTTTGGCTATGGCTTGCCCTCGTGCAAGGTGTTATGTATGCTTCCGCATGTGTAAAAATTTTATACTCTATCCGTACTTGTTGAGCCTTGGGTGGATAGGGGAAGCTCTGTCCGTTCGGCGTCTGTTTGACGCGCTCGAACCGGCCAAATGGATCGGGCTCGGGGCGTGACAGGTTAAATTTTGTTTAACTGATCACTTTTCAATGCCAATCAAGTCTCTGTGCCTCGATGCCAATGATAGGTTTCTTATCTAATCATGCATCTCACTATATCTGAATCTCAATGGTCCTGATGCCACAATGGTCATAATGCCACTCTCTAGGCCACACTTGCCACAATGCTTTAAGGTCTTTGCCTCATCTAGCATAAATTGTCATAATATCACGAATCATAATGTCATTAGCATCACATATTACAATGTCCGGGGCCACATTTGCCACATTGTTCACTAATGTTATAGCTCAACATTTCTCAATGCATATAATGTTTACTAACATTATGAATCCAACATTTCACAATGCTCTTAAGGTTTTACCTTATCTAGCATACCACATAATTCATGTCCACTAATGTCAATGTCACCTTTATTTACTATTGTCATAGTCTCTTTCATACATTCACACACATATAGGGTTCTTTCATACTGTATTCACATGGTTCACATAGATTTATGTCAATTCATATGTTCTTACAAACAATTGAACCTCAACCAATAATCATTAACCACACTACCCTATATGCATGAATGCAACAATACCAATATGCTCAAGAAAAGGCAACATAGACATAGAAGGAAATTCAACGGTTTTGGATAGCACCCCCCACCTTGTATAGCGTTCCGATTGCTCGTCGTCACTTGCAATCGGCCTCCCGCGGCGCACGCCGCACGGCTTGACCCAATTTCACGCGCGACCACCAAACGACCTCCGATTCGCGATCCGAAAATTAAAGGTCTTCGGTTTGTTGTCACGAGCCTACTATTCCATTTCAACGATTTTTTGACGTCACCTCGGCCTCCAGTGAAACGAAGCCTAAATGTCCGTTTCTTTAATATCTTCACAACGGTTCGACGGATTGCCGAACCGACTTCGCCAACGCGTTTCGTTACCTAGCAATTAGGTTTACGGTGGGTCAATTTAGATCAAACCCATCTAATAGCGAAAATCGCATTTCTAAACCCTATAGGTTTACTATTGCAAAAACCATTAAATTAATCCTTGATTTAAGCAATAAACCTCTAATTAGCATCTAGGAGCTCCAATAAATCCATTCTTAGAGCATATAAACCAAACCCTAAACACTTACCACCATTGTGAATGCCGGGTCGAAGGCACGCCGCACAAACGGGCGCACGAGCTCGATCCGTCGCCTCCAACGCGTTCGCGAGATCGTTCTCCGCCAACACCGCGAGTTTGGGCGAGAAATATAGAGAGATGAGAGAGATATTTAGAGAGAGAAAGAAGGGTTTCTCTCCCCCTCACCAGGCGTGTGTGTGTGTGTTGGGCTGTGAAGTTGAGGGAGAAGAAGCCGTCGCTTCTTTAATAAGCAACTCCCAAACACTATTCACACTATTCATCTCAACTTTCAGCTGAAGCTTTGACGCTTTCGCCTGCCCTTCCGGATGTCCGATTGAGCTCAAATTTGACAGTTATGTTCGTTTTTACATAAATTAACAGAAAAAATTTAATTCTTTTTGTTTCGATCCCGTTTGGTCACCGAAAGCTCTACTGAACTGTAATCACTATCAGATAGCATTCGGATTTTATTTCTCATCTTCTGGGTGTCAGAATGGCACGAAACTTTAAATTTAGCCTCGTAATAATAATCCTGACATATCCTTCACTTTTCATAATTTTCTGACACTGTGCATTTTCTGCTAATTTATCAGCTCGGTTTCAAACAGAAAATTCTAAATGTTCTATTTTCATTCCAATTTCGGCACAGGTCATTTTCGACTTATGCTTTACTTCTCTAAATCCAATAAAAATAGTATCCCATACTATTTTTATTTATATTCACTTTTTAATTAAAATTCGGTATATTACATTCTCCACCCCTTAAAAGAATTTCGTCCGCGAAATTCAAAGCACGCCTCAATTTAGCTCCTTGAGCAATTGAGGACATCAACGCACTTTCCCACTCCGGAGTAGCCTTACGTTCATCGGAACGATTCAAAGGCCAGCTACAGAGGATACAAAATCAAACGCATACACGTTTGCAAGACGCAGTACATAAAGTGCATTACGGTCTCCATAACACTCGATGGCAGCGCGAGTCGAAACTAGACGACACCACGCGCTCAACACTATTCGCCACTCGGCACACAAGGCACTCTTCCTTGTATTTACCTTCCCTTCAGGGAATACATCCCGCTTCGATCGCCGACATTGCATAGAAGCAATATCACTGGTGCATCGACTAATCGCAAGTGCTCTAGTCCCAACTGGACTCTTGCTCTATTGCGAGATGGCACACTTCGGCACATATCCATCTCAATCCTCAAATGAGCATCATCTCAATCCACGTGGTTATCCATTGCCCATGTGTCTCACAAGAGCACTTCATCCTTGATACCATAAGCCATGTCCAACAACAATCTGCTCACGCAATTCGCACGAACTCCCGTTCGTGAATCCAAGCCTAAACCCATCGATAAGGCTACTCGCCTACCCTTTACATCGATCTCATAGGTGAACCACATGTCACCAATTCTACGTAGGCCTACAGCCTAAACCCGTCTCAGTGCACGTAACGTCTCTCGCTCGCAAGCGCAGACCCAATCATAATCAGGCGAAATTCTCACTTGAAAATTCGCACACACTCCAACTAGGAGCAACCAAGACCCCAAACCACATCAAATCCTTGGGTTGGGTCACTACACACTCGGTGTATCCTCGATCTCATGATCCAATACGTGGCATTCCACGCTCCCGGGCCTAAGCTCGGACTACCGCCCGACCATATCTACTGCCCTACCCGTAGGTGCGGGCATTGTCACTCACAGCTGACTGCGCCTGCCCAAAGGGCCCAGGCTCCACAGTTCACAAATGGTCCAGGCACGGGTCGTCCCCAAGCAACACCCGTCGTCGTCGTCCTACACGACATACTCTATCGAGTCACACGTACCACTCACGGCTCCTAAGCACTCAGTGCGAGCCACCAGCCCTACGAGTTATCCATGTCACGCTTCACACTTAGCAACGCTGAAGTGCTACTGCCAACACACTCAATCGGCTGAATCCACATCCGCACTCTACGAGTACCTACACTCGAGCGCTCTACATGCCTCTACAGCGTTCTACACTAAGCCCAGCATTAGGCAATCTTACCTATGCACACCGGCCACAAGCACGACTCGTCCACCTTACTCGAGGTACCACAAGGCCTACGTGCTCGTACTTGGCAACTATCCGCTTGATCTCTCAACAGTGATTACACTTTCACATTCGTTCTCTGGGAACTACATTCGAAACTCTCGGACTACTCAGGTGGTCGAAAGGGTTATGACTCGACTCTCGCAATCGGCTAATCACTTTGCCTTGAGAGTCAGTCCGCTATTTCCATCTTCATCGTGAGTATTACCATTAGACTCTCACTAGCGACTCGCTAGTGCCAATTTGTTCTCTACCTGCTCCAACAGGTACTATACTTCTATTTGCAAGCATGCCCGGGTATCCTCATTCACCCGTCTACCTGGTCCCTACTATATAATGTATAAATAGTAGCAACTGACCACCACAAATGCACGCTATGCACCAATCTTACATCATGCAGAAGCATACAACTGTTTCAATTAACCACACCTGCCATAATATCATCTACAGCAGTAGGTTCCCCAACCTGGGTCGCGTACCAGGGCCACTTGCCGCTCGCCGCAAACCCTCCGGTTGCCACATCCTCATCGCTCACTCTCCAGACCATGCTATAGACAGCACATCCCCAAGCTGTCTCGGAGAGGAGAAGGCCGCCACCAACGCCAATGTCTGGTCACACCTTAACGAGCACTCATCCGGCCACGGCCCGGCCGCCCAACCACGAACTAATCTCCCGTCCAGCAGCGTACACCACTGCGCCTGGGGGGGAGCTTTCACAACCCCGCATCCTAAGGAAGTTATAGAAGACACTCCCAGGGTTCGGGATTGAGACCACACTCAAAAACATGCACTGCCCAAACTGGGCATTTCGGGCCTCGGGGACCGATCTTCACATCCTGTCCGGTCTCGGGATGTCCGGTCTTCATCCAATGTCCGGTCTCCCCAAGCCAGAATCCTGCAGTTTTCCTGCAGCTTGCGCAATTCGCTCTCAAGACCAATTTTAATGCACTTTTACCTTTGGATCGACTTCGAACCTTTCGAAGCTCATCCCCTGGACAATCAGTCGATTCCGAGCAAAGTGCAAACCCTCGAATGCCGAGAATTCACTTCGTTACATGCACAACCTCGACAACATCCGGCCGAAGTCTCCGCATGACCAAATCGACCACATCATCACCATCCCACCTTACATTTGGGACGCAACTCACGATACGAGAAAATTCCCGCTCGCGTTGCCTCACGGTGAGGTCTACCTGCCGCAGCCTTAGGAATCTCTCCTGAAGCCTTCGCTTTCCACTATCAGGGAAGTAAACGGAGAATACTAATCCCCGAAACTCAGCCCAAACCATAAGAGGAAGACTAGGCAGTCGATCCCACTCGACACCTGTCCACCACACCTCCGTCAGGACTCCTGGCCGTACTCGACGAACCGAAACTAGTGTGGTCACCACTGACCCACCGTCTCTTGGAGTCTTCTCACTCACTCCACCTGGCACATGGCAGCCATCTGCTGACACTGCCCTAACTCAGCTTGTAGAATCACCACTATCACGAGTGGGGCTATCTGATAGCGAAGTTTCAATTCTCCGCTCACATCGAATCGCTCGGGAACATCACTTGTCCCGACCCGCACCGATCTAAATAAAGATCGCCTACGCGGTGCCATCGTTTTCTAAGACATGACAACTCGGTCAATTCTCGACCTACTTGGGTCGAACACGAGACCACTAACACCGGCTCAAAAGCCAATCAAGCGAAAGTCATACAAGGGCGTCTATTCTCATCACTCGGTTTCATGTTGTGTCGACCCAACATGAACACCCTCGGCTGAGAATAAACTACACCTCGAGTCTACCTCTAATATCCGTTATAGAGGCATACCACACACGACCCAATCGATTAACCTTTCGCCACAATTTCAGATCCTTGTTACATTTCAAGAACCAAAATTCTTATGGTTTCCATCCTAAGGTTCCTAGGTCCATCCTATACTTTCACTTTTCACGCTCTGATACCACAATACCTGTCACGCCCCGGGACCGCCAATTTGGTCGGTTCGGGCACGCCAACAGACGCCGAACGGACAAAGCCTCCCCTGTCCGCCCAAGGCTCAACAACAACGAGTGCATGTATAAAGAAATAAACATTTCCCAGGATAATATTTCAATATACATGGCTTGCACGAGGGCAAGGAACAACCGAGACAAGTGAAAGTAATCTAACTATTACATTCATACATAGTATCTTGATCACTTTCAATCAGATACAAAGTTCATACAATTTCTTTACATTCATTCATTACATTTTACAATTTCATCTCTCAAATGAACTTAATACATTTTCATCTCTCACACGATTTTATTACATTTCCATTTATCAACATAATAGATGAAACATACAGAGGGTGTCTCTATACACAATGGTAGCACACTACCTAGAGCACGATAACCATGCCACGAGCCACGATCGCCGCTCGCGCTAGAACCTGCATGGTTAGTGGGATGAGAATTACAACGAAGTTCCCAGTGGGTTCGGCCGCCAACCTCGCCGACTTGCCCACTAGGTCTATTCAGGCATATGTAAATGAAAGGTAGATAGATATCAAACCAACTAATGCAATATTAATACAATGCAGGCCTTAGCGAGTCAACAGATAGATAATCAAATACATGATAATTAGGCATGCATGTTCTCGTTCTTGTTCTTATTCTTTTTGGCCTTTACCCAATCATCCCGGGGTACTCCTGGTTCACCCCAAAACTCACAATTCAAATTTCCGTCTACCGGGGGAGGCTAATAGCACTACCACCCGAGGGATCTTCGCCGGGGTACCGCCCCGTGGTGTCTACACTCCGGAGTACACCGCTTGAGGGGGAGCTACCGCCCTCAAGCCGGAACCAATACATGTGAGTATGATCCCATCCTCAACTTTGAGGAGGTAGCCAAACTGTCTCAATGTCTCAAAGCTAAAGCTTTGTTCGATCATTCTTGTTCCTGGTGCCAATTTGGTCACTAATACCACTATGGTTAAATTTTGTTTAACTGATCACTTTTCAATGCCAATCAAGTCTCTGTGCCTCGATGCCAATGATAGGTTTCTTATCTAATCATGCATCTCACTATATCTGAATCTCAATGGTCCTGATGCCACAATGGTCATAATGCCACTCTCTAGGCCACACTTGCCACAATGCTTTAAGGTCTTTGCCTCATCTAGCATAAATTGTCATAATATCACGAATCATAATGTCATTAGCATCACATATTACAATGTCCGTGGCCACATTTGCCACATTGTCCACTAATGTTATAGCTCAACATTTCTCAATGCATATAATGTTTACTAACATTATGAATCCAACATCTCACAATGCTCTTAAGGTTTTACCTTATCTAGCATACCACATAATTCATGTCCACTAATGTCAATGTCACCTTTATTTACTATTGTCATAGTCTCTTTCATACATTCACACACATATAGGGTTCTTTCATACAGTATTCACATGGTTCACATGGTTCACATAGATTTATGTCAATTCATATGTTCTTACAAATAATTGAACCTCAACCAATAATCATTAACCACACTACCCTATATGCATGAATGCAACAATACCAATATGCTCAAGAAAAGGCAACATAGACATAGAAGGAAATTCAACGGTTTTGGATAGCACCCCCCACCTTGTATAGCGTTCCGATTGCTCGTCGTCACTTGCAATCGTCCTCCCGCGGCGCACGCCGCACGGCTTGACCCAATTTCACGCGCGACCACCAAACGACCTCCGATTCGCGATCCGAAAATTAAAGGTCTTCGGTTTGTTGTCACGAGCCTACTATTCCATTTCAACGATTTTTTGACGTCACCTCGGCCCTCCAGGCGGAAACGAAGCCTAAATGTCCGTTTCTTTAATATCTTCACAACGGTTCGACGGATTGCCGAACCCACTTCGCCAACGCGTTTCGTTACCTAGCAATTAGGTTTACGGTGGGTCAATTTAGATCAAACCCATCTAATAGCGAAAATCGCATTTCTAAACCCTATAGGTTTACTATTGCAAAAACCATTAAATTAATCCTTGATTTAAGCAATAAACCTCTAATTAGCATCTAGGAGCTCCAATAAATCCATTCTTAGAGCATATAAACCAAACCCTAAACACTTACCACCATTGTGAATGCCGGGTCGAAGGCACGCCGCACAAACGGGCGCACGAGAGCTCGATCCGTCGCCTCCAACGCGTTCGCAGATCGTTCTCCGCCAACACCGCGAGTTTGGGCGAGAAATATAGAGAGAGAGAGATATTTAGAGAGAGAAAGAAGGGTTTCTCTCCCCCCTCACCATGCGTGTGTGTGTGTGTTGTGCTGTGAAGTTGAGGGAGAAGAAGCCGTCGCTTCTTTAATAAGCAACTCCCAAACACTATTCACACTATTCATCTCAACTTTCAGCTGAAGCTTTGACGCTTTCGCCTGCCCTTCCGGATGTCCGATTGAGCTCAAATTTGACAGTTATGTTCGTTTTTACATAACTTAACAGAAGAAATTTAAATCTTTCAGTTTCAACCCCGTTTGGTCACCGAAAGCTCTACCGAACTGTAATCACTATCAGATAGCATTCGGATTTTATTTCTCATCTTCTGGGTGTCAGAATGGCACGAAACTTTAAATTTAGCCTCGTAATAATAATCCTGACACTGTGCATTTTCTGACACTGTGCATTTTCTCATAATAATCCTGACACTGTGCATTTTCTCATAATAATCATGCCCTTCACTTTTCATAATTTTCTGACACTGTGCATTTTCTGCTAATTTATCAGCTCGGTTTCAAACAGAAAATTCTAAATGTTCTATTTTCATTCCAATTTCGGCACAGGTCATTTCCGACTTATGCTTTACTTCTCTAAATCCAATAAAAATAGTATCCCATACTATTTTTATTTATATTCACTTTTTAATTAAAATTCGGTATATTACACACACACACATAACCTCTCCCTCTCTCTCTCTAGAAACAAGAGAAGAAGAAGGAGAAGAAGAAGAAGAAGGAGGAGGAGGAGAAGAAGAAGAAGAAGAAGGAGATCAAGCTAAGGAAGGCTTGGAGCTTCTTCCTCTCCCTCTCCTCACCATTGGAGTAGCTCAAGAAGGTAAGCTACTAAACCCTAGCATGTAAACTTAGGGTTTTTGGATTTTGAAGCTTAGAAATGGGCCAAATAGGACCCTAGGAGGCTTCTATGTAGATCAATCCCATGCTTAGGGCTTTGATCAAGTGGGTTTGCTATGGGTGCAAACCTAGGGCTCCAAAATTGGGGGTTTCATGGTAACTCCTCCTAGAGTGTTCTAAATCCTCTAGGGATAATTTTTATGGAACCCTAGGCTTCCTAAGAGATGATTTGCACAAGTAATTTGGGCTCTAACACGAGATTTTTCTCGAGATAAAATCTAGGGCTCCAAATTGGGGTTTTTCAAGATGTTGGGTTTTGATCTAAATTGATCGCATATCTAACATATTGATAGGTATCTAAACGCGTTGGCGAAGACGGAATTCCGTTTCGTCGAGCGGTTTGAGTGATCCAAGCCAAACAAGGGCTTGGAGCTGCAGTTTGGCCCAAAGAAGCCAAAGCGGTGTTTGGAGACTACGAGTCGGACGTCGTAGCTTCGTGAAGCTTCCCAAAAGGTGGGGGGTGCCTTACCGAATACTTCGAACTCCTTTCTATGTCTTAGAAATAAATAAATCTCATCTCTTGCATGTAGCATAGTAGAATTGCATGTTTAGGCTACTCCTTATGCTTTCTAGTGATAACCTAGTGTACTTGGAATGCTAGGTGAATGGATAGGTGAGGATTGGGTCTGGACATTGAATTCTATAGTACTAAGAAAGAGATGGACTCGAGGGTTATTTAGTGACATAGATCGAATGGCATCTAATGTAAAGAACATGACGAGTGGCATTAACATAGTGTATTTGACACTAGAAGTCTTTGAACATAGGGATAGGTGAAATCCCAAGAGAAATGACTCGTGAACATAGATTTTAGTAAAGCTAAGTACATGTTACTGTTGGTCGGAATAGTGGAGTCCCGAGAGAACTGTTGGCCCTAGTTTGTAGGGTATCCTCACGTGGAGAGGATAGATCAAGCTCATGGTCTGTATTTGTGGTGGTATAGCCATCGGTGTCGTCGAGTACTCGGTGTCGCACGATCGGGACCACGTGGAGGTCCACGATCCGGGTTTGAGTGCACGTGGAGCCTCCTACCCAAAAAGGGATTTACATGTGAGGCGTAGGCAACCCAAGGGTTCGCCACAGATTGGGTAAAGGAAATATTAATGTTGACAACATAGTGAGAATTTGTTAGCATGTTAGTAAACCTCTTACTATATGATGCATGCATTTCAAAGGATTATGGGCATAGTAGCATAGATTTCCTATTATGCAATTTACAGCTTTCAGATATTTATATATATATATCTAGTTGTTGTTACTTGTGCCCACTTGGACCTAGTGGGGAGATCGGTGGAGTCGGTGGCCGAGCCCACTGGGAACTAAGGAAGTTAGTTCTCACCCCACTACTTTTCCAGTGCTAGGTGCAGGTTCGTCGGGCGAGGACCGCGGCAAGGGCATCGCCCCCGTCCAGTGAGGACCTGGTAGTTACATTAGTAGCTTTCCTTTTATGCATTAGATTACACTCTTTTGTATCTAGATGCCTTATGTTTTGGAAGAACAATGTAATTGACCGAGGTTAAATGGACTTGTATTCATTTTTGGAAAGAATGATGTAAATTGTAACTAAAGCAAGTGTGATGTAATAGCTAGTAGTATTCTCTCTGTATTTCACTTGTGCGTTACTCGTGGATTACTTGCTCTAGTTGTTGGCACTGTTTGTGCCCTGTTGATTGTGTATGTTTAGAATTTAGTATTCCTGGGTAAATTCTTGTACACGATCTGTTGTTGAGCCTTGGGCGGGCAGGGGAGGTGCTGTCCGTCCGGCGTCCGCTTGGCGCGCCCGAACCGGACCAAATGGGTAGCGGTTTTCGGGGCGGGGCGTGACATGAATTTTTTAAATTCAATTTGTATTTTAATATTTAAAATATTGAATTTTGAAATTTAAAATTTAAAACTTTGAATTTAAAATTGTATATTTTTCCTTAATTAGTAAAACTAATTTAAAATTTTTTTGTTTTAAATTTTAGATTTTAGTTTCTAAATTGTAGATTTTAAATTTTATATTCAAATTATAAAATTTAAAATTTTAAAAATTTTATATATTAATTTACTAAATATATTATGGAATGTCAAATTACCTAGCTGAATTTCTAAAAATTCAAAATTATAGCGAGTTATTCGATGCATATAAAAGTTTAGAATTAGAAAAATTAGGAATCAATAAAACTCTATATAAAATCATATATTCAAAATATACAAATTGATTTAAGATAAAATATATTTTTTAAAATTTAAATGTTCAAAATGTTAATTTCAAATTTTAGGATTAAAACAAAAGAGCGTTACAAATTTAAAATTTTAAATAAATTACATAAATTTCTCGCCGCGAAGCGCACGCCTACACTAATTTTAATTAAAATAGCTAAACACTCTAGGTACTATTTTCTACATTAATTTTTCAACAACGCTATTCTCCGCAGCTAAACTAAGCGGGTCCTGAGACTCCCCTAGAACTAGTAAATATATGTCACCTGCTGAGAAGTTCTACATTAATTCTTTATTAATTCAACCAAACTCAAAAACAATTCTGTAACCAATTAACGCAGCCATCACAACACTTCCATCACATACCGTATGTTAGGAGCCGAATTTTCCAACCCTTGATCTGGTCAAGGATCCTTCTCGGGAAGCGCGTCGGGGTGAGGAATGGCTGCGGATAGTGACCCTCGAAGTTTGCGTCCTTCGATCGATCAAGCGATTCGGCTGATGAGGGATCAAATCAGCCGGGCTCGAAAACTTTCACTATACAACTGGTTCGGCTGGAAGCGCCGAATATACGAACTGTGCAGGGATCAATGTCGGAAGAAGAGCCGAATAGAAGAAGTACACAGTAACTGGTAGGCTGAAAGAGCCGAATGAAAAAAATACACAATTACTGGTCGGCTGAAAGAGCCGAATGCCTTTATATAATAAAACAGAGTGTGCCCGAAGGGCATACAGACTCTGAAAATATAGTTATTTACAATAGGGTGATGCCCGCGGGGCAGACAGACTCTGCAAATATAATATACAACGGAGTGATGCCCGTGGGGCAGACAGACTTCGGGATTCTACTTAGCGAACTACTCCTAGGAAAGCAGTAAATGCGAAAAAGAAAAAGATTACATTTAGACAACTCCTAGAAAAGCGATAAAATACAGAGAAAATAAGAGTGGTCTTCTCGTTTAGGGTGGAGAAAGACCTCTATTGTAGGCTTCAAAGTTACTATTTATAACCCACATTATTGGTTGGTTGAAAGTAGTTGGGGGGAGTGGTTGTAACCATGATTGTGAAAGTTACACTAACTCCTCATAAAAGTTACGCTAACTCCTCATGAAAGTTACGTCAATTTCTCATGAAAGTTACGCCCCAATCTTCAACCGTTCCTGCCTTCTTATCCTTCAGACGCCTTATTGACTCCTGACGTACCACGTGTCCTTATTTCTTTGGCTCATATGTGGTTCAGGCCGGCATGCCTCAATTTTAGCCTCAACACCGTATATAACAATCTATAAATCTATAAACTAATATGAATCTCCGATAACTTTGCCACATGGTAATCTCTCTTTCACTCTAACCAATCTTTTTTTAATAAATATACTTTTATGAATATACTATAATTATGAATCCTTTCAAGACTTTTCAACTTATTTCAGTTACTCTAATACTATTAACTTATTAACTTATTTCACCCTCAATAACTTATTTCAATATGAATATACTATAATTATGAATCATTTCAAGACTTTTCAACTTATTTCAGTTACTCTAATACTAGTAACTTATTAACTTATTTCACCCTCAATAACTTACGTTAGTTACGTTACAAATAAGTAGCTTGAGAATGGAGCACAACCAAAACATCACGATAATAAATGCAAATCACATGTAACAATAAGAAAGAAGCACTTCTCACTCTCATTTTCTTTTCTTTTTTTTTAACATCGAGTTGACAACCGCGGGCAAGCCGAGCCGGACGACGATCGCTCCGCCCGCGCAGGTGACCGGGGACTCCCGTCTTGCGCACCGGATCGGTGAAGTGGAGCATGTGCCACAAACCGGTGCCGAGAACGAGCACGTCGGGGCGCTGCGGCGCAGGGCGGACGTCGTGGCGGAGGAATTACGTGATGTTGGATTCGTAGGTCCTTCAATTTTTGCTAAACCTCTTTCACCCTCTCCCTCTCCTTTGCAGGTGCTCGCTTTTATCACTGTTGCATTGCATCAAGTTCGTAGAATCCGCTGTTGAGGCATAATATATATATATATATATATATATATATATATATATATATATATATATATATATATATATATATATATATACATATATATACATACATATACATATATATACATACATATATATATATACACACTTATACATATATATATACATATATACATATATATATATATATATATATATATATATATATATATATAATATAAACAAAAAATAAATAAATAGAGAGAAAATTGTGGTGTATAAGGTGGTCCATACACTAGGTGCATGGACAAAATAGAACCTAACTTCCCATTACTTTCTCCACAACTACCCACGTCCCTACAATCCATCCTATATCCCCACTACCCCATGACAACTACCCACGTTCAACCCAATTGAAAAAGAAAGGAAGAGAGGACCTTTAAAAAGAGAGACCAAAACCAAAAAAAAAAGGAGAGAAGAGAAAACCCAATCCTATTTCCTTATTGACGAAGAAGCAAAAAAAAAAGGGTAAAGTAATAGGCTTCCTCTCTCTTTCTCTCATAAAAAAATCAAATCAAACAAAGCTTCTCTCTCTCTTTCTCTTTTTTTTTTTTACATCAAAAGCTCTCTCTCTCTCTCGTTGGTGATCCGAAGCCACCCTTCACCTTCCTCTCGCCGACCCGCACGAAGGCCATGCCACGCCGCCTTGACTTCCCCGCACCTCCGGACTTGTCGTCCGAGGGACGTCGGCCGCGCACATTCCTCGCTGCGCGCACTACTCCGACGGAGAACAGCGCTGCTCTTGGACGTCGTCCTCGGACTGCCTGTTCTTGACCGTCTTTCCGGGCGCAGCACCTCTCCGACGTCATCGCCGACGAGCCGTGCCACGCGCCGTGCCGTCCCTCGGATCGCGCGCACCCTCCGATGTCATCGCCAACATCCGCTCAAACCCGCCTCGCGCAGATCCCGCCGCTCGCGCCTTACTTCACCCGAACCACCTCGGAGCCCGCGCGCGCCGCACCCCATGCCTCGGCGCCCCGAGCTCCTCGCGCCGGGCCGCGGCGTCTCCGCGCCTCGCTGAGCCACCCGCGGCCATGCCTCAAGCCGCGAGCGCCATCCCTCGAGCCGCGGCCATCCCTCGCCGGACTCGGATCCGCCTAGCGAGGCCCATGCCGCGGTCGCCTTGATGACCGAGCCTCGCCCGCACCCGAGCTCCTCGCTGGATCCGCCCGCGACGCGCCTTGCCTCGGCCGCTCGCCTTCCTCATCTCGTCCGCGCCCGCCATGGAAGCCGAGCCTTGAAGCCCGCTAGCCTTGAAGCTCGCCGCCATCCCGAAGCTCGCCCAAGCCTTGAAGCCGCGCGCGCTCGGATCCGCACCGCGCCGCTCCACCTTGAAGGCCGCAGCCCGCGCGCCTCGGACCGCACCGCGCCGTTCCACCTTGAAGGCCGCAGACTCGGATGCTCGCGCGCACAGACTCGGATGCACGCGCCGCGCAGACCCGGATGCCGCGCGCGCCCTCGGCCGCGCGCACGCCGCGCAAGACCCCGCCGCCTCTCGCGTAGGACCCGGACGCCACCCGCATGGCTCCGATCCGACGACGACGGTCGAAGCCCGACGACGGCCGAAGCTTCGCCACCCGTTCGGCTCGATCCGACGACGACGAAGCCGATCCGACGACGACGGCCGATCCGACGACGATGAAGCCGCTCCGACGATGGCCGAGCGCGGTGCTTCGCCACCCGCTCGCTCCGATCCGACGACGATGAAGCCGCTCGACGACGGCCGAGCGTGGTGCCGCCACCCGCTCGACTCCGATCCGACGACGACGGCCGATCCGACGACGACGGCCGCTCGACGACGGCTGAGCGTGGTGCTTCGCCACCCGCTCCGATCCGACGACGATCGAGCCGCTCCGATTTAAGACCGCCCGCCAAGTGCTCGACGGCAAATCTGAGAGAGAGAGCGGTGCTCTCCTCTCAAATGAAGTCCGCCCGCCAACCGCTCGACGGCGAAATTGAGAGAGAGAGCGGTGCTCTCCTCTCAAATGAAGACCGTCCGCCAAGTGCTCGACGGCGAATCTGAGAGAGAGAGCGGTGCTCTCCTCTCAAATGAAGACCGCCCGCCAAGTGCTCGACGGCGGATCCGAAAGAGAGAGAGCGGTGCTCTCCTCTCAAACAAAGATTGCCCGCCAAGTGTTCGACGGCGGATCCGAGAGAGGTGCTATCCTCTCAAACCAAGTGCTTGACGGCGAGTTCGAGAGAGAGAGCGGTGCTCTCCTCTCAAACGAAGACCCTCCGCCAACCGCTTGACGGCGAAATTGAGAGAAAGAGCGATGCTCTCCTCTCAAATCCTCTCCAATGAAGTCAAATAAAGCGTGCCCACTAAGTGTTCGACGGCGGATCCGAGAGAGAGAGCGGTGCTCTCCTCTCAAACAAAGTTCGCTCGCTAATTGCTCGGCGGCGAATCCTAAAGAGCGATGCTCTCATTTACACACCAATCATTCGACGAATGCTTCGTCGTCGACGTGCTAATTCAACCGCCATATGTTTGACGGAATGCCGATATGAACATCGACGGCGCTTTTTGCAAAAATATCACCAAAAAGAGAGAGAATTCTCAAATCAAAGAGAGAGAGATGGCTATAATCCATTTAAATCGAATGTTGAATTTTTGACTCGGTCAAATTAAACCAAATTAAAGTATCATTACATTCGATGCAAGTTAAATTGAATAAGATCGAATGCACTTGGTTTTGAATCAAAATTCTCAATTTCGATTATTTCAAAATCTCATTTGAATTAACTCACAAGGGCTTGAATTAGACCCGAACTCACTTTCGGATTTCAATACCCATTTAACCCATTTCATAAACCCCATAACCCATATCATTAACCCATACTATACCCATTAACATCAACCCATAAACCTATAAACCCATTAACCATTTACTTAAACCCACTAACCCATTTAACCCAATACCCATTTAACCCAATAACCCATATATCCATTTAATCATTAACCCATAAACCCATTGACCCAATACCCATTTAACCCAAAATTCATTTAACCCAATACCCATTTACCCAAAGAGGCCCAATACTAAAGCCCACTTCGAAATTAAACCCATTAAACTAAACCTGTACACCCGGTCCATGAACCATGAACCATAAACCCGTACACCAGGTCCATGAACCATGAACCATAAACCATAAACCCGTACACCAGGTCCATGAACCATGAACCGTAAACCCGTACACCAGGTCCATGAACCATGAACCGTAAACCCACACACCAAGTCTATGAATCAAAACCATAAACCACAAACCTATGCACCAAGTTCAAGTTCATGAACCATAAACCTATGAACCTATGTTCATGAACCATAAACCTATGAACCCATGTTCATGAACCATAAACTTATGAACCTATGTTCATGAACCATAAACCTATAAACCAAGTTCATGAACCAAATCAAGTTTATGAACCAAACCAAACTCATGAATCATGAACCAAGTTCATGAATCATGAACCTAACCCAAACCAAATCCTATACACCGAATATCATGAACCATACATCAAATACCATAAACCTTCTAAACCTAAATTCCAACTTCGACCGTAACGTCGTTAAACTAAACTTAATTCAACTTCCGACCGAAACGTCGTTAAACTAAATCTAAATCCTAAACCTCGACCGAAACGTCGCTAAACTAAACCCAAATACAACTTCGACCGAAACGTCGTTAAACTAAACCCAATTTCGACCGAAACGTCGTTAAACTAAACCCAATTTCGACCGTAACGTCGTTAAACTAAACTTAAATCCACTGCCGACCGTAACGTCGTTAAACTAAACCTAAACCCAAGTCCGACCGAAACGTCGTTAAACTAAACCCATATTCAAATGACCGAAACGTCTTTAAACTAAACCCATATTCAAATGACCGAAACGTCTTTAAACTAAACCCAAATTCAAATGACCGAAACGTCTTTTAACTAAACCCAAATTCAAATGACCGAAACGTCTTTAAACTAAACCCAAATTCCACTTCCGACTGAAATGTCGTTAAACCAAAACCTCCAATTGACCGAAACGTCGTTAAACTAAACCTAAACCAAAACCCCGACCGTAACGTCGTTAAACTAAACCTAAACCCACTTTGACCGAAATGTCTTTAAACTAATCCAAACCCACTTTGACCGAAATGTCGTTAAACTAATCCAAACCAACTTCGACCGAAATGTCGTTAAACTAATCCAAACCCCAACTTGACCGAAATGTCGTTAAACTAAACCCAATTTCGACCGAAACGTCGTTAAACTAAACCCAATTCCGACCGTAACGTCGTTAAACTAAACTTAAATCCACTGCCGACCGTAACGTCGTTAAACTAAACCCAAATCCAATCCTCTAGCACATAAAACTAGAGTCAAATCATGTTCAAACTCGATCAAATTCTAAATATATACTTAGAATTGATCAAACCATTTAATCAAATTAAATTTGTTGGACTCTAATACTCGGAGTTCAAGTAAATGAAATTAAGTTAGATTCCAATACACATACTTGGAGTTTAATTTAAATCAAATTTGACTAATCCTAATACATATAATTAGGATTTAGTTAACCTTTCACCCTATGATGAATCCAGATGCAAACATGATTAAGCTCTAACACATAAATTTAGAGCCTAATTACACCAGACTCTAAAATATAAAATTAGAGTCTAATTCAAAATATTTGGGCTAATCCTAACATATACATTAGGATAAAAGCCTAAATTGAATGCCAAATCAAACTTTATTGGACTTTATCACATACATTTAAAGTTCAATTAACCAAATTAAACTCTAAATACATATAATTAGAGTTTAATTAAATCTGATTAAATCCCAAAGTATATATACAGGAAATTTAATCAATCTTTCATCTTAGGGTGAACCATGTTGAGCTCCAAAGCATATAGAGTCCAACAAAATTAATTTAACCATCTTAGAACATATAACTAAGATGAAATTAAACATTTTCTTTTTTGCTCCATTTATGTACACTGAGGGTATGCCCTTGGTTAAAGCCATGTAATTGAGCAATAAATTATAAATTTCCTTTTGTCCAATTCCGATTCATCTTCAGCATTTCAAAGGTCTCTTAATCGAAGGTACCCTAACATTTATAGGGGTAATTAACAATAGACGCTTGCGTTTATTGGAAGCCATGGATCCGCAATACCTGATAACCATATATATACAAATATTAATCTGAATCATGAATACTACCCCACGGGAAATTCAAGATAAATTTCACCGTGCGAGGTACGTCATTCGTGGTGGCAGACATCCGCATATCCCGTCGTATATTGGGGGGGGGATAGTGGTGGTAAAAGATGAAGATCTTGGATACGGCGGCGACAATGACGCAGAGGCGAAAGAGTGTATAGATATATAATCAACTTCGCCGATAGCACGATATATATGGTGCTAATCAAGTGATTAGAATTTTTTTGTATTTTTTTTTACCATCCTTTCTATTAGCTTTCTCCAATTTCTTCTATAGTTATTTAGACGTATGTAAAATTGTTAAACAATAAACTAATAGAAAAAATACTTTTTTTATAATATTTGTTTCTAGAATTAGACATTCTTTTAAGGAAAACGCTAAGTGCACAACCCGGTTGGGTTGTGCATCCTACAACCCAATCGGCGAATGGTCTGGATTAAATTAACAGAATAGTAGCCTTTAATCCCACCCTCTTTTAATTTTTTACCTACCGGTCAACTTTTCTTTCTCTCTGGGTGTAACACCCCGAACTTCTAAAGTCATGAAGTCACGAGGTATGTTGGCTTAGAAGGCCATAAGAATGGTTTTCGTGAAGTTTGGAAGCGTTCGGGTGTTTTCGGTGCACTAGGTGCGTGAACGAAGCCCGAAAGGCTATCTTGGGCCACGAGCTAAATCCGACGCTTGTGCGGATGAGATAATGATGTGGACATGATCCAAATCATGTGTGGGGAGTCTCGGTGCGATTTCAAGTGAATCGGAGACCCACAAGTCCAAAAGTGAGTTGGAACGGAGAGGAAACGGAACCCGAAAGGCTACTTTGGGCCGTGAGCCAAATCCGTCACTTGCGCCGGTGAAATGATGATGTGGACATGATCTAAATCATGTTTGGAGAGTCTCGGTTCGATTTGAAACGAATCGGAGGTCAAACGGGCCAAAAGTGAGTTGAAACGGAGAAGAAACGGTGAAAAAGCTGAAAATTTGGCTAAGTCCTGAAAAAGCGCCTTCGGGATCCGGATCACATTGGTGAGGTCCGGATCCCACGCGCGATGGGACTCTGGTGAAGACACTTGGGGTCCGGACCCCATACATGAGATCCGGACCCTGCAGCCCGAAAATGCCCAGTTTGGGCTGTTGCAATAGGAGTTTTGTTGAGGGGTTTATATGCAAAGTTGGCATGAGATGAGTGTATAGAGTGGATTAAACACTCTCTTTCTCTCTCTCACTCACTCAGCTCCCTCCCTCTCTCTCTCTCTGTTCGACAGCAAGAAGAAAGGAAAGAAAGAGAAGGAAAAGAAGAGAAAGAAGAAGAAGAAGATGGAGATGATGAAGAAGATGATGATGGAGATCCTCTTGGTCATCTTCTTCCTCTCCCACAAGCTCGGGGCAAGCTTGTAGAGGTAAGCTTTAGCCTCCTCTCATGGTAGATCCTTAGATAATGGGTTTCTAAACCCTAGATTTAGAGTTTTGAGCTTCTTGTAAGCTTTAGAACTATGTGGAGACCATGAACTCCATGAAATCCATGGTTTTCATTATGATGCTCTAATGGTGGATTTCTAGGGTTTGCTCTAAGCACCCTATGGATGGCTCTAATGCTCTTAGATGAGTTCCTAGAGGTTAGACAAGCTCTCTATTGCTTGTTCTAGGGATCAAATCGGTGGGTTTTGCGAAAGTGCAAACCTAGGGCTCCAAAATGGGGTTTTTGTAAATAGATGAGTTTGATCTCATTTGACCCAAACGCGTTGGCGCGCTCGGTTCGGTGATCCGACGAGCGAGTACAAAGATATTAATTATTTAATATATTCATACCAGATGTCCGCAGCACGCAAGATAGGAGCCCTAAATTCATGAAAACGGAACTGGGGCAACTTAAAGGCGTGGGGCAACGGCACAAAGTCTCGGATTGCAATTCGGAGACCGTTTGGTTGGTCGTGCAAGAGTTCGAGCCGAACCGGGTCAAGAGTGCCGCGGGCGGCCGATTGCAAGTGTCGACGAGCAATCGGAGTGCGAATTGAGGTGGGTTGTGTTTACCGAAGCGACTAGGTCGCCTAAATATGTCTAAGAGTAATGGTTTCAAGTTGATGCATATAATTGACATATGTTGCAAGTATAGAAATGCATGTTAAAGAACATAGTGTTAAATGCTAAGAGAATGCATGAGTTAAATGCTAGATAAATGCATGAACTAGAGTCTAGTTGCAAATACATGAGATGCATGCTAAGTTGATATATGAACTAGATGCTAAATGAAATGTATGAATAAATGCATGCTTAGCATAATGAGTACATGCTAGATATAATCATGTGCATGTAAATGGAATGGTTAACATAAGAATGTTAAGTATATGAATGCCAAGTATAAGAATGTGAATCATGGACTAAATACACATATAGATCGAGTGGCATCTAACCTAGTGTTAATAAACATAGGTTATAGTAAACCTAGAGTTAATGGACCTAGGAGTGTGGCATCAAACCTAGTGTAAGGAACATAGGTTGTAGTAAACCTAGAGTCATATGGATCTAGGTAAAGAACAGTGAACCTAGTGTCAAGTACATAGGTTGGATAAAGAAGATAGTGGACCTAGTGTTAATAAACATAGGTCGAGTTGGAATGACATTGAACCTAGAGTTAAGTCAACCTAGGTTATGTGATAAAGAGTGAACCCTAGTGTCAAGTAGACCTAGGAGGTAAAGACAATGGACCTAGAGGGTCGTCTCTTGAGGGCCTAGCTAACCCTCAAGCTAAGTGAAACGGGTTCATGGAATCCCGTGATATGTGCACCACTGAGGGTGCCGGGCGTGTGCGACGATTTCGCCGTCGGGCTATACCACTGACGTGGCGTTGTGCGACGAGGTCGCCGCCGGGTGGGTGAGCCGAAATGAGTTCGATATCGGTTAAGCCGGGTGAGGATCAGACCGCCAGGAGTGTTGACACCATGAGTTTGGAAACCATTCGGGTAAGTACGATACGTGCGCCGCCGGTGGGCGGGAAGTGACTCGATCCATTGTTGGGTGTGATGCGATAGTTCGCCGCCAGATGGTAAGGTCACGACTTTAGTCCACGCTGGGTAAGTACGCCGTGTTCGCCACCAGAATGGCTATGTCAGGTGACTCGAGCCGTTTCAGAGTTGGGACACCGCTGAGGGTGACGAGCGTGTGCGACGAGTTCGCCGCTCCGAGGCTGAGTCACAGAGGGCGGTAGGCTGTTGACAGCTGAGGTAGTTGTGAGACGTCCAACACCTCGGGCTAGACAGCAGGCGGATTATCCGCATTTGATTGACTCAAGACCGAGTCGGGTGGCTCAGTGAGCTAAGGTAGAGTGGACCTTAGAAGTGTTTGCTAAATAGCATATGTGCCAAGAGTAAAGAGTAAGAATATAAATAGCTAACTTAATCAATAGCTAAGTAAGAATGGAAAAGCTAAAGTAAAGAATAGCAATAAAGTAAAGAAAAGCTAAGAGCTAAGTAATGATTTGCATATTGCATATTGCGAGGCAGGTTTTTATGTTAGTTGCAAATTATATATCTATATATGTTTTTGGACTAACATATCTGCAGTGCCTCCTTGGACCTATTGGTCGAGCTTTTCTCTTGGGTGACCGTACCCACGAGAACTATGGACAATATTTCTCACCCCCGTGTTGCGTTTTGGGGGTACAGGTATGTTCGTGAGCGGCGCAGCAGCGGCGAGACAAGGCGTAGCTCGGTAGATAGCGCCCTACCAGAGACCCGAGATAGAAGTACCCCGATTGTGAGCTTAGGGGTATAGCAAGGGAGAACAAGTTGTAATAAATTGGAAACAAATTTGTAATAACTAGATTGTGTTAGGAAGTTTTAATATGAATGTAAAATGTAAAGATTGTAATCTGGGTTAAGTGGATGTAATAGCAAGTAGCTGTTTTATGTTTATGATACTTCCTTATGCAATCTGATTGTAATATCTGTTCCTATTTGGAACCTTCTTGTAATTGTATTGATTGCGACGCCTTGAACGTACAGGGGAAACTCTGTCCGTTCGGCGGTCTGTCGGCGCGCCCGAATCCGACCGAATTGGCGGGCTCGGGGCGTGACACTGGGTGTTCTTTTTAACATTTATAACTGTACCGAGGACTGGTATAACTGTCCCATTTCAGGCTAGAGCTGCAAAAGCTAAGCCTTCTATTTAACAATGGCCAAATAAATGTGCCAGCTATATGGGTGTTCCTTTTAACATTTCTAACTGTACCGAGAACTGGTATAACTGTCCCATTTTAGGCTAGAGCTGCAAAAGCTAAGCCTTCTATTTAACAATGGCCAAATAAATGTCCCAGCTATATGGGTGTTCCTTTTAACATTTATAACTGTACCGAGGACTGGTATAACTGTCCCATTTCGAACTACTGCAAAGCCACTATATAGCAATGGCCATTCATTTGAGGCAGCTATATAGGTGTTCCTTTTAACATTATAGCTGTACCGTGGAGTGGTATAACTGTTCCATATCAGGCTACAGCTGCAAAAGCTGTAGCCCTATATAGCAATGGCCATTCATTTGAGGCAGCTATATAGGTGTTCCTTTTAATATTATAGCTGTACCGTGGAGTGGTATAAATATTCCATATCAGACTACAGCTGCAAAAGCTGTAGCCCTACTCTATAGCAATGGCCATTAAAACTGTGCACATTTAAAATTTAAATACACTATGTTAATTTTAAAAATATAAAATTTTCATTACAAAATTTCCATTACTACTAGGGATTCGAGAAACCCTAACAACCACAATCCGTGCGCCGAAGAAGAGAGGTGACGGGGGGCAAGAGGGTTTTCATCTCTTCGAAGAAGAGGCGAATCCATCGGCGGCGCGTGAGCAAGAGGGGTGTTGGGAGAGGCGAGGGAGTCGCGGAGGTCGAGTATGGCGTCGAAGAGGACCTCGTCGGAGGCGACGCGGCTCACGTCGGTCTTGGGGGCTGGGGCTTTGAGGGACTCGAGCTCTCTCGGTGGTCAAAATAGGACCAAGGAGGAGAGAGAGATGAAAAAGGGAGGAAAGGAGATGAGAGGAGAGAGATGAAAAAGGGGGAAAGGAGATGAGAGGAGAGAGATAAAAAGGGGGAAAGGAGATGAGAGAGAGAGATGAAAAAAGGGGGAAAGGGTATAAACAATATGATGGGAGTGAGAATATCACTGCAATTTTGGATGGAGAATTGCAGCCGTTGAATACAAAGTTGTAAGATGTACAACCCCTTTGGGGTTGTACTAGTAGCATTCCTCTTCTTTTAAAGGGTTTGCATTCTAATGCTTTTTTTTTTATGTCAATATGTTATAAATTATTACTTACCCCAATTTACAATTTTATATATATACTGAATAATTTTTAAAAATTTGTTATTATATAATTAAAATCTAATTCAACAACTATAATTTAAATCAGATTAAAGTTTATATATAATAAATTTATAGCAACTTGATCTAATTTTATTTAAACTATTTTTATTTAAATTAATTGAATTATTAATATGACTATTAAAATTATATAAATTAAAAAACTAATATATATATATATATATATATATATATATATATATATATATATATAGAGAGAGAGAGAGAGAGAGAGAGAGAGAGAGAGAGAGAGAGAGAGCAGGGCTACTATACTCATATGAGTATTGCACCCTTACTACTCTTAAGATGTTTTTGATCATGGGGCTTCCGAATCGACAATCCGCTCTCGTTAAATATGATCTAGAGTATTTAAAACTTCTAGAAAATAAATTTCATAATTTTTTGACATCATTTACCTTACGATCAAAAGCTCACAAAATTGACAATTTTTAACTACGTATGGGATACTTACTAGTTTAACGGTGTAAAAGAATTGAAATATGTTGAATTTTTGATAGAAAATTCTATTCACTGCCTAGATAAAGATCAATAACTCCGATCTTAAATTGAAGGATCCGATCATCTATTTTTAGGACGTCGTTCGATTTCTACTGCTCATTTTATACCCTTTTGATGGACTTTATTATGATTTCGAAAAATTACGAAATTTATTTTCTAGAAGTTTTAAATACTCTAGATCATATTTAACGGAGTGGATCGTCGATTCGGAAGCCCCATGATCAAAAACAACTTATGAGTAGTAAGGGTCCAATACTCATATGAGTATAGTAGCCTACTCTATATCTATATATATATATATATATATATATATATATATATATATATATATATATATATATATATATAGAGTCCCTACTATCCTTTTAATAGGATATGGCACTTGTCCTATCAATTTTTTAGCCTTTGGATCAATTCTTTTCATCATTTCTAACCATTGAATTAAATATTATAACCCAAACGGGACCACTCAACCCTAGGGAGACCATTCAACTCTAACCGACTAATATCATCCTAACCCTACAATTTTTCATCCAAGGGTTAAAAACTTGATAGGACAAGTGCTCCTATCCTATTAATATGATAGTAGCCCTAGCCTATATATATATATATATATATATATATATATATATATATATATAATTGAGCTAGAATACTTTTGGAAGCACCAACTTTTGATGCTTCTAAGTTTCTAGCCACTGGATCTACTTTTTTGACTACTAATACCCTTTGGATCTAACACTATTCCACCTACCACCACTTATTCCATCAACCACCACCTACCACCATCATCTCAACCTTACATCTTCCCATCCAATGGTTAAAAACTCAAAAGCACCATCTCAATTGTGCTTCGAAAGTATTCTAGCTCAACTCTATATATATATATATATATATATATATATATATATATATATATATATATATATATATATATATATATAGAGAGAGAGAGTACTATACTATTATGAGTAGTAGCCCTAGCCCTACTACTCATAAGTTGTTTTCGATGATAGAGCTTCCGAATCGACGATCCACTAAATATGATCTAGAGTATTTAAAACTTCTAGAAAATAAATTTCGTAATTTTTCAAAATCATAATAAAGTCGATCAAATGGGCATAAAATGAACGGCCGAAATCGAACGACGTCCTAAAAATAGATGATCGGATCCTTCAATTTAAGATCGGAGTTATTGATCTTTATCTACGTAGTGAATAGAATTTTCTATCAAAAATTCAACCTATTTCAATTCTTTTACACCGTTAAACTAGCAAATATCCTATATCTAGTTAAAAATTGTCAATTTTGTGAGCTTTTGATCGTAAGGTAAATGATTTTGAAAAATTACGAAATTTATTTTCTAAAAGTTTTAAATACTCTAGATCATATTTAACGGAGTGGATCGTCGATTCGGAAGCTCTATCATCGAAAACAACTTATGAGTAGTAGGGCTCTACTACTCATAATAGTATAGTAGCCCTACTATATATATATATATATATATATATATATATATATATATATATATAACTTAGGTTATTTTTTTGGTATATGTATAATTTCAAACTATTATCGATAATCAACAATGATAAAAAAATTGCTTCGATAATATCGCATTGCGTCGCGCGGGTAACTATATTAAAAAACTAATATATATATATATATATATATATATATATATATATATATATATATATATATCTAAATATCTTTGTTCCTCCGCGTCCCACGCCGCTGGATGATGCTGGTCGCCGATCGGCCTGGCAACCTGGATCTAGAGTATTTGAAGTACCTAGAAAATAAATTTTATGATTTTTCGATATCATTTGCCTAGTGATCGAAGGAGCACAAAATCAAATAATTTTAATGGCCGCAGTGAGCCGTTTGCAAGTTTAACGGTGTAGAAATATCCAAATCACGTGAAAATTTGATAGAAAATTCTTTATACTATATAAAACAAGATCAATATCTTTGATCTAAATTTTTAATGCCATATTATCGCATTTTGTAAGATTTTTATTTTTCAGTTGATTTTTAGCCCCTTCGTTCACTAGGCAAATAATATCGAAAAATCGCAAAATTTATTTTCTAGGTACTCCAAATACTCTAGATCAAGTTTAACCGAGCCGATCGACGATTCGAAAGCCACAACATCGAAAACAACGTGGAAGCACGGAGCACTCCCTGAAGTATAGTAGCCTTACTCATATATATATATATATATATATATATATATATATATATATATATATATATATATATATATATATATATATAACTTAGGTTATTTTTTTGGTATATGTATAATTTCAAACTATCATCGATAATCAACAATGATAAAAAAAATTGCTTCGATAATATACGCATTTGCATCGCGCGGGTAAACACATTAAAAAACTAATATATATATATATATATATATATATATATATATATATATAGACTATCGTGCTATTAGGAGCACGAGCCTTTGTGCTCCTAACTTTCTAACCACCTATCAAGTTTGATGGGTGGTTAAAAGAGGGATGAGATATTGAAGAGAAATTCAATAAGAAGAGAAATTGAGACACCAAATATCTCCCCAATACATCATCCTCTATCATTCTAACAACCCATCAAACTTGATGGATGGTTAGAAAGTTAGAGCAATAATGATCGTTGTGCTCCTAATAAAGACAAAGAGTCTCGCTCTATATATATATATATATATATATATATATATATATATATATATATATATATATATATAACTTAGGTTATTTTTTTGGTATATGTATAATTTCAAACTATCACCGATAATCAACAATGATAAAAAAATTGCTTCGATAATATCTGCCCGCTGCATCGCGCGGGTAACTGCAGTAGTTTAATTACCTGACTTTCTTTAAGACAGGCAAATGAAAACCCATTTTTATGTTATAGCATGAATAAGATTCATAGTGACGTTGTATTAATTGTAGACAGAAATTAATTAAACAATCTTTATTATACAAATAGAGAGGCGTTCCTAGATCTCTAAACTTTGGCAATCTCAACCGACTTTTGGAGAGCTTGGAGGAGGCTCCTCATAATCCTTGGCTCCCCTGGAGGGACCTGATCTTTCAATGGTCCCTTCCTAACGGCTTGGAAGATTGGCCCCGAGCTTTCGGTCGCTGGAAAGACTAAGCAGTCGATGTAGGCTTGCACTTCCGTCTTCCCCTCCTCAACCTTTATGAATCCCAGTCTCACTCCTCCTCCTACTTTATCCACCTATTAATTAATTAACTTCCATTTAATTTCTAATTAATTAGTAATCATAATGGGTACGTAAGCGATCGAAAAGACGGTAATCATACATGTTCTCCAATTAATTATTAACTAATTAATGCTCTCAAGTAGTCGAAAAAATAACAAGAGTAACAACTCGACAAGTATCGAATTGTAAAAAAATTAAGTTTTACTGATTGATGTAATTATTAATACTAACCTTAAGAGGGACCGGAAGCGGCAAATTCGCACCTTGGCAAAGACTGTTTGCCCACTGAAACAACAACATATATATATATATAAAGAATCAATTACAGATGGAGGAGAAATTTGACTTAATCCGCATCAATCTGCTATTGCAATTTCTTTTACCGTGAATGCGCGCAGTGCAGTTTCATTTTTAAAAAAGATGACGACGTACCTGGAAGAGTAAAATCTCGAACCGATCAACGTCGATATTAGAAGGCAGCTTCATTGTTCCAAGAGAAACCCCATCATTACCATCATCATTATTGTCCGCTGAAACAATGTTGGTTTTCTCATAATTTGAGGCTCTGGGTGGCTTAACAGATGCTATGGCTGCATTATAACTAGATATAGAGACTGATCTTTGAGGCTTCATCCATGCTGATGAGCCACCAGTAGAGAGAGATAAAGCCCAACCATTGCCGATTAATCCCAGCGAAGGGGAGTGACAGGCTTGGTGATCGCACTTTAAATGCGTCAGGAGATAGTTTGCAGCTACTGCCATGAAATTTGAGAGAGAGAGAGAGAGAGAGAGAGAGAGAGAGAGAGAGAGATATGTGAGAATCAATGAAGGATTTAAGGCCACGTACAGTATGAGGATTGGGGAATGGATAAATAGTTGGTGGTTAGGCCCCGTTTGGTTCGGAGGATAAACGGGAATAATTTTCATTATCCCCGCTATTCCGCTAAACGGGGTTAAATTTGGCCGGAAAGCCGAGCTCGAGCGAGCTTATCTCAGCTCAAGCTTGGCTTGAAATTAATTTCGAGCCTAAATTTAGGCTCAAGCTCGGCTTGAAATTAATTCGAGCCGAGCTCGAGCGAGCCTAACTTCGAGTCGAGCGAGCTCGAGCCCTAAACGAGCCGCTTGAAATTTTTAATATCGTGCAATTTATAATTTAATTTTTATAAAACATTATCTTAAATTTGATATAAAAAATATTTAATAGTTCAACATATAAAATGAATGCATAAAATAAGATATTATAATATTATAAAAATTAGAAAAAATAATTTGCGAGCAAGTGAAAAGAGAGAGAGAGAGAGCAATTAGAGTAGAATTTTCGATTTAATTTTGTGGGCCCAATAATCTAAATTCTATATAGATATAATTAAAATACATAATATACATTATTTTATATAATTAAAGTATATATTATATATAATTATATATAGAGAGAGTTAAATTTCTTATATTGTTTTGAGTATAGATCCATTTATACTCATCAGTTTTCGATCGTTGGATTTATTCTTTTAACTATTTCAATCCTAGGGGACCACTATCATCCTAATCGCACATCCAACGACTGAAAATTTATAAGTATAAAAAGATCTATACTTATAAGAGTATAGTAGCCCTATACTATATTATAATATTATACATATATTTAAACTACTATATTATATTAATAATGCAAATGACTTGCTATTAGGTTTTCGGTCCTTGTATGAAGGGATGGGCGGTCAGGAAGATAGTAGCCCCCTAGGGTGCAGTAGGTGGCTAGCTGAATAGTGTGATCTAACAAATGAAATTGGCCAAAGGGGCAGATCTAACGGAAGAAACTCGAGAATACCAAATGCTTGGTATCGATGTACGATGTTGAACTCTCTATATATAGGTAAATCTAACGATAGAAAACTCGATTGCACAAAATGCTCAGTACTATCAATAGTATAGATAGTATAGTAGCCGGAATATATATATAGAGAGAGAGTCTGGCTACTATATTATCGATAGTACAAAATGCTTAGTGTTATTGAATTTTGTACCGTTAGATCTAACCCTATGACCATTTTCACCCATTAGATTATACTATTCAACTAATCTCCCACTCAATTCTAGAGAATCACTATCATCCTAACTACACATCTTATCATCCAATGAGTAAAAATCTAACAGCAATTGGTTGATACTATTAATGATATTGTAGACTATATATATATATTCGAGCTTTCGAGCTTTTCGAGCCTAATTCGAACGAGCCTAGTAATACTCAAGCTCGGCTTGAAATTAATTTCGAGCCGAGATTTAGGCTCAAGCTCAGCTTGGAATTAATTCGAGCCGAGCTCGAGCGAGCCAAATATCGAGCCGAACGCGAGTCGAACACGAGCCGGCTCGCTCGTTTGCCAGCCCTAGATAAAGCCCAACCATTGCCGATTAATCCCAGCGAAGGGGAGTGACAGGCTTGGTGATCGCACTTTAAATGCGTCAGGAGATAGTTTGCAGCTACTGCCATGAAATGAGAGAGAGAGAGAGAGAGAGAGAGAGAGAGAGAGAGAGATGTGAGAATCAATGAAGGATTTAAGGCCACGTACAGTATGAGGATTGGGGAATGGATAAATAGTTGGTGGTTAGGCCCCGTTTGGTTCGGAGGATAAACGGGAATAATTTTCATTATCCCCGCTATTCCGCTAAACGGGGTTAAATTTGGCCGGAAAGCCGAGCTCGAGCGAGCTTATCTCAGCTCAAGCTTGGCTTGAAATTAATTTCGAGCCTAAATTTAGGCTCAAGCTCGGCTTGAAATTAATTCGAGCCGAGCTCGAGCGAGCCTAACTTCGAGTCGAGCGAGCTCGAGCCCTAAACGAGCCGCTTGAAATTTTTAATATCGTGCAATTTATAATTTAATTTTTATAAAACATTATCTTAAATTTGATATAAAAAATATTTAATAGTTCAACATATAAAATGAATGCATAAAATAAGATATTATAATATTATAAAAATTAGAAAAAATAATTCTGCGAGCAAGTGAAAAAGAGAGAGAGAGAGAGAGAGAGAGCAATTAGAGTAGAATTTTACTGATTTAATTTTGTGGGCCCAATAATCTAAATTCTATATAGATATAATTAAAATACATAATATACATTATTTTATATAATTAAAGTATATATTATATATAATTATATATAGTGAGAGTTCGGCTGCTATATTGTTTTGAGTATAGATCCATTTATACTCATCAGTTTTCGATCGTTGGATTTATTCTTTTAACTATTTCAATCCTAAGGGACCACTATCATCCTAATCGCACATCCAACGAAAATTTATAAGTATAAAAAGATCTATACTTATAAGAGTATAGTAGCCCTATACTATATTATAATATTATACATATATTTAAACTACTATATTATATTAATAATGCAAATGACTTGCTATTAGGTTTTCGGTCCTTGTATGAAGGGATGGGCGGTCAGGATGATAGTAGCCCCCTAGGGTTCAGTAGGTGGCTAGTTGAATAGTGTGATCTAACAAATGAAATTGGCCAAAGGGGTAGATCTAACGGAAGAAACTCGGGAATACCAAATGCTTGCACTATCGGTGGTACAATGGTATATATAGGTAAATCTAACGATAGAAAACTCGATTGCACAAAATGCTCAAGATCTTATCAATAGTATAGATAGTATAGTAGGGAATATATATATAGAGAGAGAGTCCGCTACTATATTATCGATAGTACAAAATGCTTAGTGTTATTGAATTTTGTACCGTTAGATCTAACCCTATGACCATTTTCACCCATTAGATTATACTATTCAACTAATCTCCCACTCAATTCTGAGAATCACTATCATCCTAACTACACATCTTATCATCCAATGAGTAAAAATCTAACAGCAATTGGTTGATACTATTAATGATATTGTAGACTATATATATATATTCGAGCTTTCGAGCTTTTCGAGCCTAATTCGAACGAACCTAGTAATACTCAAGCTCGGCTTGAAATTAATTTCGAGCCGAGATTTGAGCTCAAGCTCACTGGAATTAATTCGAGCCGAGCTCGAGCGAGCCAAATATCGAGCCGAACGCGAGTCGAACACGAGCCGGCTCGCTCGTTTGCCAGCCCTAGATAAAGCCCAACCATTGCCGATTAATCCCAGCGAAGGGGAGTGACAGGCTTGGTGATCGCACTTTAAATGCGTCAGGAGATAGTTTGCAGCTACTGCCATGAAATGAGAGAGAGAGAGAGAGAGAGAGAGAGAGAGAGAGAGAGATATGTGAGAATCAATGAAGGATTTAAGGCCACGTACAGTATGAGGATTGGGGAATGGATAAATAGTTGGTGGTTAGGCCCTGTTTGGTTCGGAGGATAAACGGGAATAATTTTCATTATCATTATTAAATTAGCGGGGTTAAATTTAATATTTTATCCTAGTTAAAGTTTGTTATTCTCGGTTATTCCGGAATAGCAAGTGATTTGCTATTCCACCATTTTGGTGGAATAACGCTATTTCAATGCTTAATTTCAAACGTAATTAAAATTTTAAATTGAATTAAAACTAAATTATGCAAATATAATATGTTACATATTATAATACATTATTTTTATTATAAAATTATTAATTGTACTATATTAATATATATTATTTATATTTAAATATTATAATAAATTCTTTTTATTAGATTTAAGTTTAAGTAGAATTTTTAAAAAATTTATAAATTTATTATATAAATTATTTTTATTAATTTTTCCCACCCCTATTCTTATTTTAAAATTTTAAAAATTTAAATTTTAAAATTTCAAACTTTAAACTTAAGATCAAATTTAAATTTGAAAAATATAAAATTTTAAATTTTAAAATTTTAAAATTTATAATTTATAATTTCATAATTAAAGTTTATAATTATAAATTAAAATTTTAAATTTTAATATTTTAAAATTTTCAAATTTAATATTTTATATTTTTCAAATTTAAATTTGATCTTAAGTTTAAAGTTTGAAATTTTAAAATTTAAATTTTAAATTTTAAATTTTAAAATTTTAAATTTTAAAGTTAAAATTTTAATATATTAAGAGAGTAATATCATTATTTTTTATTTATAAAAATCTACTACCTTTCTTATTCCATCTTACCTAACCAAACGTTATTTTTGTTAATCCCAGGAATAACCAAATTTTCATCCAAACGCAAAATTGATATAATTGTTTATTCCTCAATTTATATCTATTCCCTAATAAGCTACTTTTCTTATTCCCAAACCAAACGATACCTTAGGTTTTAAATGGTTAGGCCTTATAGATCACCACCACGTGTACTACAAGACACAAACAAATTTGATAAAACAAATTAAAAAAAATAAATATCTCAACTTGGCTTACCATCTATAGCTGGAACTGGGCTGGGTTTGAGTATGATCATACCTTGCCTAAAGCCCGGCCCAAATACTAATACTGAACTTTAGGTCCCTAAGTTACCTTGTTATCATAAGAACTTTAGGTCCAGCTGGGCCCAGGCCCAAGCCCAAATCTGCATACCCATCAGGCTTTTTTTTAGGTCAACTGCATGAATTTGTCAGAGACCCACCTATATATTTATATTGTTTGAAATGAAAATAAAATATGTGTTTTAATGAGTAGGGCTAACATACTCTTTCTGGGTATAAATCCTTTCCTACTCATAAATCATTTTGATGATGGAACTTTTTAATTTGATGATCCATACTGCTATATAAATATGATCTAAGTATTTAAAACTTTTAGAAATTAATATGGAGCTTTTTTTATTTTTTGAAATTATATTAAAATCCATCAAGTGGGTAGAAAATGAAAGGTCAAAATTAAATGACCCCCTAAAAAGAGATGATCGAATTCTTCAATTTAAAATCAGAGTTATTAATCTTTATTAATAAAGATAATGAATAAAAATTTTTAATAAAAAAATTAGTGATTCCAATTCTTTTACATCTTTAAACTAACAAGTATTCTATATTGACCGTTAAAAATTATCAATTTAGTGGTCTCTTAATCGTAAGTGAAATGATATCAAAAAATTATAAATTTTAGTTTTTAAAAATTTCAAATGCTCTAAATAATATTTAACAAGATGATCGATCTTAAACTCTAATGGAAAATGACTTATGAGTATGAAATCAATTGTGCTTGTAAGTGTATAGTAGCCAGACTCCTATTTTAAAAAGTTCAAGAGTGGAGTTTGATCACACTAAAATTTAGTTGACCTCCAAGGATCAAGAAAGATTTAATTAACTAGGCTTTAGAATAATACCCAAAAAGGGTGTAGGATACACATCCCACCCCAATGTAGGAAAGCCGCCGTGGACCTGTTTTTCAAACTTCGATTATTTAACACGTCATTAACTAAAACGACATTCACTAATTAGGCTTAGTTTGGGTGGGCGGTAGCGGTGGCAAAAATATTTTTATAAGTTGTTGTAAAAATGTTGTTTTATAAACTGTTATAGGAAAAGTATGTAGACGTTTGGCAAAACAACCATATAACTGTGGTAGCGTGATAGTTTTTTCATTATATGTGTTTGGTAAATTAGTACTCAAAACACTGTTATAATGTAAAAAAAATGACTAATAAGGACTTTTGATTTCAAAGTTATATTGGTAAATTTGTTTGGTAAATATGTATTTAAACACCCTCAACTATGGTTTATTTTGAAAATTAATATTTTTTATTATTTTATTTTATTTTAATTAATTTAATTTACTATTGACTTTTATTCATTATAAATATTTTAATTTTTGCTAAAATAAATTAAACCTACTAAATATGATGAAAATTTTAATAAATTTACTATAATTTTTAATCTAATTTACTAAAATTACACAATTTAATAAATATAAAATCAAAAGAATAGATAGAACATTCTTATATATTTATCTATTCATTTCATAAGCATGGTATTCATGTACTAGCAGCATATATGTATTGCTTTCATCCTGTAAAAAAATCTATTAAACATAATGAATCCATAATGTTTTACGTAAATCCTTCATTCTTAAGTTAATGATAGAAAATTTTGTTTTAGTTTTTTTTTTTTAATAATTCTCTATCCTTAATTCCCACCCCTTCCCCTCCCCTCTCCTCCACGGTATATGATCTATTAATGTTTCATGTATTAATGGTAATCTACATTAACGTTTATTCAATTAATGATAATTATAATCATAATTGATTACTCTACTAACTTTGAATTTCTATTAAACTTTTCATAGCTACCCTTTCATTCTTTCGTTTTACTTTTTTTTTTTTTTTTATAGAACAGGCGCCCCCCTGAGGAGAAGCTTTGAAAGGTAATTCGTATAAAAATTTGTAATTCATTGAATGATTGAGACCGAACTTTCGGATGAATCGATTACTTATTGCGAAAGCAAAAAAACTTTTTATGAATTCATTCTTTTTTTTATATACGTACCTTTTGATTTTTCTATTGTGGGTGTTAATTTGGTGGGGTTTATGTGATTTGCAGAAATTTGAAAATTTTGGATTCTTTGTAAGATACCGAACTTCAGAAATCATGACGTTGCGGTAGAATGTAGTATATCGGTTTCTCAATTTAAAAATAAATATAAATAAGAATAGTGTGAGATACTATTTTTATTGGTTTTGTAGAAGTAAAATATAAGCCTGGATTGACTGTCTTTGAAATCGAGCGAAACAGAGATTTAGAATTTTCATTGGAAACGGGATCGATAAATTAGCGAGAAAATGCACGATGTCGAGAAAATTACGAAAGCTGGAGGGTATGTCGGGATTATTATTACGAGGCTAGATTTAAAGTTTCGTGCCATTCTGACATCCGGAAGATGGTAAATAAAATCCGAATGCTATCTGATAACGATTACAGTTCGGTAGAGCTTTCGGTGACCAAACGGGGTCGAAATTGAAAGATTAAATTTTTTGGTGTTAAGTTAACTAAAACCGAACATAGTCAAATTTGAGCTCAAACGGACATTTCGAAGAGGCGGCGAATGTATCGAAGCTTCAGCTGAAAGTTGAAGTGAATAGTGTGAATAGTGTTTTGGTGTTGCTTAATAAAGAAGCAAGAGCTTCTTCTTCTCCCTGGCAGCACCTCCACAACACACGCATGCAAAGTGAGGGGAGAGAAAACCCTCCTTTCTCTCTCTAAATATCTCTCATATCTCTCTATAATACCCGCTCAAATTCGCGATGTTGGCGGAGAACGATCGTGCGAACGCGTTGGAGGCGACGGATCGAGCTCTCGTGCGCCCGTTTGTGCGGCGTGCCTTCGACCCGGCGTTCACAATGGTGGTAAGTGTTTAGGGTTTGATTTATATACTCTAAAAATGGATTTAGAGGAATCCTAGCATGCTAATTAGAGCTTTATTGCCTAAATCATAGGTTAATTTAATAATTTTTGCAATAGTAAATCTATAGGGTTTAGAAATACAATTTTCGCTGTTAGATGGGTTTGATCTAAATTGAACCTGTGTAAACCTAATTGCTAGGTAATGAAACGCGTTGGCGAAGTCGGTTCGGCAATTCGACGAGCGGTTGTGAAGATGTTGACGATTGAAGCCGTTAACGTAAAAATAGTCGCACTTGCGCGAAAGCTTCCAAAGATCGTGAAAATGGAATCGGGGGCTCGTGGCAACAAACCGAAGACCTTTAATTTCCGGATCGTGGATCGGAGGTCGTTCGGTGGTCGCGCGTGAGATTAGGTCGAGCCGTGCGGCGTGCGCCGCGGGAGGCCGATTGTAAGTGACGACGAGCAATCGGAACGCGATAAAAGGTGGGGGGTGCCATTCCGAAGCCATTGGGCTACCTTTTATGTCTAAGTAAATTATTGGTCATATTGTATATATATGTACATATGTATATAGTTTCATGCATAGTAGGGTTGGTATGGTTAAATTGCTATTCTAGTGTGCTTCCTTATCGTGTGGAACTACGGGAGTTGCATTAGGACATAGGGAGCATGCTTGCATCCTCCTTTATCGTGCGACACCGTAGGTTTGCATTTGGACATAGGAAGCATAGGCATGAGTATATGACATTGAACCCTAAAGACGATTTAATTATGCATGATTATCAACTAGAGATATATGAACCAAGTATAGAGCTTGATAATTGACAATATGACATTATGACATTATGACATTGTGACTTAGTGTAAAGAACACTAGAGCTATATGAACCAAGTATAGAACTTGATGAATGATAATGACACTGACATATGACATAGTGTAGTGACACTAGTGACATGAATACCAAGTAGATAACTTGATGAATGACATGTGCAATGACATAGTGTAAAGAACACTAGTGATATGTGATCCAAGTAAATAACTTGATGATAAATGACATAGAGACATAGTGCTACAAAACACTTATGCAGTTCCCCTGTGTGGATGCCCTCCAGAATGGAGGAGAAGATTATTAATTTCCTGTGTTGGATGCCCTCCAAAGTGGAGGAGAAGATCATACTCACACCTGCATTCGGCGCTCGTGGTGGTCGTTCCACACGAGTAGTGCGAGTCTCCGGAGGTCTTGGTACGTGAATCGATTGGGATAGCCTATGTGGGGTCCCAAGGGATAGCCTATGTGGGGTCCCGCAGACAACCCTCGGGTTTGTGGTGTGAGTCGTGGGCAAGCCTACGGGCTAGCCATAGATTGGGTAACTAACTCAAAGTAGTTATGAGCATTGAGTACAAAGTACATATTGAGTATATAGAAATGCAGACATACTTGACAGAGTTATATTGAACATGATAGTATTACATTCATGCTCTTGTTGTTTCAGGCATAGCAGTCGTTGCATTCTTTTATTATGCTTTATTTACAGCATTTACAGTTTCAGATAAATATCTATCTATCTATCTATCTGCTTTTGCCTGCTTAGACCTAGTGGGGAGATCGGTGGGGTCGGTGGCCTAGCCCACTGGGAACTAAGGAAGTTAGTTCTCACCCCACTCTACTACAGGTACTAGCGCGCGAGTGGCCGGCGAGGATCGTTGTAAGGGCATCACGCCCTAGTTGATAGAAGCCGCCTATTTGCATTAGAGCCTCCCTCGGTATCGTTTTGGTATATTTATATGTTCGAGGAAAATGATATGTATATTCATTTTGGAGTTAAAGAATGTAAACTTGATGTATAAAGAATGTAATCAAATGGTTGAATGGTTGTAATAGATAGACTTATCTCTCTTTAATTACTTGTATAGTATACTTGTATCTTGCTCTTACTTGTAAGCACTAGTGGTGTGAGACCCCAGTTAGTTCTATATATAAGATATAATAGGGCTAAACTCTTAACCCGGCTTAAGCATTTTGGGTGGTGGTAAGGCCCAAGAGGTTAAGAGAGTTAAGCGTGCTAGGATGGGAGTAGTCCTAGGATGGGTGACCCCCTGGGAAGTTGGGGCGTCACAGATGGTATCATAGCCAATTACCAGCCGGAAGTGTGAGATGAGTCTCGGTACCGAGGCGGTGCGGATGACGGGCTAGCGAGACGAGTCTCACATCGCCCGGTACTTGTGAGTACGAGCGACGAGGACGTCGGGGCTTAAAGGAGGGGAGATTGTGAGACCCCAGTTAGTCCTATATATAAGATATAATAGGGCTAAACTCTTAACCCGGCTTAAGCATTTTGGGTGGTGGTAAGGCCCAAGAGGTTAAGAGAGTTAAGCGTGCTAGGACGGGAGTAGTCCTAGGATGGGTGACCCCCTGGGAAGTTGGGGCGTCACAAGTGGTGCTTTGTTTCTTGTCATGTATGCTTATTGAATTCTTCCTGGGAAATTCATGTACATGACCTGTTGTCGAGCCTTGGGCGGACAAAGGAGGTGCTGTCCGTTCGGCGCCTGATCGGCGTTCCCGGACCGGACCAAGTTGGTAGCGGTCGCGGGGCGTGACAGTGAATATGGTATCAGAGCAAGCTAAGAGCAAGTAAAGAGCGAGGCTTGGATTGACCTAGGAGACCCTAGGACGGTGAACCTTAAGGCTATAGGTGCGTGAGCGAGACGTGAACCTAAGCCGGGTGGCGGAAGTTGAATCGATTGGGTTAAGTATTGAAACCTCTAAGATGGACATTAGAGGTAGACTCAAGATGTGGTTTATTCTTAATCAAGTGTGTTCATGTTGGGCGATCGACAACATGAACCCGAGGGATGAGAATAAATGCTCTTGCATGACTTTCGCCTGATTTCAGTTGGGTCGATGTTAGTTGTTACGTGCTTGACCTAGAGGGTCGAGATTGATCGTGTTGTCGCGGTTCGAGGGACGATGTTACCGCGTAGGCGATCTTTGTTTAGATCGGCGCGGTAGAGGACAAGTGATGTCCCTGAGTGTTTCGACGTGCGAGCGGAGACTTGGAACTTTGTAAACGGTTGGCCACACTCGTAGGAGTGATGAGGCCACAGGCCGAGTTGGTGCAACGACAGCAAGAGGCTGTCATGCGCCAGGAGGAGCGGACTAAAGGACTCTAAGAAACGATCGGTCGATTGGTGACCGTACTGTTTTCAGCTCGTCGAATACGGTTGGGAGTCGCGGAGAAGGTATTTCCGTCGAGGTCGGGCAACCCGACTTCTATCAGTTCAGAGGTGAAGGCGTTGAGGGAGTGAGCTTTGGCTGCCCTCATGACCTTCAAGCAGTTTGATCCGTCTACCTTGATAGAGAGGATGCGGATCCGTTGATCGTGGAGTTGTGGACCGACTCCATGGAGACTCCCTTTGAGGATTTGTACACTGTGGTGCGGGACAAGTATTGTCCATAATAGTTGACGAAGGTGTGGTGGATAGGCGTCGAGTGGAATCTATCGCCTAGTCTCCCTCCTATGGCTTGGGAAGTGTTTCGGGGATTGATGATCTCCGTTTATTCCCCGACAGTGAGGAGAAAAGTCGGGTGAGGTTCGGAAGCTGCGGCGAGGAAGCTGCACCGTGGGGGAATACGAGTGGGGATCCTCCCGCATCGTGAGTTGCATCCCGAACGAAGTGTGGGATGAAAAGGATGTGGCCGATGTGTTGGTGCGGAGACTTCGGCCGAACGCGGTCGAGGTTGTGGATGTACGAAAGTGGATTCTCAAAATTCGAGGATTGGACTTCATCTGGAATTGACTAATTGTCGATTTGGTACGCTCCGGAAGGGCCGAAGGCGTTGGAAACCTAAAAAGTGCAAAGTGGCCTTAGTGGAGGAGTAAGGTCTTCATCTTCTTCCTCAGGTGGATGTTAAGGATTTTGTGTTGGCAAGTTTCGTGAATTGTGTCGGAGTCTTGAAGGATCGGAGCGGATCGAAGATGGTTGAAGAATCCTAGATTTCGAAGAAAAGAGACAAGTTGAATCACGACGTCCAGGTAAGTTTTTAATTCATGTTATGGTGATTCATACTTAGTTATAGGCATTAGAATCATAAATCATTGTTTAACGATTAGAAATTATATTGGAACACAATTTTTCAAAAAATTGGAAAATTTACAAAGTGTACTTTGAACTGTTTTGTACAGAAGTCTGACCATCCCATTCTGCGTGATATGACTGAACACAATACGGGTACAACCATCAATTCATTCACGTGTGTACTTGGCCCTTGAAAAATAATCTTCGATCTTGTGGAGCCGTGCCGATTCGTTTCACATGCGGTCGATAGGTAAAAATAGGTAAAATCATGATTTTTCTCTAATCCGAATCTAATTGATTCTAAAGTCTATAAATAAGATGTTAGGGTTCTCTAACTCTGTGTGCTTCATGAAAATACTTGTTTGAGAAACCCTAGAGGCTAGGAATTCATCTAAAACCTATTTTCTACAAAATAGCCTCTTCTAGGTCAAATCGAGATATTGTAATTCCTTATCTATATGTCGATTTGATCTACGCTTCGCTTGGAGTTTTCTTCTTCGATTTTCTACGATACTCCTAAGCGAAGGATCACCATACTCATGATGCTTCTCATGAACGGCGTCGTGGATTCGACGTGAGGCGTCGTGGATTCGGCGCGATTGAAGGCGATTCGTGGATTCGGATCGTTGGCTCGTGGATTCGAGTGGGCGTCGTGGATTCGGCGTGATCAAGGCTTCGTGGATTCGAAGTGGAGGCGTTTCGTGGATTCGGGACGTGGCGTTCGTGGACTCGGACGTGGACAACGCGGCGGCGTGCGCGGAGATTCATAGGAGGTTAAGAGAGGTTAAGTCCGTGGGGTCGGTAATCACCTTGTAATCTTTTCTCTTAGTGGATTGTTATTCGCGTGTTGGTCCCGTGGGTTTTTTACTCCGAGTTTGGAGTTTTCCCACGTAAATCTCGGTGTGTTTTTAATTTCCGCATTTACTTTTTTCTTCATCGATTATGTGTGACTTTTGGCCGGTACACCTATTCACCCCTCTAGGTGTCGGATACAATCTAGATAGATCCTTGGGGCTTCCGTAACTCACAATTGGTATCGAGCGGGATCTAGATATATTGCTATCTAATGGCGAAGAGTTAGTAGGTGTGTTACAAACTTATAAGATGACTTTTCCTACTAACCAATCTTCTTCCAAGTCTTTCTCTAAAAGTACAGGGATTGCGTTGAAAACATCAAAGGAAGAAGACGTGGACTCGGATTCCGGCGATGAGGAATCAAACGACGAGGAATTAGCGGAAGCATACAATCAACTTCTTGTTGAGTCGCGGAAGATGGCGAAACTCAATAAAAAGTTGAGGCGTCGTTTATTCGATCTTGAAGAAGAGAACAAGAATTTGAAGACCACAAATAATGCTCTTGAGGAGGAACGGGAATCAATCTTGAATAATAATTCGGTCCTCCAAAAGAAGCTAGAAGAATCGGATTTAATGATCAAATCTACTACGGATAAAGTTGGATTTTTGGAGCATCAATTTGAGGAAACATACAAATCCAACAAAGCATTGACCGAGCAAGTCCATCAACTCAAGTCCGATATTCAAAAGTTTTCTTCGGGATCGAAGAAATTGGATAACATGCTCGGATTGGGTCAAACGAACAAGTTAGGTCTTGGATACGAACGGACATATGTTGAGAAGGATCAAAAGATGACATCGAAAGTCTCAACAAGTTTGAAGGAGAAGATGTGTCATAGATGTGGCATCAAAGGACACATCAAAAAGAGTTGCCCGAACAAAAATTTCAAGTCTCAATCGGCAACTTCGAAACGACAATTGGTATCATCTACAATTCGGCTTCCCCCACGGAATCAAAAGAAAAATCAATTGAGTCGAGTGCATCAAGCAAACCGTGACTCATATGTGAACCAAATCAAAGCCACAAGCGAATCGGACATCTAAATCTCAACGTCAATATCGATCGAACCCACAACCGAACCGGATTTCTAAGTCGAAACAACGTGCGGTTTGGGTTTCTAAGCCTCAAGGACAACATCAAAAGTCAAAACAAGTTGGGCAAATCATCGACAAGCCAAGACAACCAACAATCCGACTAGTTTGGATTCGGAAAGGTGATATCTTTCCATACTCTTCGTCTTAGTTTGTTTTCTTTTATGTAATGCTTTGATTGGTGCTTGGTGCATATTTTTATTCATTGCATTACATGATTAGACGATTTTTTTTTGTGCTTAGAATTCATTCGTTTTTAAATCATTTTGGAAAGGTGATTGGGAGTTTGATTGAAATTTTTTTTAGAAAGGAGATGATTGAATATCATTATATTGGAGAGATTGATGGTTTTTCAAAGAGCTTTAATCGGTAGTTAAAGTCAATTCAAATTGAATTAAATTCATATTAATTATCGGTTTTACTCCACTTTTTATTATCTTGACGATAATTTAATATGTGATTTCTTCTTACATACATTCATCAAAATTTTGAAATTAATTTTAATCTCTTGGTAATTTATTCATCATGGTTGTGAATATTGAATATAATTGATGGATATTTGCTAATTGACTAAAATTCGTCAAAATTATTTTCAATTGTGAGATTGTCTAATTTAGGGGAGTTTGAATTATTAAAAAAAAAAGGAAAAACTCCTATGTTTAAAAAGATGTGAAAAGAGTTACATCCAAAAGGAGTGTGAAAACTACCACCACATGTAGGAAAGAGCTACCACCTCGGTCGTCCGGCAAGTGTGTGAAGCTACCACATGAGAAATTTGAGATTAACCTAAAAGTTTGGAAAAAATAAATATGTTAGAAATTTTCGGCGATATAAGATGATAGTTTGAAAAAGATGCTCAAAGAGCCACCCCCGGTGTTTATTAGCTAAATCTCCATTTTGAACGGGTTGCGACAAATGGTGTCAATTTTGCTAAATTTCTAAAATTTATTTTTCATCAATATGCATCTTGATGGTTTTAAAACATTAGATTATTTTTAATATCAAATTTTAATGTTTTGATGTCTTTTGAAATCACTTAATATTTTATCTTCATCATAATGATTTTTGGAGTACAACTTTTAATTTTTATGAAATTAATCTAATTTTGAAGGATTTTTGAGAAAACAAGGCAAAATTTTTGATGAGGAGGACACGGAGTGATTTTACCTTTTTGAGCTTCATTATATATGTTTTATCTTTTCACTCCTAGGGCTATGTTTTCTTTATGCATCTAGGTATGAAACTATGAAATACTTACTCTCTGTTTAGTTAGTTTTTCTCTCTATTTTTGTTTTCTTTTGGCAATTTTTGACAAAAAGGGAGAGAATGGAGAACAAGTACAAAATGAGAGGATATTTGGTATTTGATGCATACACGAAGGGAGACATACGAAGGGGGAGATGTGATGAGATTGAGGGAGAAGGAGAGATAATATTTTTGAAAAGGAATTGGAGAAAAGAACAAAGGGAGAGAAGAGGTATAAAATTAACTTTGAAAATTTGTTAAAAATTTGTTTTGCAGGAAATCAAGACTTCAAGACTCCTAGTTGCGTCTAAGTCATAGAGTTTGTTTTAGGAGTTTTGATGTATTTTTGTGTTTCAAATTGTATTTGGACTACATGCGAGAAGTTTGATGTTTTGGTGATGACATTGAACTTCGTTTTTCTTTTATGATGTAATTTTAGTTAGTTTTTGTGTTTTGTCACGAAATTGCCAAAGGGGTAGATTGTTAAGGATTTTGTGTTGGCAAGTTTCGTGAATTGTGTCGGAGTCTTGAAGGATCGGAGCGGATCGAAGATGGTTGAAGAATCCTAGATTTCGAAGAAAAGAGACAAGTTGAATCACGACGTCCAGGTAAGTTTTTAATTCATAAATATGGTGATTCATACTTAGTTATAGGCATTAGAATCATAAATCATTGTTTAACGGATTAGAAATTATATTGGAACTTTGTAATTTTCAAAAATTGGAAAATTTACAAAGTGTACACAGACTGTCTGGTATGCAGCCATCCCATTACCGTACGACTGAACACATACCGGTACAGCCATCAATCCATTACCGGTAATGGCCCTTCGAAAAATAATCTTCCGTCCTTGTGGAACCGGTAACCAGTTCATTCCTGTACCGGTACAGATAGGTAAAAACCCTGATTTTTCTCTAATCCGAATCTAATTGATTCTAAAGTCTATAAATAAGATGTTAGGGTTCTCTAACTCCGTGTGCTTCATGAAAATACTTGTTTGAGAAACCCTAGAGGCTAGGAATTCATCTAAAACCTATTTTCTACAAAATAGCCTCTTCTAGGTCAAATCGAGATATTGTAATTCCTTATCTATATGTCGATTTGATCTACGCTTCGCTTGGAGTTTTCTTCTTCGATTTTCTACGATACTCCTAAGCGAAGGATCACCATACTCATGATGCTTCTCATGAACGGCGTCGTGGATTCGGCGTGAGGCGTCGTGGATTCGGCGCGATTGAAGGCGATTCGTGGATTCGGATCATTGGCTCGTGGATTCGAGTGGGCGTCGTGGATTCGGCGTGATCAAGGCTTCGTGGATTCGAAGTGGGAGGCGTTTCGTGGATTCGGGACGTGGCGTTCGTGGACTCGGACGTGGACAACGCGGCGGCGTGCGCGGAGATTCATTGGAGGTTAAGAGAGGTTAAGTCCGTGGAGTCGGTAATCACCTTGTAATCTTTTCTCTTAGTGGATTGTTATTCGCGTGTTGGTCCCGTGGGTTTTTTACTCCGAGTTTGGAGTTTTCCCACGTAAATCTCGGTGTGTTTTTAATTTCCGCATTTACTTTTTTCTTCATCGATTATTTGTGATTTTTGGCCGGTACACCTATTCACCCCCCTCTAGGTGTCGGATACAATCTAGATAGATCCTTGGGGCTTCCCCGTAACTCACAATTGGTATCAGAGCGGGATCTAGATATATTGCTATCTAATGGCCGAAGAGTTAGTAGGTGTGTTACAAACTTATAAGATGACTTTTCCTACTAACCAATCTTCCAAGTCTTTCTCTAAAAGTACGATTGCGTTGAAAACATCAAAGGAAGAAGACGTGGACTCGGATTCGCGATGAGGAATCAAACGACGAGGAATTAGCGGAAGCATACAATCAACTTCTTGTTGAGTCGCGGAAGATGGCGAAACTCAATAAAAAGTTGAGGCGTCGTTTATTCGATCTTGAAGAAGAGAACAAGAATTTGAAGACCACAAATAATGCTCTTGAGGAGGAACGGGAATCAATCTTGAATAATAATTCGGTCCTCCAAAAGAAGCTAGAAGAATCGGATTTAATGATCAAATCTACTACGGATAAAGTTGGATTTTTGGAGCATCAATTTGAGGAAACATACAAATCCAACAAAGCATTGACCGAGCAAGTCCATCAACTCAAGTCCGATATTCAAAAGTTTTCTTCGGGATCGAAGAAATTGGATAACATGCTCGGATTGGGTCAAACGAACAAGTTAGGTCTTGGATACGAACGGACATATGTTGAGAAGGATCAAAAGATGACATCGAAAGTCTCAACAAGTTTGAAGGAGAAGATGTGTCATAGATGTGGCATCAAAGGACACATCAAAAAGAGTTGCCCGAACAAAAATTTCAAGTCTCAATCGGCAACTTCGAAACGACAATTGGTATCATCTACAATCCGGATTCCCCACCGGAACAAAAAGAAAAATCAATGGAGTCGAGTGCATCAAGCAAACCGTGACTCATATGTGAACAAATCAAAGCCACAAGCGAATCGGACATCTAAATCTCAACGTCAATATCGATCGAACCCACAACCGAACCGGATTTCTAAGTCGAAACAACGTGCGGTTTGGGTTTCTAAGCCTCAAGGACAACATCAAAAGTCAAAACAAGTTGGGCAAATCATCGACAAGCCAAGACAACCAACAATCCGACAAGTTTGGATTCGGAAAGGTGATATCTTTCCATACTCTTCGTCTTAGTTTGTTTTCTTTTATGTAATGCTTTGATTGGTGCTTGGTGCATATTTTTATTCATTTCATTACATGATTAGACGATTTTTTTGTGCTTAGAATTCATTCGTTTTTAAATCATTTTGGAAAGGTGATTGGGAGTTTGATTGAAATTTTTTTAGAAAGGAGATGATTAATTGAATATCATTATATTGGAGAGATTGATGGTTTTTCAAAGAGCTTTAATCGGTAGTTAAAGTCAATTCAAATTGAATTAAATTCATATTAATTATCGGTTTTACTCCACTTTTTATTATCTTGACGATAATTTAATATGTGATTTCTTCTTACATACATTCATCAAAATTTTGAAATTAATTTTAATCTCTTAGTAATTAATTCATCTTGGTTGTGAATATTGAATATAATTGATGGATATTTGCTAATTGACTAAAATTCGTCAAAATTATTTTCAATTGTGAGATTGTCTAATTTAGGGGGAGTTTAAATTATTAAAAAAAAAAGGAAAAACTCCTATGTTTAAAAAGATGTGAAAAGAGTTACATCCAAAAGGAGTGTGAAAACTACCACCACATGTAGGAAAGAGCTACCACCCGGTCGTCCAAGTGTGTGAAGCTACCACATGAGAAATTTGAGATTAACCTAAAAGTTTGAAAAAAATAAATATGTTAGAAATTTTCGGCGATATAAGATGATAGTTTGAAAAAGATGCTCAAAGAGCCACCCCCGGTGTTTATTAGCTAAATCTCTATTTTGAACGGGTTGCGACAAATTGGTGTCAATTTTGCTAAATTTTTAAAAATTATTTTTCATCAATTTGCATCTTGATGGTTTTAAAACATTAGATTATTTTTAATATCAAATTTTAATGTTTTGATGTCTTTTGAAATCACTTAATATTTTATCTTCATCATAATGATTTTTGGAGTACAACTTTTAATTTTTATGAAATTAATCTAATTTTGAAGGATTTTTGAGAAAACAAGGCAAAATTTTTGATGAGGAGGACACGGAGTGATTTTACCTTTTTGAGCTTCATTATATATGTTTTATCTTTTCACTCCTAGGGCTATGTTTTCTTTATGCATCTAGGTATGAAACTATGAAATACTTACTCTCTGTTTAGTTAGTTTTTCTCTCTATTTTTGTTTTCTTTTGGCAATTTTTGACAAAAAGGGAGTGAATGGAGAACAAGTACAAAATGAGAGAATATTTGGTATTCGATTCATACACGAAGGGGAGACATACGAAGGGGGAGATGTGATGAGATTGAGGGAGAAGGAGAGATAATATTTTTGAAAAGGAATTAGAGAAAAGAACAAAGGGAGAGAAGAGGTATAAAATTAACTTTGAAAATTTGTTAAAAATTTGTTTTGCAGGAAATTAAGACTTCAAGACTCCTAGTTGCGTCTAAGTCATAGAGTTTGTTTTAGGAGTTTTGATGTATTTTTGTGTTTCAAATTGTATTTGGACTAATGCGAGAAGTTTGATGTTTTGTTGATGACATTAAACTTCGTTTTTCTTTTATGATGTAATTTTAGTTAGTTTTTGTGTTTTGTCACGAAATTGCCAAAGGGGGAGATTGTTAAGGATTTTGTGTTGGCAAGTTTCGTGAATTGTGTCGGAGTCTTGAAGGATCGGAGCGGATCGAAGATGGTTGAAGAATCCTAGATTTCGAAGAAAAGAGACAAGTTGAATCACGACGTCCAGGTATGTTTTTAATTCATAAATATGGTGATTCATACTTAGTTATAGGCATTAGAATCATAAATCATTGTTTAACGGATTAGAAATTATATTGGAACTTTGTAATTTTCAAAAATTGGAAAATTTACAAAGTGTGCACTGTCTGGTACGACCATCCCATTACCGTCTGAACACGGGTACAACCATCAATTCATTACCGGTAATGGCCCTTCGAAAAATAATCTTCCGTCCTTGTGGAACCGGTAACCAGTTCATTCCTGTACCGGTACAGATAGGTAAAAACCCTGATTTTTCTCTAATCCGAATCTAATTGATTCTAAAGTCTATAAATAAGATGTTAGGGTTCTCTAACTCCGTGTGCTTCATGAAAATACTTGTTTGAGAAACCCTAGAGGCTAGGAATTCATCTAAAACCTATTTTCTACAAAATAGCCTCTTCTAGGTCAAATCGAGATATTGTAATTCCTTATCTATATGTCGATTTGATCTACGCTTCGCTTGGAGTTTTCTTCTTCGATTTTCTACGATACTCCTAAGCGAAGGATCACCATACTCATGATGCTTCTCATGAACGGCGTCGTGGATTCGACGTGAGGCGTCGTGGATTCGGCGCGATTGAAGGCGATTCGTGGATTCGGATCGTTGGCTCGTGGATTCGAGTGGGCGTCGTGGATTCGGCGTGATCAAGGCTTCGTGGATTCGAAGTGGAGGCGTTTCGTGGATTCGGGACGTGGCGTTCGTAGACTCGGACGTGGACAACGCGGCGGCGTGCGCGGAGATTCATAGGAGGTTAAGAGAGGTTAAGTCCGTGGAGTCGGTAATCACCTTGTAATCTTTTCTCTTAGTGGATTGTTATTCGCGTGTTGGTCCCGTGGGTTTTTTACTCTGAGTTTGGAGTTTTCCCACGTAAATCTCGGTGTGTTTTTAATTTTCGCATTTACTTTTTTCTTCATCAATTATTTGTGATTTTTGGCCGGTACACCTATTCACCCCCCTCTAGGTGTCGGATACAATCTAGATAGATCCTTGGGGCTTCCCCGTAACTCACAGTGGAGAGAAGCTTTTGGGGGTAAACTCTTGAGCTTGCCAATGGCATACATCTAGGGTTTTGCTATTTAGGCTCTAGAATGATTTGGGATAACCAAACCTTGGCGTTGGCGATGACCCCCCCTCCTCTCTAAGACAGTCTGTGGGTGCGCCACCTACGGCATGGTCGAGAAAGCGAGTGATGAGAATATGGCAACCGGAGGGTTCGCGGCGGGCACTAAGTGACCATGGGTACACGACCCAGATTCTGGAACCTACTACTACTGACCGCGTCATGGTAGGCATGAGTTGTTGGAGTAGGCTTGTGCTCCTACATGATGTAGGGTCGATGCATAGCATGCATTTGTCATATGGTCACCTACTATTAATTACGCATTAGTATAGTAGAGACCAATGGACGGGTGAATGTAGATACCCGGGCATGCTTGCGTGTGGAAACATGTTACCTGTTGAAGCAGGTAGAGAGCCAAGTGGTACTAGCGAATGGCTAGTAGTGATTTTTGGACAAAGTGGTGCGGCAACTTTCAAGGCAGTGAGCAGTGGATTGCGAGAGTTGAGCCGTGATACTTGAGGATACCCGAGTAATCCGAGCGTTTCGAACGTAGTTTCGATAAATCGAGCAGTGAAAGTAGAACCGCTGTTAAGAGCGTGACCAGTTAGTGGTTGAGTCCGGGCATATAATGATACCTCGAATTGAGGTAGGTGGGTAGTGTTCGTGTAGTCAGCGTGCATAGGCAAAGTGGCCTAATGCTTGACATAGTTGGAACCACCATCGCGAAAATAGTTGGTTAGCGCCGAGTTTGGCCTGTAGGCCTAGTGGTACCTCAATGTGGGGTCAGAAAAGGTGCTTGGTAGATGTTGCGCGGGGGCAATCTTGCCCAGAGCCAAGATTTGGCGTAGAACGCCCGAGTACAGGTACTCGTGGAGTGCGGTATTGACTTAGCCGGGAGAGTGAGTTGGCAGTAGCACTTTAGCATGGCTAAGTGTGAAGCGGGCCATAGATCACTCGTAGGGCTGGTGGCTCGCACTAGGTGCTTAGGAGCCGGTAAAGTGTGTAGCTCTGTAGAGCATGTCGTATAGGACGACGTTGGCAGGTAGTGCTTGGGGGACGACTCGTGCCTGGACCGTTTGTGGACTGTGGAGCCTGGGCCCTTTGGGCAGGCGCAGTCAGCTGCAAGTGGCAGCGGCCCGATACCTATAGGTAGGGCAGAGTTTTGGTCAGGACGGTAGTCCGAGCTTGTACCCGGGAGCGTGGAAATGCCACGTGTTGGATCTCAAGATCGAGAATGCACTGAGAGTGCTGTGACCCAACCCAAGAATTTGATGTGGGTTGCGATCTTGATAGCTCCTGGTTGGAGTGTGTGTGAATTCCCAAGTGAAAATGTCGCCCAGTGCTGATTGGGTCTACGCTTGCGAGTAAGAGACATCGAGCGTTGAGACACATCTAGGCGGTAGGCCGACGTAGGGTTGGTGACCATTGGTCCACCCGTAGAGACCGAAGATCGGTGTGACCGGTAACTCTATTGATGAGTTTGGCTTAGAATCACGAACGAAGTGTTCGTGTGAGATGAGTGCGACAGAAGGGGCCGAATTGGCCGTGGCCATTGGAATTTGAAGCAAGTGGTCCCTAGGAGACACTTGAATAATGGAGGCCACACGAGAGAGTTGGAGTTGATGCTCTCAGGAGAGTTGGAGCATAAGGATAGCGCTCTCCAGTGGTTTGATATTTAAGATGTGCCGAAGTGCGCCATCTCACGATAGAACAGGGATCCGGTTGGGATTGGAACACTCGCGATTAAGCGATGCACCTACGATATTGCTTCTAAGCAATGCCGGTAATCGAATCGGAGTGTATTCCCTCAACGGAGGGTGAATGCAAGGAAGAGCTGTATCAGACTCTTGGATAGCCAGAGTGGTAAAGCGCCACTTTATGGGCTCTCGAGTAATTTGAGAAGGTCTACCCGTGTTCATTATGTAGTGGTGGTGGGTCGTTCGACTGTTTGGCGCATTCATGCTAGATCCACACCACGAGGATGGCGGGTAGTCCCGGTCTCAAAGAAAGCGGTTCGGCCTTGGTGTGCCGTTTGCGAGTGGGGTTGGAGTAGGTAAAGTCGTCGAGTATCGACTTGCCCTACCACCGAGACTCGCGGGAGTGGTAATGCACTTTCGGAGATTTACTTGATGTGAGTGAATCTGGTCTTATATCTTCCGTAGTGGGCCTCTTGACAATCCCGATGAGTAAAAGGCCACTCCGAAGTGCGAAAGTACATTGAAACTCCAGATTGCTCGATAAGCTGAGTTGTAGCGTGAAGCGATTTGAGGTGCGGGGGAAGCTGAGTCCCCGTTATGTTGGGCCAAGTATTTGCTGATGGCCGAGTCCGCCTACAACAACGGTTAAGCCAAGCCAGTTTGGAGATGGCACCGTTCGAAGTACTTTGCGTGCGGAAGTGCCGATCTCCTGTGCATTGGGGTGATGTAGGTGAACGGGCGGTGATAGGTCCCGACGTGTTGCGGGAGGCGGAAGAGAAAGTTCGCCTCGCTCGTCAGCGGATGCTCACTGCGCAGTCGAGGCAACAAAGTTATGCCAATAAGCACCGTAGAGAATTGGAATTCGCGGTAGGAGACCGCGTGTTCTTAAAGGTCTCGCCTATGAGAGGCGTGAGACGGTTTGGAGTACGAGGAAAGTTGAGTCCTCGATATGTTGGACCGTATGAAGTGTTGGAACGCATTGGTGCGGTAGCTTATCGAATTGCATTGCGGCCACAATTAGCGGACGTGCACAATGTATTTCACATTTCCAACCTTCGAAAATATGTTCACAATCCCGAACACACTATGATATTTGAACCGCCGGAGCTTCAAGAGGACTTGAGCTATGAAGAGTTTTCGGTGGCAATTATCGCTCGGGAGGTGCGCAAGTTGTGGAATCGCGAGATTCCCTATATTAAAGTCCGGTGGAGTAATCACGACGATCGTGAAGCCACTTGGGAGCTCGAGAGCGAGATGAAAACGCATCACCCTCATCTATTTGAGAAGTAAGGTAAGAATTTAAGTTTAAGTTAAAGTTAAATATAAGTGTTCGTTTCGAGGACGAAACTCCTTTTAAGGAGGGGAGGATGTAAGATACCGAACTTCAGAAATCATGAAGTTGCGGTAGAAAGTAGTATATCGGATTCTCAATTTAAAAATAAATATAAATAAAAATAGTGTGAGATACTATTTTTATTGGATTTGTAGAAGTAAAATATAAGCCTGGATTGACTCATCAAATCGGAGCGAAACAGAGATTTAGAATTTTCTCGTTGGAAACGGATCGATAAATTAGCGAGAAAATGCACAAATGTCGAAAAATTACGAAAACTGGAGGGTATGTCAGGATTATTATTACGAGGCTAGATTTAAAGTTTCGTGCCATTCTGACATCCGGAAGATGGTAAATAAAATCCGAATGCTATCTGATAACGATTACAGTTCGGTAGAGCTTTCGGTGACCAAACGGGGTCGAAATTGAAAGATTAAATTTTTTGGTGTTAAGTTAACTAAAACCGAACATAGCTGTCAAATTTGAGCTCAAACGGACATTCCGAAGGGCAGGCGAATGTATCGAAGCTTCAGCTGAAAGTTGAAGTAAATAGTGTGAATAGTGTTTTGGTGTTGCTTAATAAAGAAGCAAGAGCTTCTTCTTCTCCCTGGCAGCACCTCCACAACACACGCATGCAAAGTGAGGGGAGAGAAAACCCTCCTTTCTCTCTCTAAATATCTCTCACATCTCTCTATAATACCCGCTCAAATTCGCGATGTTGGCGGAGAACGATCGTGCGAACGCGTTGGAGGCGACGGATCGAGCTCTCGTGCGCCCGTTTGTGCGGCGTGCCTTCGACCCGGCGTTCACAATGGTGGTAAGTGTTTAGGGTTTGATTTATATGCTCTAAAAATGGATTTAGAGGAATCCTAGCATGCTAATTAGAGCTTTATTGCCTAAATCATAGGTTAATTTAATGATTTTTGCAATAGTAAACCTATAGGGTTTAGAAATGCAATTTTCGCTGTTAGATGGGTTTGATCTAAATTGAACCTGCGTAAGCCTAATTGCTAGGTAACGAAACGCGTTGGCGAAGTCGGTTCGGCAATTCGACGAGCGGTTGTGAAGATGTTGACGATTGAAGCCGTTAACGTAAAAATAGTCGCAGCTTGCGGCGAAAGCTTCCAAAAATCGTGAAAATGGAATCGGGGGCTCGTGGCAACAAACCGAAGACCTTTAATTTCCGGATCGTGGATCGGAGGTCGTTCGGTGGTCGCGCGTGAGATTAGGTCGAGCCGTGCGGCGTGCGCCGCGGGAGGCCGATTGCAAGTGACGACGAGCAATCGGAACGCGATAAAAGGTGGGGGGTGCCATTCCGAAGCCATTGGGCTACCTTTTATGTCTAAGTAAATTATTGGTCATATTGCATATATATGTACATATGTATATAGTTTCATGCATAGTAGGATTGGTATGGTTAAATTGCTATTCTAGTGTGCTTCCTTATCGTGTGGAACTACGGGAGTTGCATTAGGACATAGGGAGCATGCTTGCATCCTCCTTTATCGTGCGGCACCGTAGGTTTGCATTTGGACATAGGAAGCATAGGCATGAGTATATGACATTGAACCCTAAAGACGATTTAATTATGCATGATTATCAACTAGAGATATATGAACCAAGTATAGAGCTTGATAATTGACAATATGACATTATGACATTATGACATTGTGACTTAGTGTAAAGAACACTAGAGCTATATGAACCAAGTATAGAACTTGATGAATGATAATGACACTGACATATGACATAGTGTAGTGACACTAGTGACATGAATACCAAGTAGATAACTTGATGAATGACATGTGCAATGACATAGTGTAAAGAACACTAGTGATATGTGATCCAAGTAAATAACTTGATGATAAATGACATAGAGACATAGTGCTACAAAACACTTATGCAGTTCCTCTGTGTGGATGCCCTCTAGAATGGAGGAGAAGATTATTAATTCCCCTGTGTTGGATGCCCTCCAAAGTGGAGGAGAAGATCATACTCACACTGTCTGTTCAGCGCTCGTGGTGGTCGCTCCACACGAGTAGTGCGAGTCTCCGGAGGTCTTGGTACGTGAATCGATTGGGATAGCCTATGTGGGGTCCCAAGGGATAGCCTATGTGGGGTCCCGCAGACAACCCTCGGGTTTGTGGTGTGAGTCGTGGGCAAGCCTATGGGCTAGCCATAGATTGGGTAACTAACTCAAAGTAGTTATGAGCATTGAGTACAAAGTACATATTGAGTATATAGAAATGCAGACATACTTGACAGAGTTATATTGAACATGATAGTATTACATTCATACTCTTGTTGTTTCAGGCATAGCAGTCGTTGCATTCTTTTATTATGCTTTATTTACAGCATTTACAGTTTCAGATAAATATCTATCTATCTATCTATCTGCTTTTGCCTGCTTAGACCTAGTGGGGAGATCGGTGGGGTCGGTGGCCGAGCCCACTGGGAACTAAGGAAGTTAGTTCTAACCCCACTCTACTACAGGTACTAGCGCGCGGGTGGCCGGCGAGGATCGTGGTAAGGGCATCACGCCCTAGTTGATAGAAGCCGCCTATTTGCATTAGAGCCTCCCTCGGTATCGTTTTGGTATATTTATATGTTCGAGGAAAATGATATGTATATTCACTTTGGAGTTAAAGAATGTAAACTTGATGTATAAAGAATGTAATAATCAATAGGTTGAATGGTTGTAATAGATAGACTTATCTTTCTTTAATTACTTGTATAGTATACTTGTATCTTGCTCTTACTTGTAAGCACTAGTGGTGCTTTGTTTCTTGTCATGTATGCTTATTGAATTCTTCCTGGGAAATTCATGTACATGACCTGTTGTCGAGCCTTGGGCGGACAAAGGAGGTGCTGTCCGTTCGGCGCCTGATCGGCGTTCCCGGACCGGACCAAGTTGGTAGCGGTCGCGGGGCGTGACATTCTTTCCCTCTCCTGAATGAGTTTGAAGGTATTTTGATTTATCGAAAAGATGTGAAAACTTTTTTTTTTTTTTTTTTTTTCTGATTTCGATAAAAAATTTAGAATTTTTATCATTAAATTCTTCCAAATCTTGCTTGATTTTGCTCAACAGCTTCCTTCTCTTTTAAGTTTTTTTTTTTTTTCTTTTTTTCACTTGAATTACAATTTGTTTTGTTGCGCTTTCTCCTCCCTACTGGTTTCTTGATTACCCTCATAAAGGTTGGTTTTGAAAAATCACAACTTATTATTGATGGTCTTATATTATAGAGTATTTATTTCTGTTCAGGTGTTGTTGTATTTAATTATTTATTTATTTTTTCAAGATTTGATACTGTTACATACATACTAGAAATAACTCAAGTTACACATCTCTGTTATAATTCAGATTGGTTTGTAGTAGATGCTTATAAGGTGTTCGCTGAATTATTTTTGTGGAGTTTCAGGGCTCATTCACTCATCAAGATTTTGCCGGACATAAGGGCACAATTAGGTCCGGAGATGTCAAGGTTTAGCTTTGTTTGGCTTTTTTTTTTTTAATATTAAAAAAATATTGATAAAAATGTTTACTAATGTTACGGGTTTTATGTTGGCATATTTCGTGAAGTTAGTTCGGGGTCTTGAAGGTTTAGAGAAGATGAGACGATGATCGAAGACTCGCTGACTCGATACGTAAATCCACAATGCTAGGTAAGTTCAAATACTGATGTTGATGATTTATATACTTTAACAAGTGTTTAGAAGACATTTGGATTGTTGAAATTGAGTTTTAACTAATTTGGTTCTTCACTCGCATATCTGGTTGAGAGGACCTGGTCTCCACATTGAGAGGACCGGTCCCAAGAAGCACCCTCTGCGCACCTTTGCAGAGGACCGGTCTCCACAATTGGAAGACCGGTCCCAGAGAGCTCCCTATGCGCAACTTTGCACAGAGGACCGGTCTCCACAAAGGGAGGACCGGTCCCAGAGGCTGGAAATTCACATATCGTCGAATAAGACCGGTCCCCCCGGCATGTGAGACCGGTCCTCGGTGATTAATATTTTATTGCGCAAGGAGGACCGGTCTCGATCCGAGGACCGGGCCCTCGATACGAAATCTGTTTTAAAGATTTATTTTTTTTTAATACAAATCTATCAAGAAGACTTCTAAACATATAAATAAGATGTAGGGGTGTTTCAAAAAGATGATTAAGCCTAGATTATTTATGAAAAACCCTAGAAGCTTGTAGGTAGCCGTTTTCCTCATCTTCTACATCAAGCTTCTCCCAAATTGATTCTCGGTGCCCTAATTCTTAATGTTTTTCTAGAATCAATTTGAGAATTGCTTAGAGATTATTCCCATAGATCTTTAATGAGAATCTAAGCAATAAATCATCATCGATCGTATTGTTTTTGCTCCGGACGGAGTGCGCTCGTGGATTCGAGTGGGCGTCGTGGATTCGGCGTGATCAAGGCTTCGTGGATTCGAAGTGGAGGCGTTTCGTGGATTCGGGACGTGGCGTTCGTGGACTCGGACGTAAGGGCGTGGACAACCCGAAGGAGGATTGCGCGAGATCCATAAGAGAGTTAGAGAGGTCGAGTCCGTGGAGTTCGGTATCACCTTGTAATCTTTTCTCTTATTGATTGTTTATTCGCGTGTTGGTCCCGTGGGTTTTTTACTCCGAGTTTGGAGTTTTCCCACGTAACTCTCGGTGTGCTTTTTATTTTCCGCATTTACTTTTATCGCATCGAGAATTTGTGGTTTTTGGCCGATACACCTATTCACCCCCCTCTAGGTGTTGTTTGCTACAATCTAGATAGATCCTTGGGGCTTCCCCGTAACTCACATTTGGTATCAGAGCGGGATCTAGCTATATTGTTATCTAATGGCCGAAGGTGGTAACATTAATCGACCACCGCTCTTCGACGCACGAATTATGCCTATTGGAAAGTTCGCATGAGAGCTTTTCTAATAGCGATCGATGAGCGGGTGTGGCAAGCGATTGAATTCGGATGGAAACATCCAATCGAAAAGGTCGATAATGTTGAAACGCCGAAACCACGAAATAAGTGGACGAAAGATGAAAACGAGTCATCTTCGTTTAACGGTAAAGGAATTAATGCTTTATTCAATTCTTTATCGCAAACGGAGTTTACTCGCGTTTCGGCTTGTAACACCGCGAAGGAAATTTGGGATACTCTACAAATTACACATGAGGGTACAAGTCTAGTAAAAATTCAAAAGCTCCAGGATGTTGACTAGTAAATTTGATTCTATTCGAATGGAGGAGCATGAATCGTTTACCGATTATTATACTAGACTTCAAGACATTATCAATACATGTGCTAATTTGGGAGAGAAAATCCCGAAGTCTTAAGTAGTTAGAAAAATTCTTCGAACTCTACCTAACGCTTTAGGGCAAAAGTTGCCGCAATTGAAACGGTAAAGCATCCGGATGAGATGAAAGTCGAAGAGTTAGTAGGTGCTTTACAAACGTATGAGATGACTTTTCCTACTAACCAATCTTCTTCCAAGTCTTTTTCTAAAAGCACAGGGATTGCACTCAAATCAACTAAGGAAGAAGACGACGACACGGATTCCGACGGAGATGTTTCGCTCGCAAATTTCGAACATCAATTGGCGCGTCTAACGAAGAAATTTCGCCGGAATTACCGAAAGAAGAACGATGCTTCATCTGCGAAGCAAAAATTATTTTCTAAATCTTCTTCATCTTCTAAATTGAAAGATAAAAAACTTGCAAAGTCCGCAAAAGAAAAGAATGAATTTGAAGGGGAGATCCAATGCTATAAATGCAAAGGCTATGGTCATATAGCACCGGACTGTCCTTCAAAGAAAAGTTACAAACAAAAAGTTTTGCAAGCAAAAACTTGGGATGATTCTATTTCGGGTGAATCAAGTTCAAGTGACGAAGAGAACAACGAAAATCTTGCGTTATTTACTAATACTTTTTTGCCTTCGTCTTCTAATGTAGCTTGTTTATCTTCAATTGTATCTAACTCAAATCTTTCTCTCTTCGCATGGGTCTTCGAGCGACATCGACGAAAGCGAGGAGGAATCGAACGACGAGGATATAGCCGAAGCATACAATCAACTTCTTGTTGAGTCGCGAAAGATGGCGAAACTCAATAAGAAGTTGAGGCGTCGTTTATTCGATCTTGAAGAAGAGAACAAGAATTTGAAGACAACAAATAAGACTCTTGAGGAGGAACGGGAATCGATTTTGAACAACAATTCGGTCCTCCAAAAGAAGCTAGAAGAAGCGGATTCAACGATCAAATCACATCAAGACAAGATTGGATTTTTGGAGCAACAATTTAAGGAAACCTACACATCCAATCAAGAGCTAACCAAGCAAGTTCGTCAACTTAAGTCCGACATACAACAATTTTCTTCCGGATCGAAGAAATTGGATCATATGCTCGGATTGGGTCAATCGAACAAGTTGGGTCTCGGATATGAAAGGACGTATGTTGAGAAGGATCAAAAGACGACATCAAAAGTCTCAACAACTTTGAAGGACAAGGTGTGTCATCGATGTGGCATCAAAGGACACATCAAAAAGAGTTGCCCGAACAAAAATTTCAAGTCTCAATCGGCAACTTCGAAACGACAATTGGTATTAACTAACACTCGACATCCCCCACGGAATCAAAAGAAAAATCAAGTTAGTCGAGTACCTCGTGCAAACCGAATCTCAAAACCGAACCATCAAGGGAGTTCTAATTCTAAGCCTCAACGAAAATATCAACCGAAGGTTCAAGCATCGAAACGACTAACGGTTGATCCCAATACAAGGCAAATCAAACCGAACGTCGACAAGCAAAGACAACGAAAGATCCAACAAGTGTGGATCCGGAAAGGTGATATCTTTCCTTGCTCTTCGTCCTAGTTTGTTTTTATTATGTAATGTTTTGATTGGTGCATATTGCATATTTTTCTTTCATTGCATTACATGATTAGATGAGGTTTATTGTTTAAAATTTTGTTTTGAAAATCTTTTGAGGAAAGGTATTTGGGGAGTTTTTAATTTGATTGAAAAATTTTTGAGAATGGAGATGATTGAAAATCATAAATGTAGAGAGATTAAAGGTTTTTCAAAAAGCCTTAACCGGTATTTAAAGTCAATTCAAATTGGACTAAATTCATATTAATTATCGGCTTTACTTCACTTGTTATTATTTTGACGATAATTTAATATGTGATTTCTTCTTACATACATTCATCAAAATGTTGAAATTAATTTTAATCTTTTAGTAATTAATTCATCTTGGTAGTGAATGATTGAATATAATTGATGGATATTTGCTAATTGACTAAGATTCGTCAAAATTATTTTCAATTATGAGATTGTCTAATTTAGGGGAGTTTGAATATTTTTTTTAAAAAAAGGAAAAACTCCTAAGTATAAAAGATGTGGAAAGAGTTACATCTCGAAAGGAGTGTGAAAACTACCACCACATGTAGGAAAGAGCTACCACCTGGCCGTCCAGACGTGTGTGAAGCTACCACATGAGAAATTATATGAAAAACCGAAAAGGTTGAAAAAAATATGTATATATGAATATTTTAATATTTTCGGCGATATAAGGTGATAGTTTGAAAAAGATGCTCAAAGAGCCACTCCTGCTTTATTAGTTAAATCTCTATTTTGAACGAGTTGCGACAAATTGGTGTCAATTTGTCAAATTTCTAAAAATTATTTTTCATCAATTTCCATCTTGATGACTTTAAATCATTAGATTTTTCTTAATATCAAATTTTGATGAATTGATGTCTTTTGAAATCAAATAATATTTTATTTTCATCATAGTAATTTTTGAAGTGAAATCATTAGTTTTATGAAATTAATCTAATTTTGAAGGATTTTTGAGAAAACAAGGCAAATTTTTTTTTAATGAGGAGGACACGAAGTGATTTTACCTTTTTTAGTCTCATTATCTATGTTTTATCTTTTTTCTCTACTTTTAACTGTGACGTGACTACTTTCTATTTGCTAGTTTGTTTTTCTCTCTATTTGTGTTTCTTTTTGGCAATTTTTGACAAAAAGGGGGAGAAGAATTGGAAACTTGAATTGAATTTCAAGCGGGGGAGAGATTTTCATGAACAAAGGGGGAGAGATTGTTATTTTCATATATTATATTTTCATGAACAAAGGGGGAGAGATTGTTATTTTCATATATTAGATTTTCATGAACAAAGGGGGAGAGATTGTTATTGTCATATATTTTCTTTACTACTGACCTTGTTTATGAACTTTGTTCGTGGAGAAAATTGTCTTTTTGCAGGTTTTTGAAATCAAAACATCAAGACTCCTTGTGTCTAAGTCATAGAGTTTGTTTTGTTAAGTTAAGTAAAACCGAACATAACTGACAAATTTGAGCTCAAACGAACATTTCGAAGGATAGGCGAAAAATATCTGTACCGTGGGCTAAAATTGAAGTGAATAGTGTTTTGGGTGTTACTTAATAAAGAAGCAATTAGCTTCTTCTCCTTCACAGCACACCCTCAAGCATCACACGCATGGTGAGGGGGGAGAGAGAAACCTTTCTTTCTCTCTCTAAATATCTCTCTCATCTCTCTATATCTCTCGCTTAAATTCGCGGTGTTGGTGGAGAATGACCCTGCGAACGCGTTGGAAGCGACGGATCGAGCTCTCGTGCGCCGTTTGTGCGGCGTGCTTTCGACCCGGCGTTCACAATCTTGGTAAGTGTTTTGGGCTTCAATTGTATACTCTATAAATGAGTTTAATTGAATCCTGGTGTAGCATATCGAACTTCTAAAGTCTTGAAGTTACGAGGTATGTTGGCTTAGAAGGCCATAACAATGGTTCCGGCGAAGTTTGGAAGTTTTCGGGTAATTTCGGTGCACTAGGTGCGAGAACGGAGCCCGAAAGGCTACTTTGGGCTGTGAGCCAAATCCGGCACTTGCGCGGGTGAAATGATGATGTGGACATGATCTAAATCATGTGTGGGGAGTCTCGGTGCGATTTCAAGCGAATTGGAGGTCAAATTGACCAAAAGTGAGTTGAAACGGAGAAGAAATGGAAAAAGCTGAAAAATTGGCTAAGTCCTTGCAGTAGGCTGAATGTCCCTGAGGGGACCGGTCCCTGAAAAGGGAGACCGGTCCCTGAAGGCTGTCCCACGAGAGCAGGCTCTCTGGGACCGGTCCCTGGAGGGGAGAGACCGGTCCCCAGCTGCGCAGAGTGGAGCAGGCTCTTTGGGACCGGTCCCTAGAGGGGAGAGACCGGTCCCCAGCTGCGCAGAGTGGAGCAGAGCTCTCTGGGACCGGTCCCTGACTAGGGAGACCGGTCCCCGAGCCCGAAAATGCCCAGTTTGGGCTGTTTCAAATATTGCAAAGTTGAGGGGCCTTATAGCATTTTGTGGAGGGGTTTATGTGTAAAGAGAGATTAAACACTCTCTCTCTCTCTCCCTCACTCCCTCACTCAGCACCCTCCCTCTCTCTCTGTTCGACAAGAAGAAGAAGAAGGAAAGGAAAAGAAAGAGAGGAAAGGAAAGAAGAAGAAGAAGAAGAAGAAGAAGAGGATAGAGATGATGAAGGGGATGATGGTGGAGATCACTATGGGCCTCTTCTTCCTCTCCTTTGTGCAAGAGCAAGCTCTCGAGGGGTAAGCTCCATCCTCCTCTCATGGTAGATCTTCTAGTAGAGGGTTTCTAAACCCTAGATCTAGGTTTTTGATCTCCTCACAAGTGTAGAAGCCTCGTAGCAACCGAAGAACACGTGAAAACTCCGTTTTCTTCGTAGCTCGATGGTGGATTTCTAGGGTTTGCTCTAAGCACCCTATGGATGGTTCTAGCACTCTTAGATGAGTTCCTAGATGTTAGACATGATCTCTTTTGCTTGTTCTAAGGATCAAAATGGTGGGATTGCATAGATGCAAACCTAGGGCTCCAAAATGGGGTTTTTGTAAATAGGTGAGTTTGATCTCATTTGACCCCATGTAAACCTAATTGGGGGTGCAACGAACGCGTAGGCGCGCTCGGTTCGGTGATCCGACGAGCGAGTACAAAGATATTAATAAATTAACATATTCTTACCAGATGTCCGGAGGACGCAAGATAGGAGCCCTAAATTCATGAAAACGGATCTGGGGCATCGTGAAGACGTGGGTTAACACCACAAAGTCTCGGATAGTGATTTGGAGACCGTTCGGGTGGTCGCGCAAGAATTCGAGCCAAACCGGGTCGAGAGTGCCGCGGGCGGCCGATTGCAAGTGTCGACGAGCAATCGGAGAGCAAAACCAAGGTGGGTTGTGTTTACCGAAGCGACTAGGTCGCCTGTATGTCTAAGAGTTACATAACTCATATTGATGCATGTTTAATAATGCATAAGTAGAAATGCATGTTAGACATAAAGTAAAATGCTAGTAGATAATGTAAGTTGCAGACCTAGTAACCTTATCGGTGAAACTAGCCTTTAGCTATGAAACACCGGGGTAGGTGTTGAGCTTTGAAACACCGGGGTAGGTGTTGGGCTCGGGTCACCGGGGAAGGTGTGGGTTAGAAAGACTTAGCTTGGACAAATAGGCATTTAACCTAGATCGAGTGGCATTTAACCTAGTGTTACAGACCATAGGTTATAGTAAATCTAGAGTCAAGTGAATCTAGATCGAGTGGCATTAACCTAGTGTTATATAACATAGGTTGTATTGAACCTAGTGTCATGGACCTAGGAGGATTGTGAATGAGGTATGAACCTAGAGTCGAGATCTAGGTGTGTGACATCTAACCTAGTGTTACAGAACATAGGTTGAGAACTGAACCTAGAGTTAAAGTAAACCTAGGTTGAGATTGAGGCATTAGACCTAGAGTCGGTTGGACCTAGGGTGGAAAGTGCATTGGACCTAAATAGGTCAGTAACATAGGGTTATGGACCCTTGACTTGCGAAGTGGATTCCGGAATCCCAGTACTTGTAAACTCGATAGTTCTTGGTCCGCGGGTGTATGCGGCATGTTCCTCTCCCACCGGAAGAACTTCGAGGATTGTGATTGAGCAAGAACAAAGAGAGCGCTAGGGTGTATGTGGCATGTTCCTCTCCCTATCAGGGAATCTTGGCTATGGGTGTATGCGGCATGTTCCTCTCCCAGTAGCGGATCCCTGACCACGGTGCACGGACCTTCGGGCGGACCGTTGGGCGATGTGGTTCTTGGCTTGCCGTAAGCTGAGGTGTATGTGACAGGGTCCTTCACCTCGAGCCAGGCAGAGGGCGGATTATCCGCCGTTGATTGACTCGAGACCGAGTCGGGTGGCTAGCTGGAATAAGATAGAAGAACCTTGAGTGCTAGTGGTAAATGTAGTGAAACTCTAAGGTAATAGAAAGCTTAGAAGCAAGTTGGACTTGAGATGAAACCCTAAGGTAATGAGACACCTTAGAAGCTAGTTGATAGAGAACTAGTTGGCAAGATAGTAGTAGAATAAATAAATCTACTTATAATGGTTGCATATTGCATCTCGTGAGGCCAGTTTTTATGTTAGTTGCATATTATCTCTCTATAGATGTTCTTTGGACTAACATATCTGCAGGGCCTCCTTGGACCTATTGGTCGAGCTTTTCTCTTGGGTGACCGTACCCACGAGAACTATGGACAATAGTTCTCACCCCCGTGTTGTGTTTTGGGGGTACAGGTACCCACGCGAGTGGCGCAGCAGCTGCGGCGCGAAGCAAGGGCGTAGCTCAGTAGATAGCGCCCTACCTAGAGACCGGAGATAGAAGTACCCCAGTCGGCAGAGCCTAGGGGTAATGGGAAAGCAAGGATAGAACAAGCATGTATTAAATTTGTAATAAACGAGATTGTAAGAGGGAGTTGAAGGATAATGTAATGTAATAATTATAAAGCTGGGTTGAATGCTTGTATTAGCTTAGGATGTGTTTATGTCTTGATACTTCCTTATGCAATCTTGATTGATATCGATTCTGTGTGGAACATTCTTGTATTGTATTGATTGCGACGCCTTGGACGTACGGAGGACTCTGCCGTTCGTGCGAGATACGATTCATCGCCGGCGGACAAATTGGCAGCGGTCTCGGGTCTCGGGGCTCGCGGCGTGACACAGGATGCTAAATAAGTGTAAATTGCATGAATCAAGTTTCAATTTAGAGTATTCTTGCAATAGTAAGCATATAGGGTTAGAAATGCTAATTTTGTAAGTATAAGGGTTTGATCTAATTTGACCCGCCGTAAACCTAATTGCTAGGTCTATGAACGCAACGGTGCGCTTTGTTTGGCGATACGACTAGCGTGCGCGAAGATATTGAGGAATGAGGCCGTTAAGGTATAGATTGTCACAGCTCGCGGCGAAAGCTTCCAAAAGTCGTGAAAACGGAATTGTGGGCTCGTTGTAGTGACCTGGGTGGTTACAGTGAGACTTGTCGACGGCTCTGGTGAGTGTCGGGACAAGTTCGAGTCGCGCTGGCACGAAATGAATGCCAAACGGACCTAGCGGGAATGCGAGAGCGGTGGAATCTGAAATCTACGAAATAGCAGGTTTTCTGTCAAACTATACCGGTACAAATTCTAGGTTGTACCGGTACAAACTTGATGGCTATACCGGTATAACCACCCGGGGAATACCGTTATAGAGCTGCGCAGATTGCTCTCGGGTTGACCCATCTGTACCGGTACAAGTGCCCGTGTACGCACACCTTGGGTAGGTGAGAGGGCATTTCGGTAATCTTCAATCTCGTTTGTATCACCCCACCTACCCCACCCTATACACCTGTGTAGAGGGAGTTGAGAGGAGCTTTTGCTTATGCCTTCTCCTCTCTCTCTCTCTAGACTTGATCCAAGCAAAGAGGAGCTTGGTGGAGTTAATTGGAGCTTCGTCGACGTCGTGCCGCGGAGCCGTTCGAGCATATTGTCAACATCGTGTTGCTGCAAGGAGACCGGGTGAGTGCGGACCTTCGTCGTTCTCAACGCCACGCCGGTGCGGAGCCGTTGCCGAGGTGGGTTTCCGACATCTCCACCATCTACTACTTGATTTTTCAACTTCAAGCCCGTATGCTGAATTATACTAGATTCCAGCGTCGACCGTTGGTGTTTTGGCTCGAGCTCGACGTAGGAGCGTCGGATTGCTACGAGAGTTGGTTCGTTGGATTCGTGACTTCGAGAGGAATCCACAAAGTCTAAGATTGCTGGATTTGGAGAAGGTTAACTTGGTCAAATCGTAAGTTCTTTCTACCTCAAGCTCGTGTGCGGATTACTGCAGAACTCCAGCGTCGATCATCCGTATTTTGACTCGTTCTCAATGTAGGAGCATCAGATCGCGACGAAACTTGGTTTGTTGGATTCGGGACTTCGAGAGGAATCCAAAGAACCCAAGATTGCAGATTTTGGAGAAGGTTTGATTGGTCGAAACCCTACTTTACTCAGCTGCTGTTTTACTTGACAGAATTGTGAGTTTTGAGTCATTTTTGGTGCGAACCTTTGAAGGGTCTAGATTTTGAGCTTGGAACGCATCCTCCCACAGTATTCTCTGGTTTTGGGACTTGCCTCACCTCATTTGGAGACCTCTAGGTGAGTTTCGACATTTGAATTGAGCTAATTCAAGCTTAAGTGCTGAAATTGGTATTAAGTGTGGATTCTATGTATAGAGCTTGGAGTTAGCTTGGTTGATGGTCTTGGGGGTGTTCGACGGATCCGCAGGAGATAGAGGTTACTTCGAGGACCACTTCGCTGCCAGGAACTAGCGTTGAGGTGGGTTTTCATCGGTTTACTCCTAAGTGCAAGTAGTCGACATGTAAAGTTGAGTTGTTGAATGTTAAACCTTAGCTCGAATTCATGGACTATAGCATGTTTATTATCTGAATTGGGAGCATGTTTAGCAAGTTTATTTCATACATGTTGGACTTAGATTTGACTTAGGAGAAAACCACGATTTGATCGACATATGCATACACTACCGGATTTAGCTTTAGGAGCCGTGTTGTGTTGTATCGTCACTGTGTGAGTGCGATGGATACCCAGGGTAGTGTAGTTGGCATTTACGCTCGTGCTGGGATACCGAGCTTAGTTTACAGCAGAGGCTAGGCTGTTTCGTGTTGTCGGGGACCGTCGGGGTTGACGGTAGGCCCAGGTTACTGTTTTGGTTTCAGATTGTGCCGAGGGCATGTGACTTGTTGGTTGTTAGACCCAGTTACCTTGACTTTTGCCTGTGAGAGCTAGAATGAATATGTCAGAGACACATGTATACTCGCGTGGGTCGCGCCCCGCGAATGCCATTCCGGAATGAGGTATCAGTGCGATGTGATTCACAGCTTCTGTTTGGGACAATTCCTGAGCCGACCACCTTCGGGGTGGTGTACGGCGTAGCTAGATACAGGCAGGGTGGGTCCGTTTGGGCAGCCCAGGTGAGATAGTCGGTGACCCTTTGTTCTACCTTAAGTGAGGTTGTGACGTGAGTAGAGCCTAGTTGAGCGAGACGGGTGTGTTCACAGTCTCTAGAGAGTTTTCTCCGCCAGTTACTCTTGAGATATGGTGTAACCTTGATAGGCGAGACGGGTGTATTCCCAGTCTCGAGAGAGCTTTCTCCGCCAGATGCTCTTGAGCTACGGTGTTACCTAACTAGGCGGGACGGGTGTATCACAGTCCCTGGTGAGATTGGGTCAGATTTGCCATATTCTACAGATGACTTGTGTTAGAGCAGGATAGTATAGGGACATCTAGCTGTAGAGTGTTTTCAGCTTACTTTTCTACTTTCTTGCTTACCCTGTAGACTTAGTGGGTGGACCGATGAGGTTTAGGGCGGCACCCACTGAGGACTACCTGTTTTTACAGTAGTTCTCACGCCCCTTTTCTTCCACCGTTGTTGCAGGGCCTTCGGTTTCGGCTGCTGCTCCTTCTGAGGCGGATCGCGGCAAGGGCGTGGCGAGTTAGAGCCCTACCCGTCGAGTGCTGATAGAGGACCCCGTGCAGTAGTATTTCTTGGGTTTTGGGAGTTTTTGTACATCTTGTTGTTAACTCTGGAGCGAATAGTACTCTTTTGTATTGACATTTTGTATGGATATAGAACTCCTGTTTTTTACCTGTTCAGTTTGTTTAGTCTTTTCAGCTCTATACTACTATCTGTAGTATTGTATGTTATACAGGTACAGCTACGCTTCGTGTACAGGAAAAATTTCTTGTACACGGCGGATTTGTCGGCGTGCCTGGGGGATCTTGCAACCCGGGGTGTGACACTCGTGGCATCACCTGAAGGTGGGAGGTGTCCATCCCGAAGCAACTGAGTTTCTTCCTATGTCCGAGTTAGAATTGTTGATCATATTCATACATTGTTCTTATGCTTTATAGGATATATGTATAGTAGCATTTCTACTTCCTTGCATGCATGTCTAGTAGTGTAGCATTGTGGGCTTGACACTTATATCTAGAATGCATGAGGATTAGGGTTGTGACATGGGATCCTATAGTGATAAGAATTGGTGAACTTGAACTTGGTGATGAAAACCAATGACATGTGAATTAGTGTATTGGAAATATTTATATCTTGGATGAGTGGCATACAAACAATATTTATAATATGACGACTGGCATTAGAACATGCCTCAACATCGAAGTTAATGTTATCCTATTGCTAGATTATGCATAGGCATGTGGCGTTAACCTAGTGTCATGAACATAGGTTGAACAAGTGGACCTAGAATCAAGATCTAGGTAGAGTAGCATCAAACCTAGTGTTGTGGAACCTAGAGTTAACTAAACCTAGGTGAGTGGCATTTCGAACATAGTGTAAAGAAACACATTGATGTAGTGAACTTAAGGAATAGATGAGTTTCCTTAGTTGTGGCATATTGCATGAGAATTAGTGTAATTGAGACATTATGGCATCGAGCATAGGGATAGTTGAACTCCCTAGTGTGAGTTGATTAGGGTGGTTGAGACACTTGACATGGACTTAGGGATAGGTGGAGTTCGAGTGTTTGTTAACCCTAGTTAACGGGCTATCCTCGATTAGCGAGTATTGGATCATACTCACATAGTCTATTTTGGGCTTGTGGTGGTCGCCCCACACAAGCAGTGCACTCCGGAGTTGTCACACGAGCTGGGTAGCTCACGAGCGGGGTAGCTCACCGGGAGGGATACGAGCGGGGTAGCTCCTCACCCATTGGATTGGGAAGTGAGTCGGGCGAAGGGCGGGGTAGCTCTTCGGATTTGTGAGATTTGAGCGGCGTAGCTCTTCACCTACGAGATTTGAGCGGGGTAGCTCTTTACTTATGAGCGGGGTAGCTCTTTACCTATGAGATTTGATTTGGGCAAAGAGCGGGGTAGCTCTTTACCTATGGTATTCGAGACATCTGAGTTGTGAGATGGGTGAGACAAGAGCAGGGTAGCTTTTCACCTATATGAGTTGAGATCTTAGGCGGGTTAGCCTAGTGGATTGGGTAATGACATGAATTGCATAAGTGGATTTGCATTCATACCATGATTAGACATAGTATATGTTAGAGAATTACATAGCTATGTTATATTGTATTCATTACATTGTTGAAGCATACTAGCATGATGGTAGGCTTATTGCTAGATGATATTCCATGCATTGCTTGCATTTGATGGCATAGTAGAGCATAGTTGCAGTTTTATTTCTATCTATCTATCTATCTATCTATCTATGCCAGCTTAGACCTAGTTGGAAGATCGGCGGAGTCGGCGGCCGAACCCACTGGGAACTGTATTTATATAGTTCTCACCCCACTTTGTTGCAGGGTCGAGTGCGAGCGTTCCGGGGGAGGATCGCGGTAAGGGCATAGCGCCCTAGTTAGCTAGTAGCAGCTTTCTTGTACTAGAGTACCCTCGTGTACATAGGTTGTGATATGTTTATGTATCTAGATGTTGTATTTTGGAGAGTTACATTGTACCTAGATGCATGTGAGAGGAAAATGTATTCATTTTGGTGAGATGAAAATGTAATTATAATGACGTAAATAGTTGAATGAATGGTTGTAATAGCTAGATATCTCTCTATATTGTTTACTTGTTGTATTACCTACTTGCTCTTATGTATGCTTGTAAAGTACTCACTTACTAGATCATATATGTTGTTAAGTTTTTCGGGCAACTTATTGTGCATGATCTTGTTGGTTTGAGCCTTAGACGGACGGGGAGGTATTGTCCGTCCGTCGTTGTATGTGACGTAAAAATTGGCGGAGCTCGGGACGTGACAATAATTATCTTTGGGGGACTTCTCTGCATAATTGCAAGTTGTATTTAGTGTTGCACTAGGGTTCCTTAGATCTAGCCGACTTGCACCTCTGGCTGACCCCTAACCATCATCAGCATCTCGTTGCACTAGCCATGTGGGTATCCCTACCTCCGGCGTGCAACCCCGGCTGCCGGAATCCCTTAGTTAGCCTCTCCTCCACCTTCTCCTCCATCTTACCACCACCAGCCTCCACCATCTCTGTCCGAGGGCAACCTAGATAGATCCTCACCCTTGGGGCCCCCACTGGCAGTGGGCCCAGCCTCCGGCGACTCTCCTTGTCGCCGTCGTTGTCCCTTCGCACCGCCGGCGCTGCCCAGGCAGACCGTGGCCAGATCTAGGTAGATCTGGCCGAGGAGTTTCACCTCCCTGCTTGTATTGCTGCCGCCGCCTTGGGACGACCGAGCCGCCATCTGAGGTCTCCGGCGATCCTCTTGCGTGCGACCCCCGCTGTCCCCGTGGTCGCCGGTCGCCGCTCCTTCTCCCAACGGCCGTACAGGGTCTGTGCGGGATCGGCCTTCCCTAGTGCCGCCGCCGCCGCCTCCCGCCGTCGGCGGACCCGCGCGCCACCTCCCCTCGGTCGGCCGCATTCAACTGCCGCCGGCGCTCCTGCCGCCGGAGCTCCCCGTTGGCCGGAAGTGCGCCGTGCTCCCCTCAGCTTGGTGCGGCTAGGGCATCGATGCCCGCCGTCACTGCCGCTCTCCACTGCTATCCGAGGTGAGCATGGTATTCCTTACCTCCCCCTCACCCACCTGAGGCCCGCGCGCACGTCTCCGTGCCGCCGGAAGACGGCTGGAGCAAGCTTGCTCCGGCCAAGCCTGAAATAGGGCCTCCGTTTGTCGGGTTACTGTTCTGTGCTCCCCGAGGCTCCTCGATCCCGACGGAAGGGAGCACAATGATCAGGACTCATCGCTGATCACCGTGCTCACCTTGGTTTCAGTCGGAAAGGTCCCGATCTGCTGTTTCGGCGATATCGCTCCGTTTGAGCCTTTTTGGCTGCTGTTTCGGGATTGCGCGAGCTTTTTCGGCTATCCGAGGTGTCACGCCCCGAGCCCGATCCATTTGGCCGGTTCGAGCGCGTCAAACAGACGCCGAACGGACAGAGCTTCCCCTGTCCGTCCAAGGCTCAACAAGTACGGATAGAGTATAAAATTTTTACACATGCGGAAGTATACACAAAAGGCTTACACGAGGGTAAGCAACATAGCCAAAATGAAAGTAACTAATGTAAACATACAAGTACTATGATTAATTGCAATCACATACGTGCATAATTCTCTACAACTTGAATTCTTTAAAGTCTTTACGATTTAATGCATCATTTCTTTCTTACATCACATTTACCTCAAAATGAAACTTGATTACAATTAAAGTTAGACAACTATAATCATCAAATACAAAAGATGATATAAAGGGAAATGCGACTATAGCAAAAATAAAGTAACTCGGGCGGTCTCTACCTAGGGCTCGATGCCCTTACCGCGATCGTCGGCCGGCTCACTCGGTCCCGGCTCTGTGGAAAAAGGGGTGTGAGAACTACAACAAAGTTCCCAGTGGGTTCGGCAACCAACCACGCCGACTTTCCCACTAGGTCTAATTCAAGCGTAATAGAAAGAAAGGTAAGATAATAACCAACTAACAAATGTAACTAATACGCTTGAAAGTAACGATAAAATGCTCAAACTGTAAAGCATGCAAGATCATAAGTTCAATACCCAATCTCTTGGCTAACCCGTGGGTTTCGCCCTCAACAAGACTCAACCAAACTCAAAATCCCATAGTATACCGGGGAGGCTCAATATCGACCCGTTGGGACCGTCCTTAGGAAAACTCATTCCCTGGAAAACTCATTCCAGTGGTGACCAACTCCGGAGCGCACCGCTCGAGGGGGAGCTACCGCCCCCGAGCAAGGACTATATGGTGAGTACGATCAATCCTTAACTTTAAGGATTCTAAATCTCAATCTGTTCCTTGCCTTCAAGGAGAACTTATGTTCATATGACCCTCAACTCTAAGGTTATTGTCGAATGTCAATCTCATGACTCTACTAGTGTTATGTACACTACAAGTTCTTGTTCTTGCTCTTTGATGTCACACATGTTGTCTAAGTATTCTAGACTCATTTTTGTCACATTCTCTAATACATGTCCAATGTCACATTCACTTGTCAATTACACTACTTGTTCTTTAATATGCATATATATATATAGGGTTCTTGTTCTTTGTCATATAATCTCATACAATTACATCTCATGCATTTGAACTCACAAATTGCAATATAACTCATAATTTACCCTATCATGCATACATACTCAAACATATATAGAATGCTCAAAAGTGACACATAGACTTAGAAAGAATTTCGGTGTCCTTGGAATGCACCACCCACCTTCTAAAATTACGGATGGGTTGCCCGTCGGGTCTCGTAGCTAACCGAGGCCTATTTTGCAATCTGCGCGGTTATCAGATTTTACATCAGGCTAACTTACATAGCAACTCATAGATAGGCTTTTCGTTTAATTAAACGGAGTTGTCCCACTCGTCGGGGATACCCCAATTAGGTTTCTACAAGGTCAATTTGACCCTAGAACCTCCATGGCAAAAAGCCCCAAATTTGGTGCTCTATCCAAGCCCTATGCAAAACCCTAGGTTTTGATCTCTTAAACAAGCAAAAGAGAGCTTGTTGTTACTCTTAGAGTTCATCTAGAACAATTTAAACCATCATTAGGGCCTCTACTTGAAACCCTAAGGATCCACCATGAGAGGACCTTGAGCTTTCATGGGTTTTCATGGAGCTCAAGCCTCTACTAGGCTTCTACACCAAAGAGAAGACTCAAAACTCTAAGTTCCTTGCTTAAAACCCAAACCCTAGTCTAGGTTTACCATGAAACCTCACCTTGGCCCAAGCTCCACCTTGTAGGAGAGCTTCTAGGTCTTCCCCAAGCTCCAAATCCTCCAAGATCACCTCCTCCAACCCCCTTCTCCAACTTCTCCAAGCTCTAGGGCTCCTTTTCTAGAGAGAGAAAGAGGGGAAATAAGAGAGAGTGTGTTGGGGGAGAATGTTTGTGAATAGATGAGAGGGTGGGTGCATATAGTGTTGTGACAATTGCCAAAAAGCCCCTCCATTTGCGAAAATTACAAACCGCTCGAAGGCGATTTTGATCCACTGTCCGGTCTCGGCGGTTGTCCTCTCGATCTGCGGTTTTCCGGGACTTAGCCATTTTTACGCATGTTACACGACCTGTCCGGTCTTTTGGCCGTCGTCTTGGGTTGATCGTCCGGTCTTGGCTGTTGTCCTGGTCTCGATCTGGTTTCCTCACTGCGCAGCTGGGGCACTTGGTGGCATCCGGACAACCCCTGGCTGTCCGGTCTCGGCTGCTCCAAGTCTGGGAATTTCCACCAGACTTGCGGTTTAGCTTTTCCAAGACCCCACTTCGCTGCGCACGGGTTCCAAAGCACATAGAACCCACACTTACTCGCTCCACTCCGGGTCCCGCTCATTTTGACGGAACTCGGCGCGCTTTACGGGGGAGTGGGTTGTTACACGAGGGCACTCCGATACTTCTGAAGATGAGCATGATGATCCTTGTTCAATGACGATCATCGTGGCCACCTTCTTTGGGGTCAGAGAGCCCTTGGTTTGCGAGAGAAGCATGTTTTCCGTCTTTGTGCGCGATTCTTGAGTTTCGGGTCGCTCCCGCGCTCTCCACAGTGGTTGGCAGTGCTTCGAAAGCTGAGCACGGCCTTCAGCACACCGAGACTTGTCAGCGGGTGTCTCGGTTAGGCTGATTGACTTTTGGTTTGTGTAGACGGACCATAAAAGCGACGAAATTACATAAAATAATATGATTTTGGGTAATCGGGAGGACTTCTATGCAATTTTGTTAGTTGTGGTCGCTGTGCGCTGCGTGTACAGGCAATGGGTGACCTCTGGACTGATTGTGCAAGGCCCCAAGCCGTTGCGAGAGTCGAAAAGTAATTTTCGGCGTGTTTCTCGGCGAAATCCGCCGACGGAACGCAGGTTTGGTTCGGAATTCATCCGACGGTGCTTTGTGATGAGTTGTTTAGTCGCTGAGCCTTGTTGTCTGGTCACTCGCGTCATTTTGAGGGTTCAGAAATGACGGGTGAGCAACGGTGGGTTCCGGTGTTGAAATTGACACTTCCGGAAACTCGTATTCGTATAATTATCCGGCGATAATTGTGTAGTTGTGTTAGCTTGTGTTTGCTGCCATGACGCCCAAATTGGTGTGTTTTGTGGCAGCGGGTGACTCGTATCTTGAGTCGGTGTGCTCTGGGACAGTTCGTGGGTCCCGACGGAGTTCCGGTGTGGTTTTAGGACTTCCGGCGAGTTACGGTAGTCGGTTTTGGGAAACCGACCTCCGTGGGTTTGGTTGTGGAGTCAGTGGTTGTTAGTAGTGGGTTAGACACTAACCCGGTGAACCTTCCTTAGGTTCAGTTGACATTGTTTTGCAGTCAGGAGACAGACGCGACATCCTTACAGGTGGGTACTTCGATCCGACGTCAGTACAGTGGTGCACGCTCGGTGATGGTTTCTTACCCTTACTCTTCTGTTGTTACTATTGCATAGTATATATTGAGCCTTGCACCCATGTTACTCCATTATACTCTGCTCGTTGTTTGCATGCTTAGTATCCTGAATAGGAGTAGAGTAGTTCTATCTATATGCATATCTGTTGACCTGGTTGGTCGGTTCTCGTACTTCGTATCAGTGACCTTGCTGGTCCGTTGGACTTTGTGGACTTTGGGTCTAGGCAACACATCGTCTCTCTCGTCATGTGTTTCGATCTAGTTGATCGAGGTTCGGCGTTGTACGCCCTTGTTTCTGGCTTCGGCCTAGGCACCGGCTTTAATCGATTTTTGTATTGAGCATACCAGCATGACTTAGTCACAGCACTTGGGGGTATTAACGACACTGGGTCGATTTGGCCACCGGCCGGAGGTGTACTTATCCGAATAGGTCGTCCTGTGGGGCGGGTGAATCTGGTCGGTGCAGATCAGTGACAGGCAGCGCTTGAGGTCTGCAGACCAATATAGCAGGCACCAGATTGGGTACAGTTTTGGTTTGGTTATCTTGAGGCATACTCAGCTTTGCATTCCTTACAGTAGCAGTTTTATTTATTGCTCATTATCTGTTTAGCTATTGTAGTTTCTTTGTACCAGCATCTGTGTTTGTTTACCATATTATTGTTTACCTCTTCCTGATCCGGTGAGTATTCCTCGCCTTCATCAGCTTGTGGTACCCA